>QEPC01005900.1:464875-476508 GCA_003113815.1 Sphenodon punctatus
TATATATATATATATATATATATATATATATATATATATATATATATATATAAATAAAACAACTAAGCTTCACCATGCCAGCAAAAAGGGCATGTGTGGATGAGGGCTTGTCTCAGGACTCTACCCAGGGTCCTTCTGAGGTACACGCCTTCACAGAGAGTGCAAGACCTCAGTCTTTATCTCCTTTGGAAAAACTCCAGAGGGAGGCTTTTACTAAGATCATAGCCTCTCTGTAAAGAATTGAGAGCAGACAAGTTACAAAAAAGCGCCCTGCAGAAAGGGGAGCAAAAGGGACACGACTTCCAATAAAGGGAAGTTCAGAGCTGTCTGGGAAAGACAAGGCTCTGGTCAAGCCATCTTCTAAAACTAGTTAAAGTAAAAAACAGCAGGTCTCTTTAAAAGAGCTGTTTGGAACCTCCTCAGAGGATGAGATTATCGATTTAGAGGGCATCCCTTCTAATGAAAGGGAAGCTTCAGATGGGGGTGACAAGGCCTGAGTTATTTGATCCATCAGATGCAGAGGGTTTAACTGACACACAAACTAATCAGGCACAGGATATCAGCAGTATGGAGGAGAGTGATGTGGAAGAGTATTTGTTAGCAGAGACTTTACAATCCTCGGACAGCCTTGTGGTTTCAGCATCTGATCCTCCAAGGCAGTTGCCTCCTTCAGTAGGATTGAAGCTTTATCAAAAGGCAAACAAATCTTTGAATTTAAGACAGAAATTAGGAAAGGATGAACAGGAAGGCTCATCAGATGAGTCTGATAGAGCGAGTACATGCCTAAGAACCCAAACAAAGAACAATTTTTAGTTTTAGACTCATTGTTTGAGAAAATAGTGAAATCAGATTGGAAACACAGTCTGGAAAAGCACACCGCCTTTCGAAGGCACAAGAGATGTTATATCATTTTTCAGAATCAAAGCAGATTTATTCTAAGACACCAAAAGTAGATGCTGCGGTAGCATCCTTTGCCAGATGCTCAGTAATTCCAGTTGAGGGAGATGCTTACCCCAAGGATATTACTCACAAAATTGACAGAGGGAGTGGAGCCCCCCACTCCGGGACAGCTGCCGTCCCGTCCCCCTCCCCCCCCCAATGGTAGGAGGGGTGGAGACGAGGTCGAGGGCTCCTCCCCCCCTCCTGGGTGACTTCCAGTGGGAGGGGGATTAAAGGCCAGGCGGCCTGGCATTGCTGCAGGCCGCGCGCCAAAGGGCTCTTGGGTGCAGCTCTTAGGTGAGGGCTGGGGGAGGGGTGACTGGTGTGTTATAAGTTATAAGGGCTTATATGCTGGGTATGAATGGAGGGGCGGGGATGAAGGAGGGATGGGGGATATGAGGATGAGCTCCTCCCCTAATATGTGGGGAAGGAGTGGGGACTGGGTTGGGGAGGGTTGAGTATGTCCCCCCGGTGTGAGGGGGGGTTCGACCCAACAAGGGGGGGAGGGTTTGGTCCCCCTGTGAGAGGGGGGACCAGAGAGGGGGCAGGGGACGGAGGGTGTGGGGATATAGGAGGGGGAGGGGGATCACTGGAGGGAGGGATGGTCCGTGGGGGTTCGGCGGGATGACCACTGGGGGGAGAGGGCTGAGGGGGGGTCCCGATGGACCGGGGTAAGTATGGTCAAACTGGCAGGCAAAAGACAGCAGTTAGAAGATACAGGTATTTAATTCCTGTCCCTTGTATAGGCCCTCAGGCAGGTATGGCAGGGATTGGAATCAGGGGTATCCCTGATCTGGGTTTGCTGCTGTTGAATGCAAGGTCAGTCAGTAATAAATCAACAACGATCCGAGAGTTGATTTTGGATCAGCTGGCCAACGTCGTATGCATTACAGAGATCTGGGTGGACAATGAGTCGGGGCCAATATTGGCTGACCTTGTTCCAGCTGGGTACTCTGTACTGCACCAGCCCAGGGCAGAGGGGCGGGGACACAGTGTAGCTGTTGTTTTTAAGGATACTTGGTCTGTGAGGCGGTATTCTGGGCAGACTATCTTGGGCATGAAGGGGATCCACCTTGTGTTCAATTTGGATGGAGACAGATTAGGGCTGTTGCTGGTATACCGCACACCTACCTGTACGGCAACATCCCTACATGCTCTAGCAGAACTGGTTTCAGAGGTGGTCTTGTGATCCCCCAGGACTTTGGTCCTGGTGGACTTACGGCTCATGCCATAAGATCGCTCACCAGCAGTATACTACTACAACAGCAGCAGCTAAGGGTAAGCTTTAGGGTACTTCTACCACCTGGTGGCTCCTCAGTGGCCAGTAGGTCAGCCACTCTCCACTTCGTTCTTCTCTGTCTCTTCTCTATTACCTATCCTCCTCACCATCATGCCTGCCCTAATCTCTCGCCTTCCCTCTCCCTCCACCTCTTCCTTCCTCTACTTTTTTTCCCCCCTGCTCCTTCCTCCCTCCCAGACCATCACTTCTCTACAACCACCTCACACTTCCTCCTCCCCCTTGGCTACCTTCCGCTCCTGCTCCTCCCCCACCCTCCCTATCTCTTGCCTGCCCCACCGCCCCCTTTCTCCCAATCTTATCCCCATTCCCTGCCTTCCCCCTGATCAGCTCCCATTCTCCTGCTCCCTTTGGAACTGTCGCTCCTCTGCCAATAAAACACCCTACATCCATGATCTCTTCCTCTCCCACTCCCTCCAGCACCTTGCCTTTACTGAAATTTGGATCTCCCCCTCCGACTTTGTCACCCCAGCTACCCTCTCTTTGGGGGGGTCTCTCCTTTTCTTACCAGCCACGCCCTGAAGGCTGGGGTGGTGGTATGGGCCTCCTCCTCACTAACTCCTGTCAATTTCAACCACTTTCTCCTCCCCCCTCTCTCTCCTTCCCTTCCTTTGAGGCTCATTCTGTGAGCCTCTACTCCCCCCTCCATCTCCGCATCGCTGTCATCTACCGCCCCCCTGGTTCTCTCTCCTCCTTTCTCTCTGAATTTGAGTCCTGGCTCACTTTCTTTCCGATGATGCCCCCACTCTTATCCTCAGTGACTTCAACATTCATGTTGATGTCCCTTCCCAGCCCTCCATCTCTTGCTTCCTCTCACTAGCCTCCTCCTTCAGCCTCCACCTTTGGACCAACTCCCCCACCCACGCTAACGGCCATTCTCTTGACCTCGTCTTCTCTAGGAACTGCTCTGTGTCTGTTCTCTCCTTCGATCCTCATCCCATCTCTGACCATTTCCTTGCCTCTTTTAATGTCTCCCACTGTCCCCCTTCCTCTTCCCCTTCTCCACGCCCCTTCCGTGACCTGCAGGCCATTAACCCCCTGGACTATGTCTCCTCTCTCTCCCCCCTTCTCCCCATAGTCTTCTCCTCCTCCCCTGACTCTGCCATTTCTGCTTTCAATGCCTCTCTCTCCACCACCTTGACTCCCTTGCCCCCCTCTCCTCCTCCCCTGCCCGCTCCCACAACCCCCATCCTTGGCTCACCCCCAGTATCTGCCACCTCCGCTCCTGCACCCGTGCGGCTGAATGCCTTTGGCGCAAATCCCACTCTCATGCTGACTTCCTTCACTTCAAATTCTGTCTCTCCTCCCTTACTTCTGCTGTTTCCCTCGCTAGACAGAATTACTATGCTTCCCGCATTGATTCTTGTTCTCAGGACCCTTGCCGTCTGTTCTCCACCTTTGACTCCCTCCTCAAGCCCCCCTGTCCTCCTCCTCCCTCTCTGCTCAGGCTCTTGCTTCCTTCTTCACCTCCAAGATAGACAAGATCAACATCACTTCCCATTCCTCTCCTTTTCCTACTCCCTCCCCTCTCTCTCCTTCCCGTCCTTCTCTCCTGTCCTCCTTCCCTCCCACCTACCTTGAGGAAATCTCCTCCCTGATCTCCTCCTCCAACCCTTCCACTTGCCCCTTTGACCCCATCCCCTCCCGCCTCCTGACCTCCATTGTTCCCACTGTTGCCCCTTCCCTCCTGGACATCATCGACCTCTCCCTTCCTACTGGCTCCTTCCCATCCACCTTCAAGCATGCCACTGTCTCTCCTATCCTCAAAAAGTCCACTCTTGACCCCTCTGACCCTTCTAGCTACCATCCTGTCTCACTCCTTCCTTCTGCTTTCAAGCTTCTTGAACGTGTTGTCTACTCCCACTGCCTTGACTTCCTCACTGCCAACTCCTCCCTTGACCCCCTCCAATCTGGCTTTCACCCCCTTCACTCTACTGAAACTGCTCTCGCTAAGATCACCAACCATCTTCTTGTGGCTAAATCTAACCGCCTCTATTCCATTCTTGTCCTCCTTGACCTCTGCTGCCTTCGATACTGTTGACCACTCACTCTTGCTGGATTCACTTTACTCCCTTGGCTCCATCCTTGACTAGTTCTCCTCCTACCTTTCTGATCGCTCCTTCAGTGTGTCTCTTGCCAACTCCATTACCTCCTCCCTTCCACTCTCGGTTGATGTTCCCCAAGGCTCTGTTCTTGGCCCTTTCCTCTTCTCTATCTATACCCTGTCCCTAGGCAAACTCATTGCCTCTCATGGTTTCCAATATCACCTCTACGCTGATGACGCTCAGCTCTCTCTCTCCATCTATTCAAGCTCACCTTACCAGCTGTCTCTCTGATATCTCTACCTGGATGTCTCAATGTCAACTCAAAGTCAACATTGCTAAAACTGAACTGCTTATCTTCCCCGCTCATCCTTCCTCTCCCCTGTTGATCCTCATCGATGGGGTCACCATCCCCCAAGCCCATAGCTTAGGCTTCATCTTTGACTCACCCCTTTCTTTTAAACCCTACATTGACTCTGTTGCCAAATCCTGTCACCTCTTCCTCCATAACATTGCTAAGATTCGCCCTTTTCACTTTGTCTCCTCTGCCAAAACCCTTGTTCATGCCCTGGTCATCTCTCGCCTCAATTACTGTAACCTCCTTCTCACTGGCCTCCCCTGCTCTCACATTTCTCCCCTTATCTCTGTCCAAAGATCTCCTGCTGCCAGGTCATCTACCTTGCTCGTTGCTTTGACCACGTGCAGCCCCTCCTCTCCTCTCTTCACTGACTCCCCCTTGCTGAACAAATCCTGTACAAGCTCCTAGTTTTCACCTATAAAGCTTTTCACAACCTTGCTCTCCCCTACCTCTCTGCGCTAATTTCCCTCCGTACTACAGTCCATGAACTCCGCTCCTCCTCTGTCCCCTCTCTTGCCCTCCCACGCCTCCCCTGCTCCCCTAACCACCTTCGTCCCTTCTCCCTACCTACCCCCCATGTTTGGAACTCCCTCCCTGCCCACATCCGCCTCGCCCCCTCCCTTCGTACCTTCAAATTCCTCCTCAAGACCCACCTCTTCCGCTCTTCCCTCCCCGACTCCTCGCTCCCCTCACCTAACTCCTGCTGATACCCTCCATCCAGTACAATCTGTTACCTGAGGTCTGTGTACTCCTATCCTCACCACATGGACCAACCAGCCATTATTCTTGATGTAGCCAAGCCAAGCGTGTGCACCTGGGACCTCGCATCCTTGTGAATGTTACACTCCTTGTCTCTCCCTCTGTTCCCCCTTCCTTCGTCTTCCCCCCGTCTCTCAGATTGTAAGCCCTAGGGCAGGGACCATGTCTATTCAATTACTTTGTAAAGCGCTAAGTACATTGCTGGCGCTATATAAATGTTTGCTAATAATAATAATAATAATAATAATAATAATAATAAACCACAACAACAACATCCACGCTGATGCCAATCTTTGGGGAGCAGAGCGTGAATTCATGGACGCCATGACAACCATGGGACTGTCTCAGAGGATAAAGGGTCTGACACACGAGGGGGGACATACCCTTGACCTGATGTTCTGCGCAGGCCTTGAGGCGGGGGATCCGGTGGTGGGGGATGTGGTAACTTTACCCCTATCATGGACAGATCATTATCTCCTCCAGACTAGACTCCTGGCGCATGTCTGCCCCCAAAAAAGTGCAGGACTGGTTTGATGGGTCTGCCCCCAGAGACTTATGGAACCAGGGAGGTTCCGGAATGCTCTAGGGGAGTTATCCCTTGATCTTGATGACCGCTTGCTCGATGACCTCATTGTCTTTTGGAACAGCTTTTTGACCGAGGCCATTGATCGAATGACCCCTAGGTGTCCGCTTCCAGAATGCCAACGGTGGGCGTCACCATGGTTCATGGAGGACCTGCGCCAGATGAAACAAGATGGACAGCGGTTGGAGCAATGGTGGAGTCGGACTCACACTGAAGCCGACCGATTGCAGAATAAAGTTAACTAAAAAGAGCGTATGCTGTGGCGGTGAGGGCAGCAAAGAAAGAATTCTTTGCTACCATCATTTCATCTGCAAAGTCATGTCCAGCAGAGCTTTTACGGGTGGTGCAGCGGCTGGGCAGTCCGGCTTCTCTCTGTCTGGAACTGGAATTTTCCAGTGCCCACTGTGACATGTTTGCTGACTTTTTTGAGGATAAAATCGCTCAGATTCATCATGACCTCGATGCTGCAGTTGTGACAGGTAGCGAACCAGAGGTAAGGGAAGCCCCACCATGTCAGTATTTGTGGGATCAGTTTCAGTGGGTATCACCCGCTGACAAGACGGAGGTCCTTGGGGCATTGCGGGCCACCTGTTGTGAATTAGATCCGTGCCCGTCCTGGCTGGTGAAGGCCAGCCGAGAGACATTAAGGCTGTTGCTGGTGGGGGTGGTCAGTGCCTCCCTTAGGGAGGGCAGAGTGCCGAGCTGCCTCCAGAAGGCGGTGGTGCAGCCTCTGCTCAAGAAACCATCCTCGAGTGTTGATTTCCTGGCCAGCTATTGGCCAGTCTCTAGCCTTCACCTTTTAGGGAAGGTTATTGAACAGGTGGTGGCCCGGCAGTTACAGGGGCATCTGGACCGGGTTGGTTTTTTGATCCCTCGCAGTCCAGCTTTCGTCTGGGGTTTGGCACGGAGACTGCACTTGTGGCCTTGACCAATGACTTATGCCATGAATTAGATCAGAGCAGATAATCTATTTTGATCTTGTTGGATCTGTCGGCGGCGTTTGAGACCGTTGATCATGAGATGTTGGTGACAAGGCTGTGGGACCAGACTGGGGTGAATGGGATTGTTCTTGAATGGTTCCACTCATTCATGGCAGGGAGAACTCAGTGGGTGGTCCTCAGGGAATATACATCTCCCCGGGACCTCACGTGTGGAGTCCAGCAGGGTTCTATTCTGTCCCCTCTCCTGTTCAATGTGTATATGCAACCCTTGGGGGAGGTCATGAGACGGTTCGACGTACGATGTCATCAGTACTCCGATGATACACAGCATTACCTCTCATTTTCTGAAGATCCAGGGCTGACAGTCTCGGTGCTTACCCAGTGTTTGGCAGCTGTGGGGACTGGATGAGGGTGAACTGACTGAGGCTGAATCCTGATAAGACAGAGGTGAAGTTGGTTGGTAGGGCTCGGGGGGGGTGGCTCCCGTTTTTGTCAGGTTCTGCCCCCCTCTGGCAGCTCAGGTCCATAGTCTGGGGGTGCTCCTCGATCCACAGCTTTGCCTGAATTGTCAGGTGGAGGCTGTGACAAAGGGAGCATTTCACCAATTACATTGATGTGATGGCTACAGTCATATGTCTCCAACGCGGACCTGGCAACCATCACCCATGCTTCATTACCTCTCAACTGGACTACTGTAATGCACTCTACACATGGGACTACCTTTGAAGATGGTCCGGAGGCTGCAGCTGGTGCAGAATGCAGCGGCTCGTCTCCTAACGGGGACGGGTCACTGTGAGCACATTACACTTGTGCTCTGTTCTCTGCACTGGCTGCCTATAGTCTACCGGTGTTGGTAATGACCTTTAAAGCCCTAAATGGCTTAAGGCCTGCTTATCTGCGAGACCGCTTCATGCCCCGGGTCATTTTGCAGCCCCTGCAGTAGGCTGGGGGTGCCCCAACTCAAGGTCCTCCGGGTATTCTGAGTGGCAATGGTGGGGAGGGGGGGGGGCGCGTTCTCAGTAGCAGCACCTAGTCTGTGGAACTTCCTCCCGATGGAGGCCCATTTATCCCCGGACCTCCCCACTTTCTGAAGATCTTGTAAGACCTGGTTGTTCCGCGGGGTCTTTCGGGAAGGGGGGCAGGGGGGTGTCTTTATTGCCTTTTAGCATTCAGCCTTTTAGTTTTTAATATTTTAATCTTATGTATTTTATATGTTGTTGTTGCTCTGAGCCGCCATTGTGTGGGAGGATGCGGGGTAAAAATCTAAGTAATAAATAAATAAAGATATAAACCATTGATGCTAGTTTAAGGAAAACATATGAGGCTTTGTCAGGAATCTTAAGAATGTCTACAGCTTCTTCTTACCTGACGAGATCTATACTGAAGTGGTATTCACAGGGGAAATCCGAATTTGTCTGAGCGTGCAGCAAGAAAGCTAAGTGACATTATCTGTTTAGCAGTGGCTTTTATTTCTGATGCAGCAATGGATGTGTTCATTTGGTCTACTAGGGGGATGGCTACAAGTGTCATGGCTCGTAGGAGACTATGGCTTTGGTCCTGGCGGGCAGACAGTCATACAGAGAATATGCTAGTAAATGCTCCTTTTCAGGGAGAAAAACTATTTGAAATGGCTCTGGACAAGGTGTTGACAGATGCTTCCAATAAGGAAAGAAAGAGTTCGTTGCAGCAAATAAATTCAGCAAAGAGATTTTTTCGTCCCTACTGAAATTTCAACTCCTATGGTCAGCCAGCTTACAACAATAGAAGAGGTTTTGGTGGCACAGGAAAAGGAGGAAGAGCTGGTAGGTCTCAATAGTCTATATCACATAGAGGTTTTAGATGTGTCAGGGGAAGACAGTCTCAAAGAGAAGAATCTTCCAAGCAAGACACCCGACTTCTGGCAAACAACCTCCACTAAGGTTCAGCAAGGACTGGCGTTTGGAGGAAGACTTCCCAATTTTTTCCAAAATGGAGAAGAGTCTACTTCCAACCAGCGGGACTTGGAAAAAGTTCAAAAGGGGTACTCGATAGAGTTCAAAAGACATCCATGAGAGTTTTTCTGAATTTCACCAGTGTCAACGAGACTGGAAAAGTGTCCGACTTTCATAGAAGAGATATGACGGTTGGAAAGCATCTCAGCCATAGAGAAAGTTCCAAAAGATCAGTGCAGGCAAGGCCTTTATTCCCTATTGTTTCTGGTGCAGAAAAAAACAGGTTCATGGAGAGCAGTGTTAGGTCTAAAAAGTCTCAACAAATCACTGCAGTTGAGAAAATTCAAAATGGAAACACGACAATCCGTTCAATGATCTCACAGGGAAATTGTCTCGCATTGCTTGATTTGAGGGATGCATACCTTCATGTCGCCATTAGACCAAATCACAGAAAATGACTACGTTTTCAATTCAAGGTCAGCACTGGCAATACACATCACTTCCTTTTGGTCTCAGAACATCTCCAAGGACTTTCACAAAGGTATTGGTGTCATTGGTTGAGAATTTAAGACAAAGAGGTGTGAGTTCATTCGTATCTGGATGACATTCTGGTCAGAGCCCAGTCCAGGGAACAAGTCATGATGGATTTAGAAATAACCATGATGTTCTTGGAGAAACATGGTTTCTTGATAAACAAGAGCAGCCATCTGTTGCCATCTCAAGAACTGGAGCATTTAGGAGTATGGATCAACACGAAGTTGAGTCGGATCTACATATTACAACAGAGACAAGCAAAGATCAGAAAAGTTATTCTCCAGGTACAACGCAGGCGGTCTGTTCCGCTTCATTTACTGGCTTCCCTTCAGGGTTCTTTTGTTTTTGTGCATACAGCATCTACAGTGGGCGAGACGGCATCCCCACGCACTGCAGCTTTTCCTGAGACCATGGCAACAACACATAATGGAGAGCAGATCAATCTCTGATTTGACCAGAAAAGTAAGAATCTCTTTGGACTGGTGGATGAAGCCCCATCGGTTTCTTGAGGGTTGGCCACTTCAAGAACCAGACAGTTTGTGCATAACAACAAATGTGAGTCTCTCAGGATGGGGTGCTCACCTAGAATCAGAGTACATTCACGGAGAATGGTCAGTGCAGGAAAAACAACATTCAATGAACTTGACGGAACTTCGGGCTATTCACCTGACTCTAAATGGTTTCAAGCATTTAATCAAGAAAAGACATGTCAGAATTTTGACAGACAACACCACCGCTGTGGCGTATATAAAGAACCAAGGGGATTCTCGTTCGATCACACTACATCGAGAGGCGACGTTGATTCTTCATTGGGCAGAGAGGAACACATATCCATCCATCACAAACCATCATATAAGAAGGAAAGACAAAGAGCTAGCAGTTTTTCTAAGCCACAGAACAGTAGATCCAGGAGACTGGTCTCTTCATCAGGAGATTTTCCAGAAAATTGTTCATCAGTTCGGGATGCCCAAGATAGACCTGTTTGCTTCGATCAGGAATGCCAAAACAGTCATGATCATGACCAGAACTAATCACCCAGCTGAAACTGCATGCAATGCTCTTCTACAGCCATGGCCCAAGGCTCTTCTTTATGCTTTCCCTCCATTCCCTTTGCATAACAAAATAGTGTCCAAATGCTAGAGAGGGCCAGACTGATTTTGGTAGCTCCACATTGGCCACTGAGTTCATGGTTTGCAGATCTAATAGCATTGCAGGACAGGCCACCCATCTTCCTTCATCCAAGAAAGGATCTAATCCAACAGGGACCAGTAACTTATCCAAATCCTGAGTTCTTAAAATTGACTGGAGTTTGAACGCTCAGTTTTGAGAAAGATGGGATTTTCTGAGGATGTTTTGAGAACTCTTCTGTCAGATAAGTATCCTTCAACAAGAAGGATTTATCAGAGTACGTGGAAATTATTTTTAAATTGGTGCAAGAGTAAGAAGTTAAGTTATCTCAAAGTAAAAATTCCAGACATCCTGCAATTTTTGCAGGAAGGCTTGGACAAAGGGCTTAGGCATGGTACTCTTTCTAGACAAGTATCAGCTTTGAATAACACATTCAGTACTATCAAACAAATTAACGTTTCAGGGCATCTTCATGTGAAATTTTTTTGAAGAGCGGCACGTTGACTGACTCCACCAGTAGTACATAGATTCCCAACTTGGAATTTGAACACTGTCCTTAAGGCTTTAATTGAGCCTTCTTTTGAACCTTTGAGGGCGGTTTCATTATATTTTCTTTCTTTGAAGTTGGCATTCCTTATAGCTGTGACATCAGCTAGGTGGATTTCAGACTTGGGAGCCTTATCTGTAGAACCGTCTTTATGTATGTTTAGGAAGGACATGGTAGTTTTAAGGTTGGCTCCAGCTTTTATACCAAAGAGGAATACGGTTTTCCATAAGGCACAAGAAATAAATCTACCCTCCTTTTGTCCAAATCCAAAACATAGATTGGAGCATCAATGGCGTAAATTGGATGTAAGGAGAGCTTTTAAGGTGTATTTCGAAAGAACAAAGGAGCATAGAAAGTCTTCAGCTCTATTCGTAAACTTTAGTTCTCGCAATAGGGGCCAGAAGGCTTCAAAACAATTAATTGCAAAGTGGATTACTCAATGTATAAAAGAAGCTCATCTGGCTTTGGATAGGCCTCCCCTCACTGGAATTGTGGCTCATTCTACCAGGGGAGCAGCTGCTTCTAGAGCTTATCAGGCAGGGGCTACATATTTATTTTATTTATTTATTTATTT
>QEPC01005900.1:478142-531828 GCA_003113815.1 Sphenodon punctatus
CTAAGGTGCCTTGTTTGGACACCTTACAATCAAAGATTTTGCATTAGCACTAGTGTACATTATTCCACTACATTGTACCTGTTACTGAGACAGCTGGCATTCTACTTGAGGAACTGTACTTAAAATGGTATTTCTGCCTACCATGACTGAATTAAAAAAGGAAATAAAAAATGATCATTTAACTATTTCATAATATTGTTTAAGAGGATTTTAGAGGTAACAAATCTCTTTGCCAACAAAGAAGAAGCTTTAGGGAAATAATATAAAGGCTGATTATATATTTTATTTATATGAAATTGTCATATCTTTAAAAGGATGAAGCAGAAAAAAGAATGGAAGAAAATTTTCATCACCTTTCCCAGAAGATAAGAAGCACAGACAAAACACAGAGACATGAAATGGAGATGAGACAGGTGAAAAGTGATCAAAATAAACTGCATGCAAGAATTACTAGATTCGAAAGACTGATCTGGAATGAGTTGGAGGAAATCCAGAGTGAATATAGATCAGGTGAGAAAAGTTTGTTGTTTTTGTTTTTAAATTACATTGTTACAGGACTGTTAGTGCACAACCCGTCCACCTCTGCAAACGTACCTCCCAATTAAATAAAACACACAAAATATATGTCACCTTTACCTGTACCAGTCATAACTTTGGCCACTTGCCCACATTAGTGGGGCCAGCAATTCTCCCAGCGGGGAATCTCCCGGCCGGGAAACTTATACCGAGCTCTGCATGTGGGTGCGGGGCTAAAAGCATCATCAGCTGCGTCCAGCAGCTTTTTTCCCCCCAATGAATGTCAGGGCTCCAAATCCAGCCCTGACATTCATAGGGGAAAAAAGCCGTTGGATGCGGCTGATGACTTGCACCCACATGCAGAGCTCGGTGTAAGTTTCCCGGCTGCGAAATTCCCTGCTGGGAGAATCACTGGTCCCGGTAATGTGAGCAAGTGACCTTTGCCTTTTTCCAAATGCTTAAAATCAGCCCAGCCACACTGGTAGAAGGAGATTAATATTTACCACATGTGAAATCCCCCATGTGTCTAGTGAAGGAAGCTTCTGATATTGCAGTCTCATAGCATCACTCTTCTCTTCTTCTGTTGAACATCTGTGATGAAACACTAGTGGTCTTCTAGCACGACCCTGTGTAACCCAGTGCATAAGGTCTTGGACTTGGACCTGGGAGACCAACGTTTGAATCCTGTCTTAGCCATGAACACACTGGGTGGCCCTGGGCAATTCACGGTCATTCAGTCTTAGTCCCCCATCTGTAAAATAATAATAATAATTGACCTACCTCACAGGTTATTGAGTGTGTGAACTAGTTAAGGACCGTAAAGCACTTTGAACATGGAAGTTAAATGCACAATACCACCACCCACTCTTCTACAGCTTCAGTCTAATTTAAGCAGCATCAGTCAAGTCCTTAGTGCCCTGGTGGAGGAGGTGATCGTTCAAGTAGTTGGGCCCTGTTGAAGACCAAACCTGGAATTACATTGGATGTTGAATGGGGAGCCCTCCTCCCAGTACCACCCCTGGAACATATTATTCAGTAGATACATTTCAGCTGTCTGTACACAAGGAGGAAAAAAATCACTGGAGCTGGAGAGAAGGCATTATCAGTACAGAATCCAGCTGTGGAACGTTGTACCTTCATTCAGAATAGGTTGAATTCAGGCATTGCTACTATCTTTCTAATACAGTGTACGGACTACCTGTTTACACTAGCTTCAATGAAAGCATTAAGAGCATCCCTTCTTCCCTGTCATTTAGGGTGAAAACAGATGAGCAGTTAGCCGATTGGAGCCTGTGTTCGGATCATGTAGCCCCCACACAACTGCCATGCAGTGTGCACACGTTTAGCATGTCCAACAGAATAAATGGGCAGTCCTCTGCCCACGTCATGTGCTTGTGGCAGCCTCCACACAGTGGCACTAGTGATCTCTCCCCCCCTTGGGCCCACCGAACCAGCTGGGCAGCCATGCTAGTGATCTCCCTCCCCCCAGGGCCTGCTTGTCAGCTGGGTGCGTGTGCTAGTGATCTTCCACTTCCCAAGCCCGCCTGACAGCTGGACAGCCGAATTATTGATCTCCCTGCAGGCCCTCCTTACAGCTCGGTGGCCCTGCTAGCTTATTTATTTATTCATTTATTTATTTTATTTATTTATATAAATTTTTTATCCCACCCCTCCTGCCCTTTCAAGGCAGCCCGGGGTGGCAAACAACAATATAAAAACAATTTAAAACAGTTAAACATTCATAAAATGCAGGGGAAAACCCCCTTCCCTCCCCCCCCTCCCCCTCACCAAAGGCCTGATGGAACAGCCAGGTCTTACATAAATGTCAAAATGACAGGCGAGTGGGGGCCAACCGAGCCTCCTCCAGGAGCGAATTCCACAGCACAGGGGCGGCCACCAAAAAAGATCTAACATTGGTGACCACCCACTTCGCTCGGGGAGCCTCCAAAAAGGCTCCCACAGATGATCTTAAGGGTCGCACAGGCACATGGGGAGTGAGACGGTCCCACAGATAAGTAGGGCCCAGGCTGTGAAGGGCTTTAAAGGTTAGAACCAGTACCTTGAACCTGGCCCGGTGCTTAATAGGCAGCCAGTGCAGAGCCCGGAGCACAGGTGTCATGTGCTCCCTGCGGCCCACCCCTGTAAGGAGATGCACCGCGGCATTCTGCACCAGCTGCAGCCTCCAGACCAGCTTCTCGGGCAGCCCCACGTAGAGCACGTTGCAGTAATCCAGCCTCGAGGTGATGAAGGCATGGATGACAGTGGAGAGGTCGGAGTCAGAGATATGGCCGAAGCCACCGGACAAGATGTAACTGCCAAAATGCACTCCCTGCCACAGCTACAACCCGAGATTCCAGGCTGAGCTGTGAATCAAGGAGCACACCCAGACTCCGCACTTGAGAGACCGTGGTAGGGCGAACCCACCCAACAAGAGGAGATTCAACCACCCCCAGGCCCCCCAAAGCCCTCGCCCACCATCACCACCTCCATCTTGTCAGGATTCAATTGCAGATGGCTCAACCTCATCCAAGCCCCCACAGCTGACAGGCACTGGGAAAATAGGGAGACTGCATGACCTGGGTCGATGGAAAAAGAGGTAGAGCGGAGTGTCATCAGCATACTGATGACACTGCATGCCCTGAAACCCTCTCACGATCTCCCCTAATGACTGCATATAGATGTTAAACAAGATGGGGGATAGAATGGCACCCTGCGGGACTCCACACGTGAGGTCCTGGGGAGAAGACGTACACTCCCCCAAGTTCACCTGGTGAGTTCTCCCGGCCAGGAATGAACGAAACCTGTCCAAGACCATCCCGCCAATCCCGGCACGGTCCCGCAGGTGAGTCACCAACACCTCATGATCGACTGTGTCGAATGCAGCCGAAAGGTCTAGCAGGACCAGTAAGATCTGACGACCCTGGTCCAATGCCAGACAGAGATCATCAACCAAGGCCACCAATACAGTCTCTGTACCATGCCCGGACCGAAAACCAGGCTGAAAGGAGTCAAGGAAACCAGTGCGGTCCAGCTGTTCCTGGAGCTGCCGTGCCACAGCCTGTTCAATAACCTTCCCTAAAAAGGGAACCGGCCGATAACTGGCAGGAGCATCAGCGTCAAGAGATGGGTTCTTCAGCAGGGGCCTAACCACAGCCTCCTTCAGGCATTCAGGCACCCTGCCCTCCCAAAGGGAGGTACTAACCACCCCAGCCAGCAGTGGCCGTAACATCTCCTGCCTGGCTTTCACCAACCAGGACGGGCAGGGGTCTTGTTTGCAAGTGGTGGCATGAACACATCCGAACAAGGACTCCTCATCGGCAGGCACCACCATCTGAAACCGATCCCACAAAACAGGACAGGACGGGGCATCCATAGCCCCAAGATGAGGCTAGACCGGAGGCAAGAATGACTGTTCCTGCACAGTCAGACAATACCTACTGTTCAGGAGCAGTTGCGACTGTTCGTTGGAATTTCCCCACTATTCACTGAATCTGTGCTTCTGCTGCTGAGATCGACGCCTGTGATTGTCTGCCATTTTTGAGTAACGTTGGTAATTTTCTGCCAGTTAGTTTCGTATTTTTTGTCAGTTTCCAGCATTTTTTCACAATTTCCGGCATCAGAAGCAGAAAACAAGGGCTAGCCCTTGAAATACTGTTTACAAGGAGCCGAAACAAGGACCAATAAGGGAAGTGATGAAAGTTATGCAGTGAACTTGCGATTGTACATAAGCAAACATCAGCAGCATGTAAGGAACTTTGTGTAGTGCGTGGCTGCTCCTGTCTAGGAAGAATTACCAGACGTACCGACAAATGGCAATTACTAAATGGGAACTAGTGAAAATAGTGAAAAAGTCAGTATGTTTTCTCATTGCACAAGCACAAGCAAATAGTCCGTTTCCAATGGAAGCAGCTTTCACTGCAATTGCTTGATTCAGCACTACGTACTAGTGAGCTCCCCCCTCTCCCTGGGCCCACCTGTCAGCTGGGCAGCCCCACTAGCGATCTCCCTTTCCCCAGGCAAAGAGGCACATCTTTCTCGCGTTCCTTGGGCCAAGAGGCACATCTCAACCTCACCCTGAGGAAAGTGTCGCCTTTCAGCTGAGAGGCACCTCAGCTAACTTTCCTTGCTTTGTTAGCTGCCACCACTGTCAAAAATAAAAAATTCAGCTGATCAGGTGCGCTAGGCATGACTCTGGTTCTGGCAAACCTGGATGCGGATGCAGCTGCAGTCAAACCTAACAGAGAGGCTGTGGACAGGTGCGCACCCATTAGCCCACAGCCTCCTCAAAAACACAGGGAGTGTTCTGTGGATAATGACCACAAGGTGGGTGCGGGTTGACATCTGGTGGCTCTAATAAATGAGCGGGTGAACACGTGGTCGTTGCAGAGTAATGCGGGCTAACATCTCATTTTAGGGATGTGCAATTCGTTTTCATTATGATAATTTTTTATTTTCTTTTTCGTTATTGTAAAGACAAAAATGACAAACAACAACAAAAACAAAAATGGATTTTTGTTTTTGAAATAATGGGAAAACTCTGAAAACCATAGGTCTGGCTATAACTTTTTTGTTTCTTATTCAAGTCTGATGGAACTTGGGGATTTTGTACCTCCAATGAAGGGCACTATGAGTCCCACATTTTGAAAAAATTGGATAAAGAGAACCAATTTTATAAGCAATTGAATGTTGTGATTTTAAGAAAAGCTCCATACACATTCCTGGCTACATCTTCTTTATTTTCCATTCAATTTGCATGAAACCTGGAAATGTTATGTCTCTCCACAAGATTACCAATCCTGGAAATTTTCAGAAAGATTGGATAAAGGGTCCTGATGTTAAAACCCATCAACTTGAAAATGTATTTCTCACTGTCACATTTTTAAATTCCATCATGTTTACAAGACATTTGGCAGGAATGTACCCTATACCTATGTTAAACTACAGAACAATTTGATAAGGGGCCCCAATTTTATAAGCAATTGACGTTCCCTTGAAGACCAGTATTCACATAAATAGCAGCACATGCATTGCCAGTCAGAGGAAGGCATCTGGCATGGCAGGCCGAGGGAGACTGTAGGAGGGAGGATGGGGAACAACCCAACAGAATGACAGACACATTCACTGGCCAATTACTACATGCTTCCAGATTTACAGAACCAATCAGTGGTGGCTTCGAGGCAGGCATAGAAGGGACATAACTGGGCCTTTGGGGATAGCACCCCAGAAATTAGGACACTTGATTTACACATCCAGACTGGCCAATCATCATCACAATCACATCCTGCAGCACTGTGACAGAGGACATAAGATAATCTGTATTGGCTGACGTCCCAGTAACAAGTGAGGGAGAGAAGTTGGGGTGATCACAGCACAGAATGAGGATATTTGGTTGACATTTCTGCTGGCCAATTGGCATCACAAACCGATCTTATACCACAGTGACATGTAACAGAATCCCTGGCATAGGCTCATTCTCTGTATATGCTGTGCAGGCTTATAAAATTGGGACCCTATATCAGATCTTTCTGATATTTGGCATAGATGATCCTGAAGGCATGAGATATAGCCCTGCCAAATTACATGTACATTGGTTGAACTACAAGGATGTTACAGTCAGACATACATTTATAAGTTAATTTTCTTATATCACCAGGACCGTTTATCCAATCCTTCTGAAAGTTGATAGTAAACAGGGGGAGGGGTAGAAAATTTCCAAGTTCCATCCACATTAGATGGGAGACAAAGAAGTTAGAGACACAAATATATATTCCAAGTTTTGCAAAATAACACAATTCAACTGCTTATAAAATCGGATTTTGTTATCCAGACTTTCTGAAATTTGGTACACAATGCTTTCCATTAGAGGTACACTCCTTCCATGTTTCATCCAAATATAATGAAAAACAAAAAAATACAGCTGAAAATGTGTTTTCCATTGAAACCAGTGGAAATAAAAAATGAAAGCAGAAATGAAAACGATATTTTGATATTTATGAAAACAAAAGATTTAAATAACGAAAACAAAAAAATGACATGGGTCCCTGGTACACAGCTCTATCTCATTTGTCTTCACTGTTAGATATCCCATCCTTCAACACACACCCCTCCCCCCCAAAGGACATTCTTTGGTAGCATACCTCCACCAAGATGTGAGGTGAACCAATGACCATACTGAAGCGTGGGTATGTAGATGGCTAGAATGTCCCCAAGTGTCCCCTGTTGGCTCATGTGCCCAGGGAAGAAGTCGCGTGCCCACTTGGGTCAGCTCTGTGATAGTGGCAGTCAGAGCCACTCCAGCCTTGCACTCAGCACATTGGGTGCTGAACCTGACTAGGCCTAGGCAGTGAGCACTGGGCCCATGCTGCAAACTAGGATGAGCTGGGACAACACTTGAATTTGGCATGCATTGGACTTTTAAAGCACCAGTGAAAGCAAGAGCAGAGCAGGAAATGCTCTAGGTTTTTTCTTGCAATTCTGTGGTGCTGGTGGATCTAGATGCAAGGAGGCTGCACACAACCTACTAGACAAGATGGAGCCACATGGGTACACATTAGCCTGTATTTGCCTGCACAGTGGGCCCACGATGTCCCTGGACTACGCCTTGATTGGGTGTTGGCCATGTGGTGGGTGGGGGATAACGTCTGGCAAACATTTAACAAACAGGCAGCGAACACCTACTGAACACCCATCTGGTGTGAGCTATCGTCTTGTTTGTTTTTACCCTTAGTCAGGGTAGTAGGTCAGAAGATGCAACCTGACGTCAGGAGATGGGAATGGACCATTTCATTATGACCTGCTGGGTACTTCTCCAAAGCAACTGAGAGTGACCACTATCAGAGATAGAATTCTGGGCTTGATGGATCATTGGTCTGACGCAGTATGGCACTTCTTATATTCTTACTATGTCTTGTAGCAAGCCTGCTTTTCTAATGACATCCCATAGTTTGCTACAAAAGAATGGCTAAGGGCTCTTCTTCAAAATCATTTGAATAGCACAATACTGGGTGTTTTCAATATGTGTTAGCTCCAAGTGCTAGTGTGCAATGTATTCACTTCAATGGAATTTGTGCCAACACTGAACAGCTGGAGAAATGCATTAGGGTTGGATTTTGACACAAATTTCACTGTGTATAGTGGAGGCACCAAGGCAAATATTGCAACACCTCATGTCTTTAGAAATAGGCAAGATTGTATGTATCCAGAAGAACTTCAGGACAATCCTCCTCTGCCATTTACTAAAGGATGAGCTCTCAATGCAGTAATGGTGCAGATGGCTAAAACTAATATCCCATCCAGACCCCAACTCTACAACTTGGAGTGCATAGGCAAGCACTGTGTTCACATGGAGCCTAGATTTCATTACGACTCCTTGCAAATGCAGCAAATCCATCACATTCTGTTAATTGAAGGAGTGGGGCCTAAGGGAACTTAAAGTATTCATTTTCCATGTGTCCAAAAGTAATGATTATCAAGATATAAATCAGATACTGAATAAAAGAAAAATGTATTAAATATGCTTTCAACAGTGAATCTTCCCATGGAAAATAGAGAAAAGAGACATTCAGATATAGGGTTTCCATTTTATATTGTTTGGGCATCATATCAACTCCATGGTATAGCTAAAGTCCAAAATTAAAGGTGAAAAAGAATGCTTTATATCTCAGGACGTATAGCAGACTAAAAAAAATATATACACAGTAGAAACTTTAAAGAAAGCTTGAGTTTATTTAAGTTGCTACAGGATAGCCTGGGAATGTTTTCCTGTTCGCCTTAACAAAAATTACGATGACTAGTGTACAACCATATTTAGAACCTTCTCACATCTATGTTCAGCCTTGTTGCTCCAAAATGTGCTGGGCTAACAGATGCATACATCCCACAGGGAAACCTGAAGCTTTCCACATGATTAAATTGTCCATATCCCCCAGGCCCCTTTTTGTTATTTTACACTTTTCTGACAGCCCTGTCAATTTCATTCCTGACAAAGGGACTGCTAGCAATAAAAGTGAAATAATGTGTGTATAGCGGAGTTCAAGTTTGACTATCAGTTTTGTTGACTATGCTTTTTAGACATGTCACCTGTTTTCCTTTCAAATAAGGCCATTACAGTTAGTGCAGCATGGCTGCTATTTCCATTTTACAAATAAACTATAATGTGGGCTACTGTGTACTTCTGTGGGGCTTTTTGTTGTAGTGGTTGTTGTTGTTGAAAGCAAACTGACTTGTGTGTGTGTCTTTAGAGAGTAAAGAGCTCCAAAAAAGAGTTCATTTTTTTTCTTCAGTTCCAAGTTGGCCATCTCTTCAGTTCTAAAATTATCATCTTGGAAGGACGGAATGTCGGTTTAAGTCAGCATAAGATCATCATATTTGAACAGTTTGTGTGTTACATCAATGGGCAATTTATCTGGCAAGGTAGTTGGATGGCCATTCCTTTGAAATTAGAAACAGATAGGTATCTCTCTACTCCCTCTCTCTCTCCATCTATTCAAGCTCACCTTACCAGCTGTCTCTCTGACATCTCTGCCTGGATGACTCAACATCAACTAAAACTCAACATGACTAAAACTGAACTCCTTTATCCTTCCTCTTCCTATTCCCTGTCAATCCTCATCAATAGGGTTACCATCCTTCCCGCCCCCCAAGCCCATAGCTTAGCCTTCATCTTTGACTCACCCCTTTCTTTTAAACCCTACATCAACTCTGTTGCCAAATCCTGTCGCTTCTCCCTCCATAACATTACTAAGATTTGCCCTTTTCTCTCTGTTTCCTCTGCCAAAACCCTTGTTCATGCCCTGGTCATCTCTCGCCTCAATTACTGTAACCTCCTTCTCACTGGCCTCCCCCGCTCTCCCCTTATCTCTGTCCAAAACTCTGCTGCCAGGGTCATCCACCTCGCCCGTCGCTTCGACCACGTGCAGCCCTTCCTCTCCTCTCTTCACTGGCTCCCCCTTCCTGAACGAATCCTGCACAAGCGCCTAGTCACCTATAAAGCTCTTCACAACCTTGCTCCCTCCTACCTCTCTGTGCTAATTTCCCTCTGTACTTCAGTCCGTGAACTCCGCTCCTCCTCTGTCCCCTTTCTCGCCCTCCCACGGCTCCCCTAACCGCCTTCGTCCTTTATCCCTAGCTGCCCCCATGCCTGGAACTCCTTCCCTGCCCACATCCGCCTCATCCCCTCCCTTTGTATCTTCAAATCCCTCCTCAAGACCCACCTATTCTGCTCTGCCCTCCCCGACTTCTGGCTCCCCTCACCTAACTCCTGCTGAGACCCTCCATCCAGTACAATCTGTTACCTGAGGACTGTGTACTCATATCCTCACCACATTACTCTTGATGTAACTAAGCCAAGCGTGTGCACCTGGGACCTCAGATCTTCGTGAATGTTACACTCCTTGTCTCTCCCTCTGTTCCCCTTCCTTCGTCTCCCCCTCTGTCTCTCAGATTGTAAGCCCTAGGGCAGGGACCATTTCTATTCAATTACTTTGTAAAGTGCCAAGTACATTGCTGGCACTATATAAATGCTTGTTAATAATAATTTACACGGCAAACAAATTTCAAACACGGTTTAATAAATGTATAATTCACAAAGCATGTCCACCAGCACTTTCTGCATATTCAAATTCAAATAGATTTTTATAAGAAGCTGCATTTACACATTGACATTACACACTGTAGGTGATAACTAAAATATTTGATTGAAGTGCTGATGCCTGAAGAAGGTCTGGTGACCTGTTGTAAGAACAGACAACAAGAACAGGCAGCATACAGTAGATAAATGAAATCACAGAATCTCGCAGAAAAAGTAACAACTAAATCAATACAAGTGAACCATTACTGTGTATTTGACAAATCACAAAACAAAAGGAGATTACTAACCAATGTAAACAGCCAGAACAAGGTGTAAAACCAGGAAACAAATATAAAGATTACTAGTACAAATCATGTACTTGAACACACACACATACTGAAAAAATCATGAGAATAGTCATGGGAAAGTACAATGTATCTGTAGAGACAGCTGTAAAGAAAGCCAAAAACCCCACACATATTTTTGTTCAGTTCAGATCATATGGAATCAGTGCCAGAATCATCAGTAAGGCCTTGTGGATGGATTTGCAGGGTGTTTGTGCAGGTATACTTGAAACACTTGCAAAATTCAGTAGATGGAAGTCTGTATTTGTGACAAGAACACAGCAACGTACAACCCATCTTACAGCCACATCTCAGAAGATTTATAATGGCCTCTGGTGCTGGTTCCAACAAACATCCTACTGGAACAAAAAGTACCATTCACTTCCAATTGCCATCCATAGTTTAGAGGAGAGGGTAAACATGGATGACCAACACAACTTTAGCCACAGGTCATAGTTACGTACTTAGCCTGAAGGATGTGTGGCTTCAGAGATCCCATGGTTGGGGGTAATTTCTCTTCTTCAGCTTCATGGTGTGCAGAAGTCTTTCACCTTCGTATGTGTCTTGGACTTGTACAATAGGCAAACAAAGCGTTCCAGCTGTTCCTTTATTGCTGATGATGGTTCCGATTCTGTATGACCAAGAAAAGGCCAAAGCATATAATATGTTTTCATCATATGTGAGGAACACCTTGAACAACTTCCTTTTGTTTGTTCAGCCAACTGCCCACTCATATCTGATCCTGTGAACGCGTGGAACCCAAGACGTGTTTCAGCATGCTTTGTTCCTAACATCTTGTAGAAACGTTTCCACCTGGAGTTTCCATTTTTGGTCACCCTTACCTGTTATGGAAGTTGTTGCCATGGGATACCTCTTAATAAGCAGCAGGAAAATGCCAGTATCAGCAGAAATAATATCCACCTCATCATTTTTAGTGAGCGTTAGAGCATGAAGCACAATTAAACCATCAGCCTCTTCCTGGCTATTGGACAACAACATTGTTGGTACATCCATGTTACCCTCAGTACATGTATTGAATGTCACCAAAAAATACTGTGAGTGGTTACGTGGGCCCTTGCTGTGGTTGACTGCTTTGGCAGTTAGATATTCCACTAGTTGTGCCTTTGTCTTCATGTCAGCAAGCCAGTCTTTCAACGAAAGATTCCTGAGAAGAGCACTGTAATGGATGTGGTAGTACGTGGACTTGCCTTTGTTCACCTCACCATGGTTTGAGTCTTCAATGACGAATGTATGCATCTGTCAAACAAAAGCCTCACTTTATCATAGTCATCTGCCATGTGTATAACTGTTGTAAGAAATGCAGTTCACAAGTCCTGACATGAGCATGTATGTGGTGTTTTGCGTACTGAGTTTATAACAACCATCCTGTCCACAATAAGAACTCTGAATCTCGCATTCATTTCACGTAGTGGTGGATCCTGTGGAGATGATGGTGAATCTTCTCTCGATGAAAGAGCCAGTGTGGTGTAGTGGCTAAATGCACAGGACCTGGACTGGGAGATAGGGAGATCCCCCGGTTCAGGTCTCACCTTAGCCAGAAATTCACTGGGTGACCTTGGGCCAGTCACAATATTCTCTCAGCCTAACCTACCTCACAGGGTTGTTGTGAGGATTAAAAAGTTATGTTAATTAGCTCTTTGTGAAGCACTCCCAAGTGCCATGGCAAGAGGGTGCGCTCTCTCTCTCTCTCTCTCTCTGTGTTTTAAAAAAAAATTACCTTCATGCCTTCTAGTTGATCAATTATTTTGGCTTTATCAGTTGTCAGAAATAATCATCCGGCAGAAGAGAACAATGAATGTGGAACACAGCCAAATTCATACATTCCAATCGTTTCAACAAAATCCAGGTCATCATGACATCTAGTGAGGACTACAAATCTTTGTAGCAGCTGCCTTTCTTCTTTAACTTTAACAAGCTTGTCTTGGATCTGAAGTATTGTTGACACATTAGCATGTTTGAAAGTTCCCAGTTTACGTTTTGGCAGCCTGTCCCATATGCAGACTTTTCCAGTCGCAAGGCGATCTGCTGTTGTGAATGCTTCCTGTCTGATACTACCATGGTTGGTGATGTCTCATGTAATGTTCTCAGTCACTACGGCTCTTGTCAACAGGTTATAGAGATTTGCCTCCTCCACAGTGAATGGGTCACCATGATCTACAAAAGCCTTCCTGAGCTTGGCAGAATTTGGGTCTCTTGGCGTTTGTGCTATTCACACTGCTCTTATTCATGACACAACATGTTATCTATATGCTATGCACCCATACAAAAAACAATGCAAAACTGTCTTCACAGACAACATACATGCAAGTGACATCAAACATATCACAGGATGTAATTGTAGCAGCCACATGGATGTACCAGAAAAAACAGAACCTTTTTAAAAAAAAACAAAAAAAACATTTATCCTTCCATAAACTCAAATCAGTTCACATTTTAATTTCAACAAACACTATGCAAGTCACTTGTATTTTATGACACAGTGGCCCACACTACTACTGGGGAAGTTACATAGAACCCTGGACTCTAGTATGGTAGATCCTAAGCTTAGGTACTCAGGCCCTGTGCTAATTTCTATAAAACATCTGTGTTAGTTATGGGGATGTCAACTACCCTAGTGGTGGGTTGGGAATTAAGAGTCCAATAGCTGCTCCCATTAGAGGTGTGCACTAGGGACCCATGTCATTTTTCATTTTTGTTATTTAAATCTGTCTTTTTCATTTTCAAAAATATCAAAAGTTTGTTTACATTTTTGCTTTCATTTTTTATTTCCATTGGTTTTAATTGAAAATACATTTTAGGGTGGAACTATTTTGTTGTTCATTATATTTGGATGGAACCTGGAAGGAGTGTACCTGGAAGGCATTAAGTGTACCACATTCCAGAAAGATTGGACAAAGAAATCAGATTTTATAAGCAGTTGAATTATGCTATTTCTGCATATACATTCCTGGCTGTAACCGCTTTGTCTCCCATCTAATGTGGCTGAAACATGGCACGTTTATACCCCTCCCCATGGTTAATATCTATGCCAACTTTCAGAAGAATTGGATAAAGGGTTCTGGTGGTATATGTAATTAACCTATATATGTATGTCTGACTAACATCTTTGTAGTCCAACCAGTGTATATGTAATTTGACAGGGCTATATATCACACTTTCAGGATCATCTCTGCCAAATATCAGAAAGATGTGATAAAGGGCTCCAATTTTATATGCCTGCACAGCATATGCAGAGAAGGCGCCTATACCAGGGATTCTCTAATGTGTCACTGTGGTATAAGATTTGTTTGTGATGCCAATTGGCCAGCAGAAATATCAACCAAATATCCTCATTCTGTGCTGCGACCATCCCAACATCTCTCCCCCACTTGTTACTGGGAAGTCAGAAGCATCTGTTTAGGAAAGAGCCAATAGAGATTATCTTATGTCCTCTGTCACAGTGCTGCAGGATGTGATTGCGATGATAATTGGCCAGGCTGGATGTGTAAACCATGTCTCCTGATTTCTGGGATACTATCTCCAAAGTCCCAGTTATGTCCCTTCTATGCTCACCTCGAAGCCACTACTGATTGGTCTTCTAAAGCTGAAAGCATGCAGCAATTGGCCAGTGAATGTGTCTGTCAGTCTGTTGGGTAGCTCCCCATCCCCCAGCCATGCCAGGTGTATTGTGGAATTCCCTTCCCCAGAGGTCAGTCAGAGCCCAAGCCTGAGCATATTCTGGAGGCCATGTTAAAACTTTTCTTTTTGGCAAAGCGTTTGCCAGGTGAGGATAGGGATTGGGTGGGTGGGTTTTTAAGGCATTTTCATCTTATTTTTTATTTTGATTGCTGTAAGCCACCCCAAGCCTTCAGGAAGGGTGGGGCAGGAGAAAAAATAATCCCCATTACATGCAATACAACTTATTAGAATCAGTTTCTTGTGAAGTGTTATTTAGTTACTGTAGAATTTCATTTCTGTAAAGAAAAGTCTCCCACAATACATTGAATGACCATAATTTAAATTAAATATATCTGTTCTTCCACCAGGATTTCAATCAATTCATGAATCTCTTAACTCGCTTAAACAAATACAGACCACAAAGCTAAAACTAGAAAAAGAGAAATTCAAGAAAGATATGAAAAAGCTACAATGCAAGATAACTGGACTCCAAGAAGACTGAAACTTTTTTTTAATCACACAGTGCCACTACCACATCCAGTGTTGGCTAAGACAAAAATGAAGAAAGACTTGATCCCAGAATGTACAGCCCTTTTTTCTAGGTCTGCGTAGGGCATTATTGCTACACTTCAGTCACGTTGTGCTTTGCTGTTGTAAAGGATTCTTAAGAGTTCTAAACCAAATCAGTCCTTGTTATTTTCATTTCTGCTTCAATTTGTGGAAAGTAGCAAGATGCAGCAGGAAACTAAAGCATGGGAGCTGACAATTTTGTCAAGATTATGTGCAACTATATTATTTTATTTGGAGACTTCTAGGAAACAAATTTTCACATAACTTTACAGAATTCTTAAACTAGCCAACCTCATCCTGTGCTCACGCCAGTTTTTGACAGGTCAGCTAAAATAAAACCAGGCTGTTCTCCCAGTTCTTTATAGATGTACACCCATTAATATGGTATTTAAATGGCTCAGTGTATATCTGACACTTTTAAACTGACTAATAAAGAACTAGTACAACTGACTGAGCAGATGCAAGTTAATTCTTATATTAATAAAATATAGGCTTTATACCCATGCTGTTTTTCTGGGAAGACTTTTAACTTTCTGCTTGATTACCAAAACAGAAAGTAGTTCCACACAGTAAGCTCCTGAACTAGCAAAGCCTGGTTTCCCAAGGAAAGACTACCACTCTACAAGTCAATCGGATTTTTTGGCTACAAGTGAAGCTACCAGGTGTTCTTACTGTTACAAAATGTTGGATCCTTTCTTTCTAATTGGGTTGAAAAGCATCCTGCAGGATCTAAAGTTATTGGGTGGAGGGACAAAAGATATGCTGCCTTCCCATAGGAAACCAGGCTAATATACTTCCAAACAATTAGTGGAGTAAGCCGTTTGGTACTTATATCTTTATAAAATGGTCATGGCAAGATATGTTTTATGTTCTCAACCATGTTCATAATCGTTCTGCATATGGGGAATTTCAGCCATCTCTCATTAAAACAGAGTTGTCATGAAATGGCTTCTTGTTGGATGTGTTTCATAACTTGGTTCAAGTAAGATTCCAAAACAAAGGAAAATGAAATATTATTTCAGGGAAGTTGAGCTATGTGATGAGGTCAGTAACCCCAGATCATTGTGTTTGAGATGCTGTAGTCTTTGTACAGCTTCACGTATATTCCCAGTTGAAGGATCTATAGCGCTGTCACTAAAGATAAGCTAACCCATGCCTTGTCAAACTTAATATCTAACCAACAAAAAGTCGAGAGACTGACCAGCTCTTTGAGCACGGTTTAGGAAATCTATTTGAGGAATAAAATCTAATCTTAAGCATACAGCCCTTAATTAGGCCAAAGTCCACGTATTTAAAATGCCTGTTTCTGTCCTCAGAAGTCCACCAGATGTGGATGGCTTTAGTCTTTGTAATTTCCTCAAATGTTGATTTAAAGTCCTTTCTGTGATTGTACTAGTGGGATCTAAACACCAGAGCTCTGCTCCTATAATATAAAATTGGTTCACCTTTGGACTTCTAAATCCCACACGTAGGCAGCACAGCTCTACAACAAGTTTTATCATAAAGAGTTTACATTCCATCATACTGAAAGCAAAACAATTGGTTGGTGGTATGTTAACATTCGTTCCATTTCCTTGTATCAGAAAAAAGGAGACCTCAATATGTAAGAGTTCTCTCCGTTTTCCTAGATATTCCTTCTAGACACTGGGGAATGATCCCCACTCCAGTTGACAGCAGGCAGAAGAATTGCTCCAACTGAGATGTTCCAAGGGTGATTGCTCGCTGCATTGCCAATTGTTTTTTTGCCTTCTATCTGGCAGGACGCAGAGCAGCTTGGCTTTGTACTTTCATTTTCAACACCACCAGAAGTGGCAGCCGGGAAGCAGCTTGCGCCCCTTTCCCTCCTGCTGCAGCAGCCTTTCTGTGTGTTTCCCCACTATGCTGCCCCTATTGATGTGAGGAAGGGAAGAGCAAGTACGGAAGAGCTGCTGTAGGCAGTCCTTCCAGTGTGGAGACCTGCTACCGGGAACGAGAGAAGGGAGATCCCGGCAGACTGTGCACACCACCTGACAGGCTAGTGGCCTATCTAGGGCTCAGATGGCACCAAACAAGTCCCACCCAGCTCCAACGGAGGAGCCCACCAACGAAGTAAGACCAACCCTTACCCCAGATTAAAAACTCTCCAGATGGAGATGCTTGGTCCCATTCTCCAAGCTCTGGAGAAGCAGGGAAGCCCCTCCACCCTTCCCAAGACCCCAAAATGAGGAAGTCCCCCCCCCAAAAAAAACCCTGCTGACAAGACCCAAATTTTTAAGGGGAAGTCCAGAAGGGCAGGAAAGGGTAAACAGCCTGTGTACCAGCAAAGACTCTCTCCATGAGCGGGCACTAACGTAGCGCTCTCCTTCCCCTCAGAGGTGGCTGCTTCGGAGTGAGAAGTACGCAAGGAGATACAAGTTAGGGTTTCTTCAGATGAAGAGGTGCCTCCTCCAAATAAGGTCCCTCACAACAAAAGACCCCATAAGTCAGGAACCTCGGATCCCTGAGCAAGGGAGTCTGGCTCCAACAGAGAGGGAGAGGACAACAGAGTCTCACCTTGAGGTGTACACAAGAGGAGGAAGGCCAAAACCCCGTTGATGCCCAGGATCATCCCCAGCCTGAGGGGATCAAACAGCAGGGCAGGAAATTCCCCCATAACCTATGGGAAAGGATGTTTAAGCAGGTCCAGAGGGCCTTAAACCTTAAGAAGAAATGGGACAAGGAGACTTCCTAGGAGTCTTCTGAGGAGGATGAACCCAGGAAATAACTTCCCAAGCACCCAGGGCGAAATATGACCAAGACCCAAGAAGCCCTTTACAGTTTCTCAGGAGCCAATTTTGAGACCCCTAAGATAGATGCTGCAGCAGCTTCTTTGGCAAGGCAATCAGTCTTCCCCATGGAGGGAGATCCTACCCTACAAGACCAAGGTAGAGAGTCAGGCCTTAGACACTATTTCGAGGCGACCTCTGCCATCTTCCACATGGCCACTACCACTTCATACTTTATCTGAAGAAATGGTTTGAACAGGGTAGGGACCCACAACTCCCTGCTAAGAAATCCAGGATCCTGGCAACTCACATCTCCTTGGCCATAGCCTTCCTGATGGACGCCTCATCAGACATCCTGGCATGGGCAGCTCGAGCAATATCAGCCAACATTGCCACTAGTCGTAGACTATGGCTGAGAGTGTGGTGAGGAGATAACCTGGCCAAGAACCTACTAATAGCGAGGGTGTATCAGGTTACAAACGGTTCGGTGTCTTGTCTTGACAAGGCACTAGCAGATGCCTCAGACAACACAAAGAAGCGCACGCTGCAGCACTTCTCCAGCAACAAACGTTCCTTTTGTCTGAACCTCAAACAAAACTCAAGATACACAGGTTACGGATGCACCTCCTATGGCAACTATTCATCTGGTAGTTTCCCCTGAGACAACAGAAATCGATGGCAGTGACAGCACATATTTTCCAGGACAGGACGGGGCAAACAGAACTCCACCCCGGCTCAGCAAAAGAGTGAGTTCTGACTATCCAGAATCACAGCCAGACCCTAACCTGCCCAAAGGAGGCAGGCTGCAGCAATTTGCACAAAGGTGGATCCAAACAGGAGCAGATAAATGGGCAAAAGACACTATCTCAAAGGGGTACAATATAGAACTAAGTCCCAGGCAGGCTGGGGACAGATAATGTAAGATGAGCGGTTAATTTAATACAGTATATACAGAAAAAAAAGATCTCCTCTATCATTGTCTTGGCAGATGCTCAAAACACATTTGATTCTGTGGAAATAAGTTGTTTGATTGCCATATTACAAAAATTGGGATTTGAAGGAAGTTTCATAAATTGGGTTAAATTAATTTATCTAAAACCAGAGGCCAAATTAGTAGTAAATGGGCAGCTCTCACAGCCTTTCAGGCTGGGAAGAGGGACATGACAGGGATGCCCGGTATCTCCCTGCTTTTTGATATAATGTTGGAAGTATTAGCAATAGCCATTAGGCAGGAACAGGATATCAAGGGAATAACAGTGGGAGGGGTACAACATAAGATAGCATTATATGCAGATGATATCTTGTTGTTTCTATCTGAACCAACTAAGTCGGTACCCCCCTTACTAAAATTAATAGAAGAATTTGGGAGAGTATCGGAATACAACATAAATTATGGGAAGTCCAACACCCTAATAGTAGGAGCCGAAGGGGAACAGATAACGCAAATAAGACAAACAATTCCATTCCCTGAAATGGAGAGTGGTATTAAGTACTTGGGAGTTTAAATAACTAAACAAATAAAAGACCTGTATAGAGAAAACTTTATACCATTGATAAAACAGGTTAAGGAAGAGGTACAAAAGTGGAGCAAAGCAGAGGTACAAAAGTGGATCAAAGTGTTGGAAAGTGGCCTTAATTGTGCGTTGAGCGAAAAAATAATTTGTTTTAAAATCAACTACCTATTAGTTTCATCAAGTGTCCCCTAATCCTAGTACTAATTGAGAGGGTAAATAGCCATTCCCTAGTTACATGTTCCAAACCACTCATGATTTTATAAGCTTCTATCATATCCTCTCTCGGTAATCTGTTTTCCAAGCTAAAGAGCCCCAACCTATCCAGCCTCTCTTCATAGGGGAGCCGTTCCATACCCCTTATTTTTGTTGTCCTTCTCTGTACCTTTTCTATTTCAACAAAATCTTTTTTGAGATGGGGCGACCAGAGTTGCACAGAATATCCAAGCCCTATCATAACAGTAGACCAGGAGGGATGCTCAGCACACACTCGACCAACTGCAAAAACATGCGTTTGTAGTCAACCTAAGGAAAGTCACGTATCATTCACACAGAGAACATCTGGGGGTGATAATAGACATGAGGCAGGACAGAATATTCATTCCCCACAAATGACAAGATCAGAGCCCTCATTCCAGACCCAATCGCGCACCATGACATCCCTCAAATCACTAGCCAGATTGCAGGGTCTACTAATCTTGTGCCTTCAATAAGTCCAACAGGCAAGATTCCACACTAGGGCACTTCAGAAAGTACTCAAACCTTTTCAGATGGTACTTGGCCAGAATCGGAATCCACGGGTATTGATTCTGCAATACTTGAAGGAAGCTCTTCAATGGTGGCTTGTCCCTCACAGGTTTGAGATGCGTTTCTGCTGTTGCTGCTAGAACACTTGATTCTGACCATGGACACCAGTCTGACGGGCTGGGGAGTGCATTCGAGGCAGCACTTAGTTCAGGGGACCTGGTCTGAAGAACTACAACACAGCATAAACTGGTTAGAACTACGGGCAATAAACCTCGCAGCGGTTCACTTCAAACACAGTCAGAGGACACCACCTTCATGTCTATATGGACAATCTTGCTGCAAAGACCTACCTCAACCACCAGGGGGGCTCAAAGTCTGGGGTGCTCCACTCAAAGATATCAACACTCATCAGATAGACAGAGACCATGCTTCTGTCAATCAGGACTCTACGCATAAAAGAAGAAAACAGCCAAGCGGACTGGCTGAGTCACAGATGCCTGGACCCAAGGGAGTGGTTGCTGGCCCAAGAATCCTTCAACTTGATCATTCAAATGTTGAGGCACCCAGTGTTGGACCTCTTTACCTCACCCAACAACAAAGACCAAGCGCTTCATCACCCACTTCAAGCGACCAGAGATGGAGGTGGTGGATGCAGTCAGCAGCGAGAGGTCTCGAGATGTTCTTTATGCTCCCCCTTTACCTCATATCCAAGACCTTAATTAAGTTGAAGGCTCAGGACTGCACCCTGATCATAACACTGTTCTGGCCCCGCAGCCCTTGTTTTTTGGAACTCCTAGAACTGAGTGTAGCTCCACACTTGACCTTGTCACCAATACAGAACTTGCTATCCCAGGGTCCGGAGACTTACAACAACCCAAGTCAGTTAAAACTCTCAGCCTGGCTACTGAAAAGGAGGCATTAACTAATCTGGCTTATTTCTCATCAGTAAAAAAGGCCCTCTAAGCTGACAGAAGGGATTCGACCAAAAGAATCCATCAAACCACATGGAAAAAATTATCTCTGTGGTGGCAGCAACAGATTAATGCTTGATGCACGGGGATTAAGCACGTCCTGGATTTTTTATAGGACGGGCTTAAAAAAGGCCTGAAATTTAACACACTGAGGCTGCATTCTCACCTGACGTCCCACGCTTGTTTTGGCTCTGGCAAATAATCCAAAAGCCAAAACACGTGTGGGATTTGTGGGTATGAACGCCACCGTGTGCAGCTATGCCAGTGATTATCTGGGAGATTGCAGAGTGAGGAAATCCAGCTTGCAGTCTCCTGGATGATCGTCAGCAAAACTGCGCAGAGGGGTGTTCGACCAAACAAACCCCACGCATGACTGGACTTCCGGATTATTTCCCAGAGCCAAAACAAATGCGGAACGTCAGGTGAGAATGCAGCCTGACTAGACAGGTGTCAGCACTTCAAAGTGTTTTAGGAGGAGCTGAAGGCGATAGGTTATCGACATCCTCCTGTGAGGAGATTCTTGAAGGCATCCAAAGCTATTTCTCCCCTCCCCCTCCTAGTAAGTCCACAGATTCCCTACTTGGGACCTCAATATAGTTTTGAAGGTCCTGCTACACCCCCACCCCACCCTTTTTGAGTTTCATACTTCTTATCCAATTAAGGTCTGTTTCCTGGTGGCCATCATTTCTGGCAGGAGGGTTGGAGCTAGCAGCTCCCTCAGCTGAACCTCATCTGTGTTACTTTAAGCAGGAGTCGGTAGTGTTAAGGCTGGACCAAGCTTTCCTACCTAAGCTTAATTTGACCTTTCACAGAGAGCAGGAAATTGTTTTGCCATCTTTCTGTCCGTGCCCTTCCCATCCCCTAGAAATCCTTTGGCGTTCCCTGGATACGAGGCGAGCTCTTAAGATATATTTGGACAGAACCACCTCTGGATTGATTTGACACTTTTTGTCAATTTTCAGGTTCTTTCTAGAGGCAAAAAAGCTTCCAGGGCAGTTATCTCTAGGTGGGCATCTGCTTGAATATCTGAGGCTTACAGAGCTCAGGACATGCCCCCTCCTAAAGGGGACCTAGCTCACTTCCTCTGCGGTGGTGGGGTGGCAATGTTATAGGCATTTACAGCCAGGGCACCATATAAAGAGATAATGTAGAACAGCCACGTGGTTGTCGCTACCTACCTACCTTCAATAAACGTTACAATATTTGCACCTTGGGCTCTGCTGATGCTGCTTTTGGTAGGAGGGTCCTACAGGCAGTTCTTCAGTAAGCATTTATCAGGGATGGGTAACCAATTTTAGGTCCCTCCCCGTAAATTCCTTATACTGCTTGGCTATGTCTCCAGCATCTAGAAAGACTATCCAGGAGACTGGGGGAAGAGGGAAAATTGGGTCCCTTACCATGGGAATTTTCCTTCTGAAGGTCTGTTGAATATTCCTCTGCTCTCCCTAAAATCATACCATCAGTAAAAATTCAAAACTGCACAGGTATGACACGGAGGGTTTAAGAGACGAGCATTGCCTTGTTCTTTTTTATAATTAATGGTCCAAATTCATGGTTCATTTAGTTTGGGCGTTGGTGCCTTTCGAATTACAGTGTTTACTAATTCTTATGTTTTCTTCATTAATGTGGATTGATCAGTTTTCTATTAATTTTTTTGCTGTTATTTTTCCTTCCGGAGTTGAGCTTTGTCACAACTGGCTATGCAGGGAACAATCACTCTCTGAGCATGTGCAGTTGAATTATTTTTCTGCCTCCTGTCGGCTGGAGCGGGGATCATTCCCCAGTGTCTAGAAGGAATATCCAGGAGACCCTCAGAAGGAAAATTCCCAAGGGGCCCAATTTTCCTGTTACTACTACTAAACCATAATTTCGCAGGATCCATTTCCAATCCATTCCAATGTGATGACATGATTGCTTTCACAATAATCGTTGCAGAACAACTGGAGTCTGGGACATTAATAAGGCATCATCAGCATACAGCAAACAAGAGATTTTATTTAAAATAGCAATAGTGAAACTGATCACCCTTCAGATATTCACTTAAATCACTTTAAAATAAGTTAAATAATACAGGTTACAATAAGCAGTCATACCCCTATAGTGGTTTTAAATTTATCTGAGAACTGCCCCATATACCATAACGTATTGTTGTATGCGTCTCTAAATAGCAACTCGGGATGTTTTCAAATGAGACAATAGCCTGCAGCATTAGCACTCACCAGGTGGGTGTTTACCTGTCTGTCTATTAGGCGTTTGCCAGATGTGAGCCTGATTCTTCCCCCGCAGCTGCCACTCATTCGCATGCACTCCCCACTCACGATGTTATCCAAAGACATCACGGGCCCAATGCGTAGGCTAGTGTGTGCTAATCCGCGCCCACGCATCCTCCTGTTTATTAGGTTTAACTTCGCCCACACCCAGACCTGCCAGCACCATCAAGTTGCGGCTAGTGCTGCTGCTAGTACAGCACAACAGGGCAGCTACACCCCCGCTCTCTCCTCTTGCAGTTGCGCAGCTGCAAGCGAAGAGCACTGCTTCTGATGGAAAGGGGGTGTGTGTGTTCTGGAGCCACTTTCCTAGCCCCATTGTCAGCACTCTGTCCTTAATTACCCCCCTCCGTGTCCCCTCAGTACCTTATCAGGAAACCTTTCATTTCCCAGTCTGACACCACTGCCAAGCACTTCCTTCTTTGGCTGGCTGCAGCTTTCATCTTGGGACCCTGATCCTGGCTTGAATACAAACACCAGAACTAAGAAGTGGTGGAGAAAATTGACGTGGGGATGAAGGAACAGGATCAGGTCCTGAGATGAAAGCTGGCGTGTGGCATGGGGGCTGTAGCCTCTAGCTGGATCCTGGAAGGAACAGGATCAGGGCCCTAAGATGAAAGCCGCAACCGTTCGGAGAAGGAAGTGCATGGCAGTGGTGTCAGGTTGGGAAATGAGAGGAGCTTGCCTGATAAGGTACTGAGGGGGAACGGGGGTTAAAGGGAGACCAGTGACATTACAACCCCTTCCCATCAGAGTCAGGGCTGGGGAGAGGGAAAGTGCTGAGTAACACCACCTGTGGCGGCTACTGCAAGCACATGAAATGCCAGCAGGGGACTGCCTGTTTATTAGCTCTACAAACTGAAATGTGAGTGGGGGCTCCACGGACCAAACATGGACTCCAGCGGGCTAGCTGTCTCGTTTGAAAAACACCCTTATAATAAAATTTAACAAAAGGATCCATCTTGTATTCCTGCAACTTCTCCCAAAGTTTATTCCTGCTTATTGTGGTCCATGAATGCTGCATAAAGACACAAGCCACGTTGCTGTATTTTGAAATTAAGTAGTGCAAGACAAAACAATTAGTCCCAGAATAACCTACCCTGAAACCCGTTTGTTCTTCACCTAGCTGAAGTCCGTGTTTGCGCCGTGCAGTCTCCGCTATCCTCAATCCAATTTTGAATGTGGTACCAGTGGTTCCATAAAGCTTAGCTGAGATACTTACCACGCTTATTGGTCTACAAGAGTTAGGATCATTCTTAAAGCCTCACTTATGAATGGGAACTATTGCATTCTCTTTCCAAAAACTAGGAAGGACATCCATAATTACATCAATCACTTTCTTTAAAATAGGCAACCATAATTTTAGAAGCTCCTTAAATAACTCTGGAGGAAGATACTCCAATCCAGCTTTCCCAGATCTGAGAGTAACTGAGTATTTTCTCAGATTTCAGAAATAAAGTTTTAAGGTGTTTCCAATCTTGTTATATTGAACTTCCTGTATTAGTCCCATCATGAGAGCCACTGTGGTATAGTGGTTAAGACTGCAGTACTTGGACCAGGCGGTAGGGGGAGGCCCTGGTTCAAGACTCACCTTACCCATAAACACATTGGGTGACCTTGGGCCAGTTACAGGTCTCTCAACCAAACCTACCTCACAGAGTAGTTGTGAGGATTAAGAATTGAGTTAGTTTTTAATGTTACAGTTAATAAGTTAAAGAATTGTAAGCCACCTTGAGCCTAAAGGGATAGGGTGGAATAAAAATTTTAAGGAATTAAAAATTAGCTTCTAAACTATGAAATTTATCTTGTAAAAAGTATACCCATGAACTGGGATAAAATATTCCAAGGTAAAATCATCCAAGAAACCCCTTTCACACCTGCCCTCCCCCGGCACATATTTTGGCTTTGGGAGGGAATGCACAAGTCAGAATACGCACGGGATTCGGCCGGTGGCTTTGCCGGCAAACACACACAAGTGTGTGTGTGTGTGTGTGTGTGTGTGTTCGTTCAGACCGGCCAAATCCTGTGATTTGTTAATCTCTTTTGAGAGCTACAGCTGAGAAATGTTCTGGGCAGCCAAGTGGTGCTGTCACCATGGTTCTTCCCTCACCTTCCACCTGAAGCCCTTTTGCACAGAACACAGAAGTCATTCTGGCTGCTTGTGCAGGTGCTTTCTCCTCCTCCTTGTAGAGGGCAGAATTATTATATATTTAGTGAGTTTTGTTGATTTTAAATTAGACCCTTCTTATTCCCTTCACCATTTGTACATCACTGCTATCCACACAATTTCTTATACTGCCTAATACATGCTTTAGGCTGTAACGTTTATCTTGTTAGAAGACTCACCTCAATTTTTTTCAGATTTGAAGACAATGCTATGAACAGTTAATGTAACTTTTATGGTTTGTGGAATTGGAATTGCAATTCATACTGCTCAATTATAATGACATCTACAATTTACAGTTATATAACTTGATAAACAAGGATAATGGGTGTTTTTAAACGAGCAAGGCTTGAGTGGGAGGGGGAGAGGGGTTTGGTCTGTGCGTGGGGTGGCAGCGGGGCACCCAAGCATGTGAGGTGCATGGAGAGGGTTTCCAATGAGCCGTTCCCAGCATGCCTGCATGGGGCACTCTGGATTTTTCAGGAATGCTCTGCATGTGGCCGTGGGTGGCTGGTGCGTGAGTCACAGGAGCATGCCTCCCCAGGCACTAACTTCAAATGAGTAGTTGGATGCGTGGACAGAGGGAGACAATGCGTGGATGCATCTCATTTAAAAACACCCAATGAGTTTCTCTAGTCTAATGCAATTCTTCCTCTCCCCCAGATATTAAAATCTAATAGTATATTACAATAATGATAAAATTTCATAATTGCTGTAAATATCACGTCCTAAAGGTAACAGCATGAGGTAAAAAGACAGCTTTTTGAGACTAATAAAATAAACTAAGGAAAATTCAGTAATGACAAGAACCATAAAGGACTGGCAGGTACAATGCTAAGTAACAAAGCATGGTTACTAGTGACACACAACACAACATAAGCAGGCATGTTCTGGGACCTAGACCTTTAAGTCAGCCCCCCTGATTAATATGAACTAAGAACCAAATTCTCCAGAGATCAGCGAACCCGAGAGGGAAAACATTTCCATGTTTTTTTCCCCAAGGCAAGTTCTGGCTAAACCCGAAAGGAGCCATATTCGGTCTGCATTGGCTAGATGGATAGCCACTTAAAGGAAAGTTTCTTATATGAAATGTAAAGGTAGAGAACAAAAACGGTGAGCACTCTAACTCTCTAAAAATTAAAACCAACAGGCCAGGCAGGTTCAAATTTTAACATCTACAGTATGCTTTTTAGATTTCCTCCTATATGTAGTAAATTCCCAATCTGCTTTCAAGATCATGCAGACGAAGTAGCTCAGATATCATCTTTTTCTGGACCAACTTCGGTTAGTGATAATAGGTTCACTTTTGAGCCATGCAGGCAGTACTCTCTCTCAAGCTTGTAAGAAGTCAGAACTATAGACTAAGCAAATCCAGGACAGGTATGAGGCAGCAGGGACATGAATAAGGAGTGGCTAGGAAAAATAACTTGAAAGGGACTGTAAGGAGGGGGGGGGGGAACAGATATCAGATATTTAAAAACAAAGCTGTACAAAATCACTGGTAGTGTAAGTGACAAACAATAGATGGCAGTAAATGGAGATAGCTTAATCCTCAAAAATTTGAGTTGGGTGGTAGTGGGAAACAGCTTTCCAGGTGAGGAGAACTCGCATATCAAAAGAACTGAATTCATAGCAGTAACACAGAAGTTGAATATACAGTCAACAGAGTCAGCTATCTACATTTACCATTAATCTAACGGTACACCGGTCGGTGTCCAGGCTCTGCACTGGCTGCCTATAGACTTCTGGGCCTGATTCAAGGTGTTGGTTTTGACCTATAAAGCCCTATATGGCCTGTGCCCCACCTATCTGTGGGACCACCTCAACCCCCACGTTCTGGACCAGCCCCTGTGGTCCACCGGGAGCGCCCTTCTTAAAGTCTCCCGAGTTTTTTGGGGGACGACTATGGAGAGGACGTTCTCTATGGCTGCTCCTCAGCTGTGGAACGCCCTTCCGGCTAAGGCCCAGAGGCTTTCAGTGAGGGAGATTTATTTGTTCGCATTTTTACCCCGCCCCTTCTGAAACAGCTCGGGGCAGCTTACAGTCACAAAAAATATATATATATAAAAATACAACTATAAAATATTTTAAACACACTCCTAAAATTACAATAATTAAAACAGGACCAGGGAACATAAAAATAAATAATATAATAAATAAGGGTGGAAGGGGATAAAAAAAAAACTAACCCCCCCTTCCCCCCTCCCCAAAGGCCTGGGCGAACAGCCAGGTTTTACAAATTCATCGGAATGTTAAAAGGCTTGGGGCCAGGCGAGCTTCCTTCGGGAGGGAGTTCCAAAGGCATGGCCTGGCCACCGAGAATGCCCTCTCCATTGTGACCCCCTCGCATAACACGGGGGACCTCCAAGAAAGCACCCCCGGCAGACTGAAGGAGCTGCTCTGGGGCCCGGACGGCGAGGCGATCCCTGAGGTATGAGGGGCCCAGACTGTGAAGGGCCTTAAAGGTCAATACCAAAATCTTGAACCTGGCTCGGCACGCTATCAGCAACCAGTGCAGAGTCCGGAGCACAGGTCTTATGTGCTCCCGACGGCCCGTCCCCCAAAGGAGCCGGGCCGCCGCATTCAGCACTAGCTGCAGCCTCCGCACCAGGAACAAGGGCAGCCCCACGTAGAGCGCGTTGCAGTAGTCCAGCCTCCAGGTGACAAAAGCATGGATGAGGGAGACCAGGTCTGGGCCGGAGACGTACGGATGCAGCCTCCGTACCAGATACAACTGGCGGAAAGCGGCCTTTGCCAACTGGCGGAAAGCGCATTTTTACCCCGCCCCTTCTGAAACAGCTTGGGGCAGCTTACAGTCTCAATATATATATATATATATATATATATATATATATATATATAAATATAAAATACAACTATAAAATATTTTAAACACACTCCTAAAATTACAATTAAAACAGGACCAGGGAACATAAAAATAAATAATATAATAAATAAGGGTGGAGGGGGATAAAAAAAACCTAACCCCCCCTCCCCCCCCGGCCTGTTGGTCCAGGCGGAAATCTGCGTCCAATATCACCCCCAGACTCCGAACCTGCTGAGCTATAGGAGGGCGAACCCCCCCCAATCAGGGGGCCCAACACCTCCCTTGCTCTCCCCACCATCACCTCCATCTTATCAGAGGTGGGTGTAGGGTGGGTTTTTTTGGGGTGGTTTAGGTTGGGGGGGGTTGATTATTTTTATGTATGTGTGTGTATATATTTTTATATATACACATATATATACACATATATATACATACATACATACACACACACACACACATAGAATTTATAATAATTTATATTTCTATTGTTTTTATATATACACACAAGTATTTTATATTGTAAGCTGCCCTGAGTTGCCTTGGCAGGAGGGGCAGGGAAAAAGTTTGTGAAAATAAATAAATACATTATTATTTATATAGCACATTCTCATCAACAGAAGTTGGTCCAATAAAACATATCATTTGAACTACTTTGTTGCTCTCTCTTACATTTGGGACCAACATGGCAACCACCCTCTTTCTCCTTCCAGATCATGAATTGAGACAAAAATTGCTGTGTCATCTTTTTAATTTCATGTAAATAAAGAGCAGAACTAAAGTTAAGCAGCATTGTCATGATTGAGCCAAATAAACAGTTGGCAGCAGATTTACAAAAAAAAGTAATACACACTGTCATACACTTAAAAGGTGATCATGAACCTGTAATCTGTGCAAAATGGTTTAACATTTACCACAATCTTTGTTTGTGGAAACCTATAGACCAAAGGGTCCAAAACGTCCAGATGCAAAGTGATTTAACAGGGGCACCACATGTGAAATTACAGAAGGATGTGACACATGAAACTAATATAATGCATATTGCAAATATTTTCATGTTAGAATAGCTGAAGACCACTGTTAATTTTGCTTAACAATGAGACTATTAAGGCTTTGCTTCAAAAAGTAGAAACCATAATCCTCATTGCACAATAGTAGATGCAAATAGACAATATTCCTGCTTTTCACATGTCCAGAGACGACTACAGTAAACTCTAACAGAAGAAGAATTGGGATCTCTATTGCACTAACACTGCAGTTGTTCATTGATCATTTTAATACAGATTTAATCATTTTGGGTAGAAATACAGTTCAGTGGCAATGCCCATCAAAATGTCATTTAAAGCAATTTCCTCTTGTTTAACAAAAAAATTGAACCTTGACTGAAATATTACTTGGGTGTGGGTGAAATAGGCTTCATGAACTTCCTGTCTGCTTCTTTCTATTTGCTTAGTCAAAATCCATGCTAAGATGATGATGAGAGTTTCTTGTCTAGTTCCAGGGCTCTAACATCTCCATAAGCTTTGGCATTTGCTACAAGCGCCTGTAGAAGAATCAGAAGTGTCAGTTACATTGTTACAATACTCAAATATATTTTAGTCCCTCCCATCCATGCTTCCCTGACGTCTCTACTAGTTGGAGAGAACAGAGATCAAATGGCAGGTAATTACAAATCAATTTGCTTGTGGAAGATGGCACTCATATGTAGGGCTGACAGTTGCCTGTTTCCTTGCTGGCGAAAAGGTCTGTTAATCAGGTCATGTGTTCTCTCTGACAATGCAGGAATGTTTGCTACAGCACCTTCACTAGCGTTTAGCAATGCACAAGATGTGGTTTTCAAAACTTCTGTTACCTGACTAATCTCTAGCGTACTATGCATTGTGCACAGGAAGGATTTTTATATTTAATTTTGACTTACTCTTTCCTAATTTAGCCATCTGACTGATACTTGTAGCCACCTTTGTACCATCAAAAGGCATTAATTTCTTAGGCTGCTTGCCCACGTTACACAAACTAACCTTAGATAGGAATGAACGTTAGTTTGTGTAACATGGGCAAATCAGACTTCCTCACACATTAGTTTTACTAATGTTAGATCTATGCAAGTTCAAACTAACATTAAATTTGAATGTATGCAATCCATTCAAGTTTAATATTAGTTAAACTAACGTTGGCTTGGGTGGGTGGGTGGGAGTAGGAAGGAGGAAGGGCCGTAGGCAAGGGAGGGTGGTGGAGGGGAGGCACCCCGGGGGTGGTGGGGAATGAGTGGGTGAGTTACACAAGCCCCACCCAGTCCAGCCGGAGGGAAAAGGGGGAGAGCAACCAGGTGGGGAGGGAGTTTAGGGAAATTTACCACTGGTGGCAGCAGCCACATCAGATTCTCTGGCCAGCTTTTCTGTCCACCTCCTGGCCCACTGCACGGGGTCTCCCAAGGCATCATCCAGTCACTCTGGCCTGGGAGGCCTCATGTGGTGGGCTGGGAAGTGGTCAGAAGTGCTGGCCTGAGAAACTGCTGTGACTGCTGTTGCTACCGGGTAAATTGCTGGGCTGGGGGAGGTACCAACCCCAGGCACCACCACCTCCGCCATCCAATCCAGTCTGGGGATGGAGAGGAGAACAGGACAGGGGAGGATCAAGGCCTTGGAGGACCCAAACATGGGTACACAATGGAACTTTGTCCATCAAAATAAACAAAATCTCATGTTAGAAAAAAAAATTCACGTGAGATTTTGTACAGCGGCAAGCAGTCTTAGTCAAGTGCTTACAGATGTAGCTTTCTGCATTCCTTCCCACTCTTCTCATGTCCCCCCAGCCAAACTATACTTAATGTGACCTTGATTGAAAAGGTTTGCTCTACACAAAGCTGGAAACATGTTTTGCTTCAAAATTTCTGAAAGTATGAACGATCAAATATGCTACAGAATCAATGACTTTTGTGCCCATTTAGTGTACCTTCCACCAATATAAGTGTAGGCATTTAAGAAATAGATGGCTTCTTACATCTATTAATTCATAATCATCTTTGGCATATAAATGTCTTAGGAGATACCAGCGGGCAACTGAGACTATAGTTTCTGGATACCCAGGCTGATATACCACTCTTTCCAACATTCGTCGAGTCTCCCTAGGTACAAAAGATAGAAAAAAGATTAGACTAGTAGTTTGCGCCTAACACGCAGTAATGTCATTCTCATCCTCTATATTTTTAAGGGATCATATTAAAACTTTGAAAAAAATAAAACTTTTTTTGAGCAAAGGTATTTTAAAATGTAAACAGGGTAGCTCTGTCCCTCAATTTCTGGGTAGCATAACATATAGCTTTCTACATAGGCATGTAAATTCTGCTAATCTGCAGATTTATTTCCAAGGCACTTACTAAGATTAGCAGATGAAAGCCCAAATTTTAAAAGGTGCATGTAAGGGGGATTTAAAGAACCAGTTAGTTATTTTCTTAAGAGGAAACCAAATTTAATTGCATGTTGCAGTGTGTACAATAAAGAAAAATGAGAATGTTGGGACTCCTCTTCTGCAAGAAGTAAAAATTTATCATTGGAATCAATAACTATTTGTCTACTATACAGTGGTCTCACAGTCCTCATAAGAATCCAATCTTGTCTTGGCCATAGTTTTGTTAGATTTACTAGGTAACTGTGTCAATCTCTATAATAAAGAATAATTTTCTCTTTCTGTGGACAGTTTTCTAGGGTTTATTACGGATAAAACTGAGAAGGCCGTACATTTGCTTCTAATTTTTCTGAAGTTTGTTAATTTAGAACTACAGTAGCATTTAGCTTTGCTTACTGAGCACCCTGATTGATATATTTTTAAGTTAAAGTATTTTAGGGGAGACTGCATTAGGCATATATTCATTAGTTCTTCAGGAAATAACCAAATACTAACACAGCTTGGCCTTTCTTACATTGGAAATTGAACAGAATCACAGTAAAGGTTGCTGTGGCATTGCCTTGTTTCGACTATGCCACTCAAACTCCTGCCAGACTATCACACTCCTGCCAGACAATTCCTACAAAGGGTTTAATTTGTCTGTTGTACACCTCCTAATAATAATGTACCCAAATTCTTTTGTTGCTTCTGATGTTAGAGATATTGCTACATATTATTATGCACATACACAGGTGCACACATGGACACTGTGGCCTTAATCCTCTCTATATACCGGAAACTCCAGATATACTCTTGCTGTGGTTCCCTATTTTCAAGTGGCTCTTCAACCCCTAAGTTCAGGGGAGACACCACACCTTGTTCTATGTTTACCAGTACATTTATGGAGGGTTAATCCCCAGTATCATACAGACCAATGCATACCTTGCCCCCATTTTGCGACTGTACTGTAGCAGTTCTTGCAGAAGAACAGCCAGTGGACAGAAAGAAAGCTTCAAGGCTTCAGTTGTGGCTTCTTGAACCAAGGATGGCCAGTGATCATTTGAAACATTAGCCTTAAAGCAAAAAGATAAAAAAAATTGTTACCAAGTTAAATTGCTCAGTGAGACATAAGCGAAATATTATTTCAACAACGTACTATGTTCATATTACCCTTCAAGCAAACCTTAAAAATTCCATTTAAAAAATAAGATTGGTGGCAAGATCTCATGGTATAATGGGGCTGAAGAACCGGAACTACATTATTTCAACATCCCTATAAACAACCTTACAAAACTATCACACATTCCTCTGCAGAGGGAAAGAGGGGGGGGCGGGGGCGCAGCATTTTCTATGGTACCTTGTACAATGCTTCCCCAATTCTGATGAAAGACTCTAGGAGCCAATAAATAAGATTTTTTTAAAGAAAACAATTTCACAAGTGCTACATTTTCCAGAGGCAACAAGAGTCTTGAAAGTGGAAGCTTTGTTACATTGAGTTAGTCACTCTTGATCATAAACATGAAGGTCAAGATGTGATCCCGTAAATGACAATCATGGAGCCACCCAAAGAAGAAAAATGTTTAGCTGAATAAATTCATTGACCTTATTTGATCGTCATTTGTGGAGAAGTCTAAGAATTAAGGGACTATAATTTAAAATCAGAATAGCAGTGCTGGATTTATTCCATCCACATCTTCTTGAAATAAGAATGCAATTTTACTCCTCTATTGAGATTGCAAACAAAGACAAATGTGCTACCTTTTATTGTTCATGCTTTTAAAAAAATAATAAAAAAAATAAGACCAGTGAAGTCAGTTCATTTTATCATTATTCTGGCTAGTTATCCTACCATGCAAATTTCCAGTGCAAGCATAGCTAGTCTGAGTAGACTTGATAGCTTCCCATTCCAGTTGCCCTGCTGTGATGCCAACTGTAGACTCTTTCTGTAGCACATCTCCGCAGCCACCATCATTCCCTGAGACCGATACACTTGTGCCAACCAATGAAAGTAAAGAACCAGAAGGATCCAGTTTCGCAAACAAAAACATACAATTCTGTTCAAGCTTTTTTCCCTTTAAAAATATACTTTGGGGTATGCATGTTTAATTTCTCATCTCCAGAATAAAATTAAGATTTTTTTTAAAAAAAGAAAATGCTTGATTATGGGATTAAGTGAAAATAAGGTCTGATCATCTTCATGAAGCAAAATGCAAGCATCTCTGCCAAGTCCTTCAAATTCACACCTATAGCCTTGAGCACTTGGCATGCAATTTGGTATTCTGCAGATAAGTGAGGCCCAGGCTGTTTAGGGCTTTAAAAAAGTCAAAACCAACACCCTGAATTGGGCCTGGAAGACTAATCAGCAGCCAGTGCAGAGAATGGAGCACTGGTGTAATGTGCTCGTGACAACTTGTCCTCCTAAGGAGGCGAGTCACTGCGTTCTGCACCAGCTGCAGTCTTCGGACCGTCACCAAGGGTAGCCCCACATAGAGCACGTTACAGTAACCCAATCTCGAGGTAATGAAAGCATGGATGATAGTGTCTGAGACATATAGCTTAAGTTGTCGCACCAGATGTAATTGGCAAAATGCGCCCCTCGCCACAGCCGCCCTGAGATTTTTTGATATGGATTTTTTTTTGAACTGCCAAATGTTTGAGTGAATAGGACACAGTGGGGACCAAACACATTTTTGCTTGTAAACGGAACTATGGCTTGACTAACTCCTAAACACAACCTACCATCTAGGACTGAAAACAAAAACCTAGTTTAGGATGCTGAAAAGCTGTTTAGAGGAACTGGGCAGTTTCCCCCCACACTGAACAAGAAAAACAGAAGCCACATCCTATAAAAAGGGAGTGAAAATATTAGGTGCTGCAGCTTGAACTCGGATATTTAGGGCACTTTCCAACGTGCATTAAAGTGTACTTACAAGTTCAGGTGGCAGGACGTGAATGCAAATTAGGTGTGGCTTTGATAACGTCAGAAAGGCACGTCCCCATGCATAATTGAAGCTTTTCGGCATACTAACAAACACGCTGTATTGAGCTGGATTTTGCAGTTCAGTACAGAGTATTTGTCAGTGTGCTGAAAAGCTTCTACAGAAAAGGAGTTTCTGTTGGTGTGTATCCTTTTTCCCCACCCTTTTTCCTGCTCCATCAGCACAAGAGTAAACTTTCATTATTGAACTGTACATAAGAAGGTTGGTGAGGAACTATGCCAACAGACCTTTTTCTAGCAACACAAATATCAGAAAACAAAGAACTAGGATGCTACAAAGGGCCTTTTCACACAAGACCCTCTCCACCTGCCGCCCACCTACTATACATCTTACAGGGCACCCATAGGGGAACACTGTGACCCTGCAACATGTATAGTGGGTGGGGGTGGGGGTGGAGAGTGTCTTGTGTAGATGCACTAGATGTGTCAACATGCATAACATCAAGAGTCTGATATGCTGGTTTATGTAACAAAGCTGTTAAACAATAAAAGAATCAAGAGAAACCATCTTTTGCAATCTGAAAAAAAAAAATTCTTCTCCAAACTGATTCTCCTTCTTCCCAGGTCTTGCTGACTGCCATCATTTATGAACTATACAGCTGAGATTATACAATTCTAAACCCTTACAGATTTTTCAAACACGATGCTGGAAGAGATTATAGTAAAGTGCTAAAATCTTCAGTCTCTTGGGCATTTTCTAACACAGAAGAAATGAATGTTTTTTTATATGCCTTGCTTTGTCTTCCAGGTTCTTGGGTTTTCATTTTAAATAATTTTCGTTTTATTAGAGCATTGAGAAATTACAGACAAGTGTTTTGGTTAACAACTTCTTTGTGGCTGGTAATGTATTTGGGGCCAATCTAGTGGCCTGTGTACGCTGCCCGCAGGAGCCGTGTGCAGGCCAGAATGCATGCATGCATATGTCCTCACGTGACACGCATGCAGCACATCCACCCATGCCTGCGCTGCGAGCACGACGTACATGCGCACATTAGCATGCGTGTTCTGGCCTGTGCACGGTGCCTGCAGGCCATGTATGTGGGCCACTGAATTGACCCCTTTGATGGTACATTAAGCTACAATACTTCAATTGGTAATCAGGATCAAGTATAAATTGCCCACATATTCTTATTTAAGTATCTCTACTTTCTGCTCTTTATTCAAAGATGACTAAATCATCTCTCAGCCTCCATATTACTAGCCATCAATGAAAAAAGTTTTAAAATATTACAAAACCAAGTCTCTTTTAATCAGATGCAATATACATATACACATATAAAAACAACATCCAGACTTACATGCCAAGCTGTAACAGAAGAGGAGTTGGACATCACTACCTTTCGGAGCTCTTCCAAGATGGCACTTGGAAGCTCTTTGCGAGACTGCAAGAGCGATTTACACTGAACTTGTCTCAAAAGCAAGAACAGAGTTGGCTGTTCAGGGCATCTTTTTAAACCCTAAATACAATCAAAGTATTTAATAAGTTAAATGCTAGAAACACCCAAACCCACAAAATTTCTTTCCTATTAGTGCATATTTTTATAATGAGGAATTCTGTAGCCTGCAGACTAACTAGCAGCATACCCAAGATATTTTGGCATTAAGCAAGAGAAAAAGTGCAGTGCCTGTCTGGATGATTTCACTCATGGAAAAGGACTCTTGGAGGGGATCACTGAGGCTAAGGGGACCATGAAGGACAGAAGATGCTGGGACTGAGGAGAAGGTTGGTAGAGAATAATTTGATAGGCTGAGCTTTACCTCTAGATTAGAAAATTGTGTAAAAAGTGGAGTAGATCTGGTCCCCAGAGGGAGGAAGGATGTCTGACTACAAGCTAAAGACCTAAATGATTACATACATAGTAGAGTTTGAAAGGTTTGGATGGTCCTGGTTATTTTTAAAAGGGCAGAACAGACTAAATTATAATAGATGAAACTTGGTATTTTACAGTGGCTCTGCTAGTAGGAAATAAGATATGGTCTTGAACAGATAATTTGTGCTGCCTGCCTCAGACAACAAACTTACAGCTATATTAACCAATCCCAACTCCTCAGATTTCTTTCCCTGCAAATCAAAGGAATTGTCAAACCATGAGACAGGGCAAAAGGGCTGCCCTTCAACCTTATCCGAAACCTAAAGTTATTAAACATTGGTACGTAGTAATGAGGGAAATATCCATCAACTCCCACTGCCTTTTAACATATTCCTGTACAAGATGTGTCAGTGGGGTGATGATGCTGATGCCTTTTTAGAAAAATTCACAGCCTTGAATTTAGAATTGACAGGGTAACCAATACGGCTAAAAGAACTGACATTAGGCGAAGAGAGGAACCAATGTGACATGGCAAACCCTTGCTAACATAGCCATCTGTACTTCCATCTGGGTACAGTGTCTGTGGAATTTAACAGTTTATGTCCTGGTGTCTTTACACATGACAGAGGAAAAGATGAATGTACTAACAGACCAGGGTTGCAGAACAGATGGGAAAATGCAATCAGGTTAGAGACATATTTTTACTACAGTATGCTGAACTATTAATCATCTATTTAACCCTATTTGATTTGCCAGTACACCAAATTTTAGTTATGAGCTAGCAGAAGCTTTCCTTTAAAAAAGGAAAACTATTATACATTTCGGCTGTGTTCTGGCATAACAGACTCTTGCTCCTTTGATCCTTATGATGACTGCATACACAAAACATAGGAATTAATACTCCACCAAGTATGAGACAGCAGTGACAGCAAAAGTGCATGTACCTTTGTGCAAAGAGCCTCAGCTTCTGTAGTTTTGCCTGTTTCTTTTAAACCGGTAATAGCCTGAAAGACAGACCAATCTTCAAGAGCCTGGATGTAGGTGGATGGAAGGTTCTTCTCTTTAGCTGTAAAAATACATATAAAGCATGATACTGTCAGTTGTGTTCCAGTGCTATGTCATAAAACAGACCTGAACCTGTTCCTCTCCGTAACAGGTCAATAGTAGCATTCTCTTACTGTAGTAGGTACATTAGAAAGGCTGTCTTAAAAAGCACAGGTTTTCTTTTAATGACACTAACTTACGAGACAAGAAGAATGAAGCAAGTGTTTGAATTATAAGTCACTCAGTTTTCCTTCTATGTGGGCCTCCTAGATAGCGATCTTCATTACTCTGGGGATACATTCTCACACTTACCAGGAGGCAAACTATTCGTTTTGATGAAGCGTGTGAAGTGGGAATCTGACCCCTAACACTCCAGTTGTTCTAAAGCCTAGAATTATAACCAAATACTTTAAATTATATATATCAGTCAACAACAAACTAACCAACCATCTTAACCATTTTCCTTGAGAAGTGTGGCAAAACACAACAACCAACACCTGCCTAACAACTCAACATAGTGAGGGCTAGATGGCTGTCCAGGAGGCCCATATAGAAGGAAAATTCACTGGTACCCAATTTTCCTCAGGCCTCCTGGACAGTCATCTTCATTACTCTGGGGATGTTTAAAAGCAATACTCTCTGTTAGTAATACTTGGGAGATTGGGGGGGAGGGGGGAGAGTAAACTCTCAGCACTATAAAACTATTTTCTGAGAGAAACAGCTCACAACTAAGCTTGAAGGACCCTTCTGCCAAAAGTCACCTCAGTGGACTCCAGCATGTGGATCTTGTAGTGCCTGGTAAATATATGCAAGGACGACCATGTGGCCTCTCAGCAGATTTTCTCATATGGCGCTCGAGACTTAAAGACCCATAAAGTTGCAGCGCCCCTTACGGAATGTACAGAAATAGACTGCAGAGGTAAAAGACCTTCTGCCCGGTAAGCCTCAGCAATACTAGATGAAATCCATTAAGAATGGTAGTCTTAGACTTAGAGGCTCGTTTACCTTTACTGGAGAGATGATAATGAACAAAAAGAGAGTCTGTCTAAAAGGTATCTATCCTCACCAAATACAGGTTTACTGCCCTACAGACATCCAAGGTATTCCATAGCTTCTGTGGATGTATCTGTTTGGGATAAAAGGAAGGAAGAACAACTGTCTGAGCCCTGTGAAAAAACTAAATTAATCTTTGGTGTAAATGCCGAACTCAAGTCTTAAAAGAACAGATTGTCTCCTTAAAAACACAAGAAGAGGACTGCATCTGAGTAGCCTAGCTTTCTAAATGTTTGGCACTTAGCCTCCACATTTTTAAAATGAGAATGCCGGGACTCCCATACGCTATCGGAATCTTTAATAGGAAGTCGTCAAGTGGAGGAAGTTGGAATAGTGGACTTGTCTGAAGCTCCATTAGGCCCGAAAAACAGGGCCTCCTTGGCCAGAACGGTGTTACAAGAATCACTGTTGCTCCTTCCGCCTTCTATTTTATGCTTTCCCTCCATTTCTGCTCATCAGCAAATGATCAAAAAGATGGCCTCTCAGCCACGACCAATTCAAAACATCTTGGACTCACGCTCCCTCATCTTTGAAGCAGGACATGAAGGTGTCATTCTTCACGTGCTTTTGATATGTAAACAGGTTGAGCACTGACAGCAGAAGCAGTGGACAATCATCTGGAACGCTAATATGTTTACTCAGCTGGGTTCATGATTTGTCAACTGAGCCTGTCTGCCTGGATGTTGTCCTTGCTTTGCATGTGTAAGGTCCTGATTGAAATTAGAATGTCCTCTGCCCAACTGACCAACAATTTTGCCTGGTTGTTGATAATTTTGATCTCGATTCCCTGATTGTTCACATAAGCTTTCATTTTCGTTTTGTCCGAACACACGAGGATGTGATATTTCAGATCTAAGAAGCACATTTCAGTAAATCACCCTTGACTCAAGCCAATTTATGCTGTGCCCGCAGACTTGATGAAGCAATAGTCCATTAGCCACCACTCCAGTGATGATTGTACCCAATGAGAAACCTCTACCCACAGGTAGTGAGGCCCATCACGGTCTCTGACTGGTAAGGCTTAGAAGCACTTGAAGGGGTCCCGAGTGGAAACTGGCCCAGCAGAGGTGCTGGATACACATCATGACTGAAGGGGCAGACCCTGTACGTTTGCCAGCGCTGACTGCTTCCTCTTGTTGGCGAGTTTGGACTGACCTTTGAATTGGGGCCTCTTACCCTTCGGAGATTTGCTGGGTGATGGGGAACACTTTCTCTTGTGTGTGTGTCTCTTATAGCGCTTGGCACACTGGGAACCAGCTCTCCCTCCCCTTCTTGCTGCCGCCTGCCCTCTGGCTTTCAGGGCTTGGTGGGCATCATGTTTTGGTGTGCAAACTGCCTTCATGGCTGGGTTCCTCACCAGCTCTGCTAAGCTACTGCAGGACACCAACTCCTTTTAATGAGATGGAGTGACCAACAACCAGCTTTGTCTGCAAGAAGAGTGCTTGTGTGGAGCTCCCCCATGCCTGTTCTTCCCTGTTCCCGTGCTGGCTGGGACAGGAGAGTAGAGGAGAAGGTCCGTGATTTTTGCCTGCTTTAATTTTTTTGATTTCTCCTTTTAATTTTTTTTCTAGGACTTGCTACCATGTCTGGGAGAAGAGGAATCTACTCCTGCTCACTTTGGAGGCAGACATCCGACTGGAGTGTTAGGGGTCAGATCCCCACTGTGCATGTTCCATCAAAATTAGCTCTACCCTACCCTTATTTTTATTTTTATTTATTTGTCCTAACCTTGTTTTTAAATAATTGTTTTATTTAATTGTTTTTATTGGATTGTACATCGCCCCGAGATGCCGTAGGCATATGGGGCGACTAAGAAATGTTAAAAATAAATAAATAAATAAATATACAATTAAGAGTCTGCTTTCTGCTGATCAGAGTGGGGAATCTATCCCCACAGTAACTAAGATGGCTATCCAGGAGGCCTGAGAAGTTACAAATCTAATGGACTGTCCAAGAAACAATGGCATTCCAAGCCTCCTTTAATATAAATACAGTACTTGCTATTTCAATTCATAACTCTGCAGCCTTTAAACTATTTAAATCGTTTATTTTTAAAAAATACAGAAAATCTGGAGTTAAAGTTCCAAATATAGCCAACTCTGTCCCTGTATCCCTTGTTCACCAAAGATATCTATATATCATAAGAAACTCTAGCTGTAATATATCATATATAATTTAGAATATGTTACTGAATAGGCGTTGCCTTTTCAGAAGGAGCTTATGATTTTCTCTAATGCACCAATTTACAGAAGTATAGTAGGGGTGCGGAACTGGTGCATGCAATGATTAAGAATGACCAAGGACAGCTCACTATGAGCATTTTGATATTTTAAACAGGAGTTGGTTAAAGCTCATTTACGAAAATATTCATGAAAATCCAAAGAACATTAAGAGCACAAAAGTTAATTCACTTCTTTTACTCCTATGAACAATCAGAGAACTTCAGGCACTTTCATCTCTTGTAGCAACTACACATATAATTGCCTTAAAAGGCAATTAATATATTTTACATGTATTCTCAGTATGGTCCGATTTGTATTATGGCATCTATAACAACTTTATGTAAAAATGGCATCTAAGCAATAGCATCAGGTCCATTTCTGAAAGATAGGATTCTATAGCTAAATGTGGAAGAAGCAGATGTAGTAGAGTTTCTAGTCTTTATGCAGAGAACCAAGAAAATGGGTTTTCTGGTTCCTAAAAAAGCAGTTGTTGAAAAGGTTAACAGTTCTGTAACAAAAGTTGGTTAGTTCGCTAGGTGCTGCTGTGATTTGGTAAAGTATCAGTATGTAAGATAGATACATTTTTTCCTCCATAGGTGTTTCTACATGTATCCACTACTTAAATCCATCTCAGTAAGATTTTTATTCAGGAGTATTGAATGGTTTGTAAAGATCTTTGGAATAAAATGTACTGAACAATACAACTACATGACACAGATTGTGATCCTCAAAGTATTATGCTCTTATAAACCCCAATTCAATTCAACCTGCTCTGGTTCAACGTTTTGAGGATTGAAGCCAATGCCCTTCGTAAATGGCATAGGTAACAAAAGCACTTAAGAAATATTAGTTGCTTGACAATTGCTAACAATCTGCATTTCAGCTATATAAGTTTATTTTTAAAATAATGTTTTTCAACTAAGAACAACAGATTTCAAATATCAAGAATTCGAATCTAAGGAGAGTTTCTAGTTGGTACGCTGTATAGATAAAAAATTAAGAAATCTTACTTTTGGATGAAACTGCGGCGACAAACATCTTTTCCAAATTTCTTCTCCTGGGCGATGTGTTGTTCAAGTAAGCAACAGTGCCCTCTGCATGACAGGCAGCCATCAGCACACTCCATGTAGCAGGATCATCTGCAACAACATTAATTAAGCTATGGACCCTGTTTTCCATATATCAACATTCCATTTAAAATAGTCTTACAGCTACACAAGCAAGTATTCTAGCAGTCAAGGGGAAAAGGGCCCAACAAGGAGGCTAAAAAACAGAACAGAGAACAGAATAATCAACAGAATAGAAAGATAGTCTAAAAAGTGAGAGAAGTGTCACTACTGGTCCATTACTAGTAATTTTCCAGCTGCTTAAATCCCCAATGTAGAGAGGGCTTCCAAGAGCAAGGAACTGGTGTGTTAACCAGGCCCATTCCATGTCTGGCTCCTGCAGAGAATGTCATTAAAGGCTTCATGACAGCAGCAATTTACAGTGGATCCACTAAGAAACTAAACAGATTCTGCCACACCCCGCTGGACAGCAGCCAGATGGAAAATGAAGTTTTGTCATTGTGTGGGCTTTGAGCCAAAAGGTAATGCATTCTATTACCAAGCCATCCAGTCACAAAAGCAGAAAAGTACTCCCTCTCCATCCCTCTCCCTTGCTGCCTCCCATGCCTGGAACTCCCTCCCTGAGTACAGTTATGCTGCTCCCTTCCAACCTTCAAATTCTTCCTGAAAACCTACCTCTTCCTCTAGGCTTTCCCTAGATCCTTATCCCCTTAGTCTCCTTCCTGATTTTCCTAGGATTCCCCATTTTCCCCTGTGACTAAGCTAAACATGTGCATCAGTTCGCTAAGCACTGTAACTAAGCTAAACATGTGCATCAGTTCGCTAAGCACTGTAACTAAGCTAAGCATGTGCCAGTTTCACGGATGTATTCCTGTCTCTCTTGTTCCCCTCCCTTTTCTCTCAGATTGTAAGCCCACTGAGGCAGGGACCAGTCTATCATTGAATACTGTATAACACCTACCTTGCTGGTGCTATAGACATATTTAATAATAATACTCCATTCTCTTCATGGTTCATTATTCAAACAGAAAAAAAAGGGTGAAATATGCCTAACTGAAAATGACATGAAATGTTTTTTAAATTTTCAGAACAGGGAACAAAAGGCATGTAAGTTACTTTTCTCATTCCCTGCCTGTATTGTTTTCATAGACGACACTACATCCTTTATACCATCAAAAAATAAGATAAAAACTGTTAACACACACTTATAAAGAAAGATCTGATAGTTAAATGAACAGTTATAGTCCAAAAATTGACCAATAATGACATTGTTATTTCAAAGTTCCCATTTCAATTATCAGTTTACTTGTAGAAAAAAATCCCCAAATGCCAGTCGACTCTGCAAGACTGGCAGCTAAATCCAGTATCTAAAATTTTCACTTGTGACTTGTGCATCACAATTGGCAATATTCTCCAGTCAGATCTTCAATATTTGTGATGAGTTATTCAATACAAGAAGTTACCCAGGTACCTTGGTGATGTGCTCATAGGAATCCAGCTCACTGACTTCACTAAACACACTACTGAAATTAAAGCCAAGACGTATTAGCAGAGACATCAATGGCTCAGTAAAGTCTTCGTTATTGGGCCATGCTGTGTGTGTGTGGTTACAAATAAGAGCTTCCGTTGTTTACAGCAATGCAGTTTGGTATACCAATGCTTACACTGAAGTACAAGGCTTCATGACATCCCCACCCCCGCAATCACCACACTACAGGATACCAATAATGCTATTTTCCTTTTAAGTTTTGTGAAAAATCAGCTTTTTCTTAAACACCGTTCGAGTCTGCTGCTACAGTCATATTTCAACTACACTCATAAAACAGCTTACTATTTTAGAAATGTTTACTAACACGAGACTAGTATTCTCACTTGAATTCAACCAACAATGAAAGCTTATCTTAACAGTACATATGTTTGAAAGTAGCAAAATATTAAATTTGATATAGTATAGGAATACTAGGTCTTACAAAAATACTATAGCACCAACAGTCAGAAGGAATTTTAACCTTTGGGCATTACTTGATTTCTAAGTGCTTGATTTCACAATTGTAACACTAGGTTTAAGTTCAGTAACAAATTTTGCTATCTATATCTTTTTATGCAAAACTAACTGCCTGTAGAGTCTAAACATACGGTAATAGAACACTTCCAATGCAAACACTTAAAATGTATTAACAGATCTTCTCAGTCACAGTAGCAAGCTGCTATCACATGCTGGGACTCTATTTTTGTCATTCTATGTGAAAATAAAGCCGAGTATCACTGGGAGATGAAAAAGTGACATTATTATAAACTCTGAGTCTCTACTTCCTCATTTCTGGGTCTCTTCCTGATATACTCAGATCTTAAAAAGCTACATGTATTTTATTCAATCTAGGGAGAAAGGGGGGGAGAAAGGGGGGGGAGAGAGCATATGTGTGTTTGTTGCATTGGTCCCAAATGTAAGTGACGGAGACAAAGTAGTTCAGATGATATCTTTTATTGAACCAACATTTATAAGATATCTGAACTACGTTGTCTCTATTCAGTTTAAGGTATCTCCCTGAAACACTGGCTGAAAACAAATGAGACAGGACTCATGGATCCCTGGTGCCCAGCAGGATCAGGCTCCTAGAAGAAGCTGCCATCAAACAGCTGATCACGGGAGCCTGGAGAAGCACCTTCATCTGGCCCAGGTGTGTGCGCCAAACAGCTGATTGGGGGGGGGGGGGGGGGGGNAGGGCGCTCCTCCAGACCCCCGATTAGCTGTTTGATGTATGTAGCTGGCCTGCTGAACACCTGTTTGGCAGGCTGGGTGAGTGTGCTCTTTCAGCCCGACCCCCTGATCAGCTGTTTGGCAGGCCAGGCAAGCATGCTCCTCGAGGTTCCACCGACGAGCTGTTTGGCAGCTGGGGTGAGCACGCTCCTCCAGACCTAAACCTCAGACCTTGCCTCGCAGCTGGGAAAGGACTAACAGATGGGAGGGCACACGTCAGCCCGGCTGTGTGAGTCTTAGCCCGGACTGCATTGCCAACCTTCTCCGGACTAGGTGTCCCACAGCAGCTGGCCACCTGCCCCAAGGTGGAAGTAGGCAAGTATCTGGCGGGCACTGAACTGATGAGCAGGTGACCCATGGGCTACTGTCTCGTTTGTTTTCATACACTGTTAAAAAAAAAACCTAGTTAACATCACTAGAGACTTATTACAACTATTAATTTTGGATATTTGCCTTACAGTAATAGTCACCTGGAAAAAGATGGGTAGACTTTTGGATATTCTTCAGTGCGTTGTTTTTCTTATCTTCAGTTGTGTGATATCCTACTGCCAACTGATTAACTGCTGTATTCAGCAAGGCTTTCTATACAGAACATTACAACAGGTGATGCTGCATTGTTGCTTTTAAAATAAACACATTAATTTTAGGATCATTTATTGAACTAAAAAGTCCATTTTGGATGGGGGAAAAACAAACCTTTCCATGGTTTAAATCAAGTATATGAGCAACATTTCCTGCCACAGCTCCGCCCTGCAAGAAAAAACCCCGAAGTTATAGATCAGAAGGCAAAATATCCAAAAACTCAAACCTAATTGATGATACTGATTTACTACAAAGAGCAGAAGAATTATCCTGCACTAACTAATGTAAGTTGCAAAATGGTCTACTACTCCTAACGGCTCCAAAATTATTAATGCTTGAAACCAGAAAATCCTCATAACTAGGGGGAAAAAAAAAAAAAAGGTGAGCAAATGGCTCAGTATTCTGTGTGTGCCAAAACACTCATCTGCCCCGTTACCCCATATAGAGGGCATACTTGTGTGCGCAATAATTAGCATCAGTAATTATTGTGAAAACAAATCTTTAATATCAGATCTTTCGTTAATGAAGTTTGCCCTTTGACAGCTAAACACATTACTTATCATAGTCATTGCATAACACTAACCATAACATTTCGTGGTATATATTGAGGGACCAGTCGAGACAGAAGAGACCAAAGGGCAGGATCATTTGGGTTACTGAAAAGGAGAAAAGATGGTATTAAAACTGGCATTTCATATAATGATAGAATTAGCACTGAGAATCCAATGTATCAAAGTTTCCTCTATAAAAAAAGTCACAGCTAAAAACTAGTGACTGTAGTCAACTTCAAAAATCAAATCAAGAGTACAGAAACTATTTTCATGACTACTTATTTAGAAGGAAAATTGTGCACTTACCTTGTGAATTTTCCTTCTATGGGGCCTGGAGGACAGCCATTGCCAATACAGAGAAGTTAGATCCCACCAGTGACCACTAGGAGGCAGACACATGCTTTTGTGGAGTTTGCACACAAGGGATCTAGCCCTGCATCTCCAGTTGTATAAGTCTAAACTCTCTAAACTGTAACCCTAAAATATAACTTCTAAAGGCAAAACTTGTCCTGAATAGTGTTGCAACTCCCATCAACTGAATTCAAATACACAAGGTACTACAATATTCACATAATTATCTACCCTGAGTGGGTTGATAGCTGTCCTGGAGGCCCCACAGAAGGAAAATTCACAAGTTAAGTGCCCAATTTTTCTTTCTACGTGGGCCTTCAGGACAGCCATCACCAATACAGAGGGGATGTAACCAAACAGTAAGAAAAATTCCCTAACACACATCTGGGTGGGGTAGATAATAAATTGATCAACAGAATCTACAGAACAGCTTGGAGGACCCTTTTGCCAAAGGCTGCCTCCGCCAATTTCCAGGTATCAGTTTTGTAGTGTTTTACAAAAGTGTGCAATGATCTTGGACACTGACTAATAAGGGCTGTCTGAACCTGTGCACAATCAGCCTGAACACAGACTGGCAGAGGAACCATTTGCTTGGATCTATCGCCCTCCGGCTGAGCCAGAGGGCCAGCGTATTCAGGTTCCCATGAATGTGAAGTGCCCTGATAGAAATAGTTGCCCTCTGACCACCGTAGAATCCCTGAGGCCAATTCCTGAAATGTTCTTGATTTTAGGCCCCCTTGGTGGTTCAGTTATGCTTTGGCAGTGGTGTTGTCATCTCTTATGACCCCTGTGAAGAACGTTAGGGCTAGGAACACAGTCTTCAATTCTAGCCAGTTTATGCTCAGTTTCACTTCCTGTCTGGACCACTGTCCCTGAGTTATCCTGTCCTGAGCGTGGGCTCCCCAGCCAGTCAGGTTGGCATCTGTGGTTATCAATATACACGATGGTTCTGCAAGGAGAACTTTCGGACCGAATCTCCGTGGGCATATCCACCATTGTAAACTTTCTCTCAGTCCTTGGATAGAAATCCTGTGGGGTTTAAGGACCCCTGTCAGTGAGTCCTGGCGAGGGTGAAGAACCCTTTGCAATGGCCTGGTGTAGAATCTGGTCCACGGCATCAAGTTCATGCATGATATAAGCAGGCCCTGAAGCTTGGCTAACTCCATTCTGCTGCTGCTTTGCAACCATGCTATGAAGGAGTGATCTTTTGTTGCCTGTCCTGAGGCATGAACACCCTGTGCTTGTCCGTGTCCAAGATCTCCCCCAGATGCTCTAGCTGCCGTGTGGGTGTTAATAGACTCTTGTGAAGGTTCACCACAAAACCATGTTGCTGTAAGTATGCTATAATTCTGTCCTGATCCTGCTCTGCCCTCTGTTTGGAGGAAGACCGATTAGCAGGTCAGCCAAATAGGCATGGATGTCTTGCCTGAAGCTCTGGCCCCTGCCACCTCTGCGCGAGAAGTACCGCCCAGGCTGGTCATGTCTGAACTGCCCCTGGTATCTTCTGGTTGTATCCCAAGCCATATCCCCCTCTGGGTCTGAAACTAGGGCCACGAAAAAAATGTTTTTTAGACCCCACCTGTTGTAAGTTCTTTTGTTTTGACTTGTCGTTGGCGTCCACCAGTACCTTTTCAAGACAAACCCCAAATAGTTTGAAACTTCTGCATGGGGCGGCAGTGAGGAGGTTCTTCGCTGTATTGTCCCCCTCCCATGACCTGAGCCAAAGCTTGAGCCTGGCTGATACTGAACTTGCCACGGATCTGGCAGCCCATGTCATCAAGTCCATTGCTGCATCGGCTAAGAAGGCAGATGCTAAGTTGATCCGTGCTGATAAGACCTGGGCCCTTCTGTCAGAAATGCCCGGGTTCTAGGCTTCTTGCAACCAAGCCAGTAAAGTCCTGGCTACACAGGAGGAGATGACATTTATTCTCATGGCTGTGGCAGAGAAATCTAGGCCTCTACGAAGAGCATTCTCTACGGCTCTATCAGTAGAACCCTTGGGGTAACAGTCTCCCTCCGTTGGAAAAACGGTCTGTTTAGCTAGAGAGACTGCTGCTGCGTCGACTTTGGGATTTTTTAAGAGGGGCTCCTTTTTTCTAGAGAGCAAGTACAGAGAAACCTGAATCTTGTTCATTCTCTGCCCTTTTTCAGGGTGTTTCCACTCCTGTAAAATCATCCTCTCAAAAGCCTTGTCTAACGGGAAGCCTGGGTCTTTCCCATAGACGGAGGGGATATACTCGCGTTCCTCCTCTTCCTGAGAGTCGGACGACACGTCCTTGGGGGCTTCTCTACCAGTTGGAGCGTCTTGGCCACCTGGGACATAAACTCCCCTTTAAACTGTAAAGGGAACTGCCTGTCCCTGTCCTGAGACTCCTGGGCAGGGCCCTGGGTGTCTAAAAACTTCCACATCTTCCCATTCCTGGTCTGAGTCTGACGCCAGCTCGGGGGTGGCATGGGCTTGTGTTCTCTTTAACTGGGGTTCATCTCCACTCTCCCCTTCTGATGACTGAGGGGATCCCAGGAGTTTGCTTACTGAGGCCTGTAGAGGGTGCTTGGGCACCTTACTTTTCCCCTTACGTGGGCTTTTCCCGCTTTTTTTGTTGTCCCCTCTGAGGAGGAAAAGGGTAACCCAGCTCCCACTGGTGTTAGAGGGTCCTTCCTTGCCCCAGATCCCTGGGGGGAGGCATCCTGGGGAGACGAGTGCCGTGACTCAGTGCCCTGTGGAAGGGGTGGGTTGCCTGGGATCCCTCTCTGTACCTCTGCAAGGCGCTCCAGCGCCAGTAGGATCTTGTCCAGCCTTGCCGCCATGCCAGGGTTTTCATTCCTGTCACCCTCCTGGGAGGAGGCAGTTTGCTGCGATCTCCCTGCCCCTGATCCTTCCATGCTGCGCGGGGTGGAGAGGTGAAGGGGAACGTCGGGAGTTGAAATCACCGGCGCGGCCTGGCCTGATTCCCGCAAGCGGTGTATGGGCCCTGAGCGGGGGGAGACTTTGTTGGATCGGAACTCCAAGGACACTAAGCCGCTGGGGTAGGCGGGGGCCTCTTCTCCCCAGAGTTGATCTGCTCGCCGGTTCCTGGGCACTTTGCGTGGCAACCTGGCGGGCTCACCCGCGAGCTTCCCTGTGCTTGGAGAGGGAGGATGGCCGCCCCTGATGCCCCGCTCCTTACTTGTAGAAAACTAACTATAATCAACTGTCTAACTATTTTTAACTATTTACATTTTAACAATACTTTAACTATGTTTTAATTTTTTTTGTCTTTTCAGGAGAAGCTGAGAAACACCTCCGACGGCCAAAGGCAGAAGAAAAGACTGGAATCAAAATGGCCAGGCAGCTCCGCGCATGCACAGAACGTCTTCTTCTGCCTCCTGACGGTCATCCGCAGAGCTACCCAACGGATCACTGACAGGAGACAGAGGGAGAAGAATGGTGTTAGTGTGATAATGGATAAAATTGTAAACCCAACCATTTGAGGTCCTGCAAGCTCAATGTTTAGTTGAAGGACTAAAACATGAAGGTAGTAGAGTTTATCCCTGGGTGAAACCTCTTGGATCTGTTCTAGCTAGTTTGGGATTTTCCTTTATGTATTTTCAGGGGAAACCCATTTCTAGTATAAAGAAAGAAGTGGAACAGAGATCTAGAGACCTTGCTATGCAGGAAGATCTCTCCTCTCTGAATCTCTGGAAAGTGGCTCCTAGGCTGGGTAAGATCAGTTTTTTTATGGAGCCTTATCTAGATACGCTGACCTGCAATGTCCTTAGAAGGTACTATACCCTTTTGCGCTTTCACCTGATTCAAACTGCAGTAGTGGAGGGAAGGCTGCAAGGCGTTCAGTATGACCTTCATCGGTGTTCCTGTGCATTACAGGAAGTTGAAACTCCCAAACATGTTCTCCTGAGGTGTTTACATTATTCCCATTTAAGGGATTTATGGTTGGCACCCCTATTGGTTAAGGCTAAGGAGAAGAGGACAGTTGATCTTTTCCTATTTCTTACTAATTTATCACAAACTGATGATTTGGTTGCAGTAGCATCATTTTTGGCTCTTGCCACAAAGAGGCGAATTGCCACTCAATTATGAACTAAGGCCACTATGACACATTGGGCCAGTACTGTGGTCAGTTTAGAGGGCCCAGTTTGGTCTTTATGTGGAGTAGGAGGTTTCTTCGCTGTAAAGAGTTTTTTTTCTATTCCATTCTATTGTGAGACTTAAGCCTCATTATCTTCCTTTTTAAAATTTATTTTATTATAATATGTGACAGTTTTGGATTTGTCCTTATATGTTTGTTGGTGGTTATATTTCAGTCATTATGATATATGCATTCTCTGCCTAGCTGGGATGGGCTTATTCTGGATGTATTCAATTGTGTCTGGATTTTATTCTGTTTATATATTTGGATGGTCTTTTGGCTANTCTCATGGCTGTGGCAGAGAAATCTAGGCCTCTACGAAGAGCATTCTCTACGGCTCTATCAGTAGAACCCTTGGGGTAACAGTCTCCCTCCGTTGGAAAAAAGGTCTGTTTAGCTAGAGAGACTGCTGCTGCGTCGACTTTGGGATTTTTTAAGAGGGGCTCCATTTTTCTAGAGAGCAAGTACAGAGAAACCTGAATCTTGTTCATTCTCTGCCCTTTTTCAGGGTGTTTCCACTCCTGTAAAATCATCCTCTCAAAAGCCTTGTCTAACGGGAAGCCTGGGTCTTTCCCATAGACGGAGGGGATATACTCGCGTTCCTCCTCTTCCTGAGAGTCGGACGACACGTCCTTGGGGGCTTCTCTACCAGTTGGAGCGTCTTGGCCACCTGGGACATAAACTCCCCTTTAAACTGTAAAGGGAACTGCCTGTCCCTGTCCTGAGACTCCTGGGCAGGGCCCTGGGTGTCTAAAAACTTCCACATCTTCCCATTCCTGGTCTGAGTCTGACGCCAGCTCGGGGGTGGCATGGGCTTGTGTTCTCTTTAACTGGGGTTCATCTCCACTCTCCCCTTCTGATGACTGAGGGGATCCCAGGAGTTTGCTTACTGAGGCCTGTAGAGGGTGCTTGGGCACCTTACTTTTCCCCTTACGTGGGCTTTTCCCGCTTTTTTTGTTGTCCCCTCTGAGGAGGAAAAGGGTAACCCAGCTCCCACTGGTGTTAGAGGGTCCTTCCTTGCCCCAGATCCCTGGGGGGAGGCATCCTGGGGAGACGAGTGCCGTGACTCAGTGCCCTGTGGAAGGGGTGGGTTGCCTGGGATCCCTCTCTGTACCTCTGCAAGGCGCTCCAGCGCCAGTAGGATCTTGTCCAGCCTTGCCGCCATGCCAGGGTTTTCATTCCTGTCACCCTCCTGGGAGGAGGCAGTTTGCTGCGATCTCCCTGCCCCTGATCCTTCCATGCTGCGCGGGGTGGAGAGGTGAAGGGGAACGTCGGGAGTTGAAATCACCGGCGCGGCCTGGCCTGATTCCCGCAAGCGGTGTACGGGCCCTGAGCGGGGGGAGACTTTGTTGGATCGGAACTCCAAGGACACTAAGCCGCTGGGGTAGGCGGGGGCCTCTTCTCCCCAGAGTTGATCTGCTCGCCGGTTCCTGGGCACTTTGCGTGGCAACCTGGCGGGCTCACCCGCGAGCCTCCCTGTGCTTGGAGAGGGAGGATGGCCGCCCCTGATGCCCCGCTCCTTACTTGTAGAAAACTAACTATAATCAACTGTCTAACTATTTTTAACTATTTACATTTTAACAATACTTTAACTATGTTTTAATTTTTTTTGTCTTTTCAGGAGAAGCTGAGAAACACCTCCGACGGCCAAAGGCAGAAGAAAAGACTGGAATCAAAATGGCCAGGCAGCTCCGCGCATGCACAGAACGTCTTCTTCTGCCTCCTGACGGTCATCCGCAGAGCTACCCAACGGATCACTGACAGGAGACAGAGGGAGAAGAATGGTGTTAGTGTGATAATGGATAAAATTGTAAACCCAACCATTTGAGGTCCTGCAAGCTCAATGTTTAGTTGAAGGACTAAAACATGAAGGTAGTAGAGTTTATCCCTGGGTGAAACCTCTTGGATCTGTTCTAGCTAGTTTGGGATTTTCCTTTATGTATTTTCAGGGGAAACCCATTTCTAGTATAAAGAAAGAAGTGGAACAGAGATCTAGAGACCTTGCTATGCAGGAAGATCTCTCCTCTCTGAATCTCTGGAAAGTGGCTCCTAGGCTGGGTAAGATCAGTTTTTTTATGGAGCCTTATCTAGATACGCTGACCTGCAATGTCCTTAGAAGGTACTATACCCTTTTGCGCTTTCACCTGATTCAAACTGCAGTAGTGGAGGGAAGGCTGCAAGGCGTTCAGTATGACCTTCATCGGTGTTCCTGTGCATTACAGGAAGTTGAAACTCCCAAACATGTTCTCCTGAGGTGTTTACATTATTCCCATTTAAGGGATTTATGGTTGGCACCCCTATTGGTTAAGGCTAAGGAGAAGAGGACAGTTGATCTTTTCCTATTTCTTACTAATTTATCACAAACTGATGATTTGGTTGCAGTAGCATCATTTTTGGCTCTTGCCACAAAGAGGCGAATTGCCACTCAATTATGAACTAAGGCCACTATGACACATTGGGCCAGTACTGTGGTCAGTTTAGAGGGCCCAGTTTGGTCTTTATGTGGAGTAGGAGGTTTCTTCGCTGTAAAGAGTTTTTTTTCTATTCCATTCTATTGTGAGACTTAAGCCTCATTATCTTCCTTTTTAAAATTTATTTTATTATAATATGTGACAGTTTTGGATTTGTCCTTATATGTTTGTTGGTGGTTATATTTCAGTCATTATGATATATGCATTCTCTGCCTAGCTGGGATGGGCTTATTCTGGATGTATTCAATTGTGTCTGGATTTTATTCTGTTTATATATTTGGATGGTCTTTTGGCTATCTCAAACTTGGAGACTGTTTATATGTTTGTACCTTCTGTGGCCATGGCGAAAGCCCGTGCCTTAATAAACTATTTGTATTTGTATTTAAGTAGAAACATTGGTCTGTATTAAAAGTGTAAAGCTGAAACAACACAATCCCACAGAGCATGTAATCGCAATGGTACAAGATGGTAAAAGTAAGGCAAGCCCCTATCATTTGACTTTGGACTTAATTAAATGAAATACACTAAGATATCACAATGGGTGTCTACAGGTAATACTTCCCAACCTTCCAGCTGCCTAACACGAGATTTCCTGTTACATTAGGTCAGTTGAAACACAGAATTTTGATATACAGCAAGCCTGGGTTTGCAAGCTGGAATGTATCTGGGGAATTCATGAGGAGGCCCTGAATAACTAGAAGTATGATACACAACCACCAGTCATTGTGCATTGGTCAGCTGCATACCATAGACACATAGGAACTCTGAGCTGTCACTCTAGTTCCTGACTCCATCACCATGATTAATAACAGATGTGCCTAGGTTCACTTTGTGTCTATCAATCTCACTGCAGGCCATTGCAGGCTATTTATCTCTATGCTGCCACCTGATGGGTTCCCTCTTGTTGTCAGAGTCAGGTGGCAGCAAAATCATGAGTGGTGTGAAACTAATAAACAAGGAGCAGTTATTTACCTTCTCAGCTAGTACTAGAACGGAGGGACACTCCCTGAAACGCATGGGTGGCAAGTTTAAAACAAATAAAATATTTTTTCACTCAGCGTATAATTGGGTTGTGGAATCTACTGCCAGAGGCTGTGGTAAGGGCCAGTACTAAGGGTGGGACCCCGGGGCAATTACCGGATACCGGATATACCGGTTTTCCGGTTCTCAAAAGAACCGGATTCTCGGATTAAATCCGATACCGGTTTTATTTCATTGATTTCAATGGGGCACTGTGTCCCCATTGAAATCAATGGAATAAAATTCCTCCCCCCTCTCCCTCCCAGGCTGCGCGGGTGGAAGGGGGGACACCCCCCACCCACCCTGCCCAGCCTGGATTTTTGTTAAAAAAAGAGCCCCCCCC
>QEPC01005900.1:534767-548766 GCA_003113815.1 Sphenodon punctatus
GGTAAGGGCCAGTACTATAGCTGAGTTTAAAAGAGGTTTGGACAAGTTTCTGGAAGATAGGTCCATTAGCAGCTATTAGCCAGACAGGATCAGGGAACATGATGGGAGCTGGGGGGAAACAACAGGGAATGGATTCCCCATTCTGACCTGTTGGGTGCTTCTCCACAGTCACCGTAATTGGCCACTGTTGGAGACAGGATGCTGGGCTAGATGGACCATTGGTCTGACCCAGTATGGCACTTCTTATGTTCACTTCAGGCAGCAACAAACACAGATCATTTGCTCAAACTCTAGCCACAATGGGTAGAGTCACCCAATATGTTTCTAGGCATATTGTAACCCCTGCTCTCCACTGAAAAGAACAAAAAAAAAAGGGGGGGTGGGGGGAGAAGAAAAACTCTGAACCTCCAAAAGTTGTTTAGTAGCACCGAACAAAACATTATAAACACACTCAAAACTATACATTTAAAAACAGGTCTCTTAGTTCATAGCCATGCACTCAAACACTGGAAAAAAATCTTGCATGCAAAGCCAAAGCAAGTGGATATTAATTGGGCTACTAGATTAATTATATTCTTCTTGCCACTTGAGTGTGATACTCAACTGGATAAACAGCATTTTCAGAGCACACTTGACAACCCATGGCGATCCAGCACTGTGCCCCAGCACACTGGTGGGAGCTGCTGATTTAGAAAATGCAGATTACATACCTGTGGACATCTTTGGAAGCTTGTCTCTGGACAGTCACATTTCTGCCTTGCAATGCATATACAGAGGATGTAAGAAGACACCTTTCATAAACATGATCATTTCCTTCTATGTGCTTCAGTAATTCTTTAAGTGCTGCTGTTGCAAGCGTAGCATCTTTCTTTGTCAGTCCTAGAGTGCATAAAGCCTGTAGACTTTCCACGCTAGGCTTTTTTAATATAGAACTGTAAATACAAGATGACAAAGTGTTACTGAATACACTGTTTTACTGAAGTATAGTTTGAAGGATTTGTTATCTACTTTTTCTTGTCACAATGTTTTAACAGCTTCAGAACAAGCAACACTTTTCTTTTAAGTCCAGTAGTCACTCCAAGGAGCAATAAGCTCCGAAGAGTAAAAAACAATTCCTCTTTGGTTACAAGCTGTTTTAATCCCTAGTTTAAACAAGTACACTGAATAAATAGCCTCTCACTGTGGATTTTGGATCAAACCCAATCCTAGATCGATACTCTTAAATTCTTAAGACAAAACTAAATTCAGTAAGTTATATGGGTTTTGGCTTTTAAGTTTGTAATAAGTGCATGGCAGAAATTTGGCGTGCTTGGCTGTTCTTAAAGAGTAGCCTAAAATGAATGCTTCTAAACCATACATAACTCTTCTGCCTTCTGATGGAAGTCTGCTATTTCACTGGTATAAGTAGTGCACATGAGCGTGCAAGTACAAACTCAGTTGCATCCACTACACTAAAAATGAACACTTCTAATTCTTGGAAAACATATTTAGAAGGGAAAACTCACTTAAAGAAATACAAGTTTAAGAGATCTTTGACTTTTGATTCTTTTATTGAAGTGATTGGAAAGTGCTCTGGAACAGTCAAGGACAGTTACTCTTCGATATTTGACAACATGGATGTTGAATTTCTGTTGTGTCATTGCCAGTCAGTCCCTAATAATAAATTGTATACTATTTGACAGGATTTACTGCAATGATACATGCTTCCAGTTAAAATTATGTACTTGTGAAGTGTTTACTAGTGTTCTCTAATACAAATGACTAAGATGTAGGAAGTGCTCATTGTTGAAACGGATGACAAAAAAGAACACTGCCATGACTATAATAATAATAATAAGTTTAATAATGGCATGGGCAATTGCCATGGCCATAGAAAAACAAAATATAAAACAAAATATACCAAAAACAATGCACAGTAAATATTTTAAATGAAAGGATTAACTTACAATACACAGCAGATGTCAAATCAGACAAGCAATTACAAGTAACATTGTTTGCTGATCTCCAGGGCCATCTTGGTCAGATTAAACAACAAGTCTGGCACTCTAGTTTTTACACAGAACTGAAGAAGCTGTTGAGGGGAGGAATAAGGTTTCAAGACCAGCCATGAGGTCAAATAAATCTCCCTCAGGTGGGCAGTGAGGGGACATAGGAACAATAAATGAAGTAAATCCTCTACGTGCTCAAGATTGCAAGCACACAACTTATTCTCATAAGGGATCCCCAAACGTCTCCCTAAAAGAACTTTAGTTGGAAGAAAATCAAAGCGGAGGAGAGTCAGGGTCCTGTGTAAATTCCAATTATCCATCAGACTCAAATAGACCTCAAGTTCAGAGGTTGATTTAAATAAACTATAATATGGAGTGCTTCTAAGAGTCTGGATTGCCCCCAGATCCACTTGGGCTACCTGATCCGTCAACTGTCTCCTAATCATCAGTTTCCTCCTATAACCTGGGAAACCATTAAGCATGTCTAATGAAAAACCCAAATTGTGAAGATGCCTTGACACTCTACCTTGCCAGAGGCAAGGAGCGGCCCATACACTGGCCTCTTTTAAACAACAAAGCGGAAGCCTATCGTCAGGCATATCCACAACTATTGGACCAGTAATTCAGAGCCCGGAGAAGAATCTTAGCCCTAATGGGCTCGAGTTTCCAAATGGAGAAGACAGGATGGTGTGGACTTGGGTACCGCCAACTAAGTTCTTAGAAAGTTATTCTGGAAGACTTCAAGCACATCTGTGTGGTTGAATCCCCAAATTTCTGCTACACAGAGTGCACTGGATCTGACTTTTGAATCAAAGAGTTTCAATGCTAGCATCACAAGTCTGCCACCATGAACTATCCAGAACCTCAATAGGCCCGCTATGGCTTGCGATAACTTTAACCTGATGGACTCTATATGCTGTCGCCAGCTCAAGGTGGTATCAAAGGTTAGCCCCAGATATTTATAGGTCCTAACCTGCTCCATGACTAATGAAAACAACATTTCCTACAGAATATTTATCACTAATTACTCAGGACTTGAAATACACTAGATTACTAGTCTCCGACAACAGGTTTTCAGTATGGAGATTGTTAATATGGCCAGGTTTCTCCATTACTGTTGCTTAAAGAAGGTAGTAGTACTAATGTCTCTGCTCACAAAGTGACCATCAGCACTAAGCTACACATTCTGCCAGCCAAGTGTCAATAGTCTAGAAACAGATGAAGAATTCCCAAGTCCTTAAAGTCCACTATGTTAAATACACAAATCCACAGCTGAAATAGGATGCTGGTCTTCATGGGAAATCTTTACTACTATCATGACATTGTTATTGGAGCTCAGATCATTATTATTTTAAAATGTGCTTAATCCAAGTATTTAAGCAATTATGTTTCCTGCAGCTATGGAACAGGCAAATTTTCCACCTATCCAATGGCTGCAAGAAAAGGGATAATTAGCATGGGAATTTATTTTGAAAGTAGTGCAACTAAATAAGTTTGAACTCTAAATTTAAAAATACGTTTTTAGACTTGCACACCTGTCAAACTGTGAGTAGAGAATTACTACTAACAGTAAGTAATTGCAATACTGGAATTTATATTAAAAATATAATTCTAGCAGAAGGAAAGGCTACAGTCCTGAACCCAATAAAGTCAATGACAAAGCTCCCACAGACTTTAATGGGTGAAGATTGTGCCCAAAGTCTTCTAAGTCAGGGGTCTAGCTAGTGAGGAGTTGGCTCTGATGCAGAAGATGCAATGGAATGAGCCCCCTGCTGGGCACTTAGCGTGCATATGCATTCTATAGACGTGTGGTCCCCCCCGCCAGCTTGTAGGCCCCAGTGCGGCTGCATCTATTATAGCTACGCCCCTGTCTATAACGGTAAGTCCAAATTCTGCCAGATATCCACATTTACTCAAACCACAAGTCCAGTTTCTACATGCTGTGCCATCTACATACCATTTGAACAGCAATGCCTTTGCAGCATCCACTTTATCCTGCTTGTATTCCATTATTGCAAGGGCTGTCAAGACATGTGCTTTGTCTTGTTCAGATTCAGCAATGGATAGGGCTCTTTCATAAGCTGTGACAGGAATTAAAAGAATTAAAAGGGAGCAAGGAACTTGAAATCATTCCTGAATGACAAAAAGGAGCTTCCCTCTGCCCACTGATAAACAATATTCTACAGCAGGAGTTGTATCTTAAAGTATTATACAATACATTTATTTAATTTAGCTTGGCTTTGGAAATTACAACAGCATCAAGACTGAGGCTGCTTGCCCACATTACACAATTTCATGTTGCTTGATATCTTATGTGAGATTTTGTAACTTGTTCATGTGCCTTTTCTCATTCAGCAGGAAAATTAACAGAGTTTCATCAAGGACGCCAGGGCAGGGAAATCCAGCTCTGACATTTATGTGAGTTCTGTATTACGTGAAATTTGAATGTGTGCGTGGGGTTATTATTATTATTATTATTATTATTAAACATTTATAAAGCGCCAGTAACAACCTGGCGCTGTACAGAACATACAATCAGCTGCGGTCCCTACCTGTGGCTTACAATCTAAAAGACAAGGAGGGGGAGACAAGGAGAGGGGACAGCGGGAGAGACATGGGAGAAGACAAACAAACATTCAGGCGGATGCGAAGTCTCAGGTGCGTGTACTTGGCTTGGTTACAAGGGGTGAGTTCTGTATTATGTGAGATTTGAATGTGTGCATGTGGTGAATTAAACGTGAATTTAACTTATGCAAAAATTACAACATGTGCATGGATCTAACGGATCCTTTAAAGTCACATGACTTCACACCGGAGGGGGGACTAGAAAGAAAACAACATGGGCATGCAGGCCAGCTGGAATCTTAAGTTATTGCTATTTCTGCGTTGCATAGAATTTCACGTGAAAATCAGCATGTGGGCAGCAACCTGAGTTTATTACATCAATGAACAGGGTGCTCACGGTTAAAAGCTTCTATTGTTAGATGAAAAAACCTTCAGTTTAAGAGAGGAGTTAAGGTGCTTACAAATTCAGTCATGCTCCAAAAAGCACGGAAATTGAAAGGAAAGGCTCCCCTCTTCTTGCTTTGCCAGAAGTAGTTGCCACATGTAAATTATTAGAAAGTTAGTGAAACAGACATCTGCCTCCAAAATGCAAACATCTAACTTCCTTGTTTTCCATCCAATATGCCTGAATTTTGGACAGATTCTACACCACAAAGTAATCCTCCCTACCAAATTTCACACTGGAGGACAAATAATCCAGTTTTAGAATGCGTATAATGGTCATGATTTTAATGCAGTGATGCAGCTGCCTCAACTATAGAGCCACTCCCTGTGCTCTATCATACAGCTACATTATGTAAATAAGTTATATGTTTAATAAAGCCTGTAAATATTTAACCTGTTAGATTAATTCAGGCTATTCATCGTTAGTACAATAGGAAAGACCAATAACAATTGTTTTTAGAATAAGAAACTTGCATGAGTGCACTGTATTTATCAAATTCCTTGAGAATAGCTAGAGTGCAATATTCACCCATTTAACCTTTACTTTTTAAAATAAAATGTTTAGGGTGTTGTCACACAAGATGGTGTCCCACTTCCACCACCCCTCTTTGTCCCGGACTTTCTGCCTGTCTGAATGCCATCCCCCAGATACTCAGCCCGTGTTGGGCAGGGGCTGCCGCTCATGCTCCCTTGGAATCCATAGCACACCTTGCAGTGCAACGAGCTCCCCTGCCTTCCATGTGAAAGGCCCCTGGCAACCCAGGACTGTAGACAGATTTATGGTGCCCGCAAGGATTGGGCCCCCATTAGAAGCCGCTGCTGCTAGTCATCTGTTGGAGCAGTGGGTGATGTGTGTACCCTGGGTCGCCCACCATCAGCTGTTTGAAAGGAGCCTGGGGAGGAGGAGGAGCATTCCCTGTGTCCCCAGCTGGAGCTCCCCAGGTGTCCCCTGGCTGCATCACCACACTGGTCTCTCTCGATCCTGGATCTAGCTTGAAACAGATGAGTAGATGGATGAGGGACTCCTTGCCAGGCAGAGCAGTGCTGTACTCCACACACTATGAGCTATACTATATACCAATTTATTAGTATAATGTTATGCAAAACATTAGTTTTACATAGAGTGATCATTTATTCATCTGACTTACAAACAGGAACTACAAAATGGTCAGATGAATAAATGATCACATCTATGTTACATTACACACAAACAAAATAGATGCAAGTACTAAATATACTCTTAGATCAAAAAACCTTTACTTTAAGAGAGGAGCTAAGGCTTTTACTAATTCACTCCTGCTCACCAAAACATGGAAATTGTAAGCTAAGACTGCGGCCTTTGCTTGCACACTATGGGTGAAAACAGACATGAAGCTAACCACCCTTTATGGTTAATTATGCATGTTGCAGGTCTGTATTGGTGCTCTGTGCAGCCCTGAAACATGCATAAATGACCACCAAGGGTGGTTAAAGGGTGGTTAGCGTCATGTCTGTTTTCACCCTACGTAAGCAGTAAAGATGTTGTACAGTCTCACATTGTGCTTGCTTACAACTTCGGCTCCATGCACCCATATTTTGTTTTGATCTTTCAGCCCCAATTCTCTTCCTCTGCACAATGCATAACCTCTTTAGTGTTGGGGTGGGTTTTTTCCCCTGAGAAGGTAAACTTTCTTCTTAAAGTCTAAACAAGTTGGGCTAAATTTTTCTTTTATTACATTCCATACACAACTATCACATCAAGTGTATGTCACATGGGAATTTGGTTGGCAAGGTGTAAAAATTCAGAATCATTCATTTGAAAAAGGCATGCACCTTAAACACTTACCTTTGGTGCTTTCTTGGAAAAGCCCTTTCCTGAAGTAGGCTAGTGCAATTCCTACAATGTCATCAAACTCTGCAAGGGGAGTGGACACGTAAACCTGGATGGCCTTATCATATTGACCTATGGCACTTGAGAAAGCAAAAACAAGGCAAAGAATATGCTATTTTGCTTGCAAAAGTTTCAGGTTAATAATACCAGTTACAAAATACATGTTTTGCAAGTTGAAAAAAAAATCTGAAATAAATGCTACTTTGCATTTTCATAGAGCAAACAATTTTTACATATTTGTGGCCCAGATGGCTTAAGCAGTAACATACATCTTGTGACTGAAAGGGGTCAAGAGCGAATATACAGCCTGCAACTTTACTATTATTACACAGTCATGGCAGAGACTGGGTACTCTTTCCAACAAGATGTTACAAATAGCAGAATACACGACAACTAAAGCACTGAACGTTGCCAGGTTAAAATAAACCTGTTAATTTCTAAGAGGATCTTCCTAAACTGAAGCATTACAGAAAGACATGATTCAAATGGGCATCTGATTTCTCATGTTAAGAGCAGGGTACATACTTCATATTCGTTTAGATAAAGATTCAAAGTAGAATTCTTTTATACTGCTCCCTATGCCAATCTTGTTGAGTCAGCAGATGAAGAAAAGGTGTCTTATACTTATCAGTGGTGAGGGAGAACCATGAAGGACAGAATAAGTGTCACAATATTTTTTAGAAGTAGTTTTAACGCATCCTGACCACAAACTCAAATAGCATGGATCAAAATAGTAACCATGTCCCAGAAACATTAGACAGAGCACATACAATGATCTAGAGGGAGCATTTCACGTGGGTTTTATTCACAAACAAACTCAGGTGTCCATATTTCAAAATGCTGAGCCCCCAGGAAGTCTTCTACAGGCCAAAACGTAAAAAGAATAAGAGAGCCTTCCAAGCCATAGAGACATGTGCTCCTAAATAAAACTGGTTACAGATTATTTTGAGACTTTACAGCTTAGTGCACAAATTTAGATGGAAAAGGGGAAGTATTTAAAGGTGATTAGAGTTACTGGAACTCTTGTTTTGTAACACGTATGATAAAAATTGTTAAAAATTGAATTAAGAGTTTTTGGAAAGATATTCCTGTAAAGTGTCCTTATCCTCTGAATGATGGCTGTTGCAAATCATTTTTCTTGCAATCAATATAAACAAAAAGTAACACTTTTCAATGTTGCAGGAGGTTGTTGCTGAACGTTCTTGTTAAACCAGATTTTTAAAGCAGTTGCAATTCCTAAATCTTTACAAAAGTTACGTTAAAATGGCATATTAATTAAAAAAATAGGACAGACTACTTACCATAGTGATCTACCATAATTTCTCATGGCTACATTGTACTTCTCTTTATCGTCTGAGTTCTTCAGTAACAAGACTGCCCTTAAAGGCGATTATCAAGATCAAACAAAGAATATTTAAGTAATTCATAAGCATGTCCAAAAGTACATTCACATGGCTATTATAGTATACATATGTCTCCAAAGTGTAGAATTTTATACCTATGAGAACAAAAGATTACCCAATATCTGGTAAAATGCAGTTCCTCATGTTTATTACAGATTAACTAAATTATAGCCATAATATGCATCATATGCTATCTGTGTTAGATAAAATTTTAAGCCACAATCCATAAGCCACTTACTCTGGAGTAGGCCCTGGTTTATAGATCACAGTCCTAGATGTATATACAGCGTCTATAGAAACATGAAACTATGTTGCCATAGTTTGGGGAAAGCTTTTTATTTATATGCTATTCCCTGACATATATGCAGGACAACCACCTTTAGTTTCAAAAGTTACACTAGAAGACTGAAGACGACTATAAGCTTCTGCAGTAAAGTCATTGAAGGCATTAATTAGTACTGGTTTTAAGGATGAACTAACCCCATGTCTAGTACTCGTGAGCATGAATATTTGAGGTTGAAGTAGTCTCTCTTAGTTTTCTTATTAAAACAAGCGTAATAAAACAAAGCAGAGTCAATAGTCTTACAGGCATTAAACATTTCTGCATGTAAAAGCCATCCAACCTATAGCTTACCTTTGGTATGAATCCGTTGCCTGCTTTTTCAGTTGGAGATATTCATTCAAATAACCCAGCATTGTGAAAGCAGAAGCATCATGTTGAATTCTTTCTGTAAGAACATAAAAGGCCATACAGAAAAACGCACTCACAGAAAAGTGCATTTTTCTCAAGTGAAAAAGCAATAGGGAAAGAATCTGCAGAGACTATGTTTTTAGAGACAAGCACAATGTGTTATGCCAATGTGTTTAAATCATTTTGACACTCACACAACACAGGAAAGCTATACCTATGAAAAGCCATACCACTGCGGTATGGAAAGAAAGCTCTCTTACACCTGTAATGAGTGGCTGGATAACTAGAATGCCCTCTATGTGGGGCCACCCACGGTGACGGTCCGGAGACTGCAGCTGGTGCAGAATGGATTAAACTGTAGATAGGCCTGTCTGCTTACAGGGACGGGTCGTCAGGAGCACATTACACCTGTGCTCCGAACTCTGCACTAGTTGTCTATTGTCTACCGGGCCAGATTCAAGGTTGTGACTGATAAAGCCCTTAACCGTCAGGGTCCCCGGTATCGTCAGGTGGGGACCGACAGGCGGGTGCTCTCGGTGGCTGCACCAACGCTTTAAAACTCGCTCATGACAGGTGTTTGCCTCAGCCCAACTCCCCTTGTTTTTCGACGCCAATGCAAGACAAGGCTCTTCTGCCAGGCATTCGGAGGAGGCGATGGTTGTGGGGAGGTTTTGGGGAGAACGGGTTTTTACGTATTGCCACACATGCTCTTTGATTTTACTGAATAGATTTTTATTATTGTTTATTTTATATGCCTTTATTGTTGTTTAATTGTATTTATTGATCGAAAGTTGTGAGCCACCCAAGCTCCTGGAGGCAGGATGGATCGGGATATAAGTATATTTATAAAGAAAAACAAACAAACAAACAAAAAAACCACAAAAAAACTTTGGAGTATGAACCAAGTTAAAACCTCCCCCCTCCCCCCCCAAAGTTGCTTGGGTGGGAAGGTTTTAACACAAGGAGGAGGAGACCAGGATGCCCCAGACTAGCAACTATGCATTGCAGAGTTCTTTATCCTCTTTGTTTACCAAAAGTCTCCAGTGCTTTTCCTTCAGAACTAAATCACTAAAGACAATTATTACATGATGCCAGAAGAGGGATTGGAACATAAAGTTACAAACTGGCAGTAGCCTGCAAGTTAAGCCCCCTCCTTTCCCCCAAGCTGGCCAGGGCCCCCATTAAGACCACTTCCTTGGCCCCCAGTAGGCCAGGGCCCCCAAAACCCCCTTCTTACCCAAGCAGATGAGCAGCTGCTGAGACTAATGGCAGACAGGGATGCATCTCTACCTGAAGGCGGCAGCAGGGTAGACAGATAGAGGGCTAACAGGCAGGGTAAGCAAGGGGGTGGGGGGAAGGAGGGTATGGATGGCCTTTTTTAAATGAACCACAGTGGGGTGGGGGGATGGGTGTGCAGGTGTGGTGGGTGGAGGTAGGTGTATGCCCGTTCCCATGGGCGCACACCCATCTCCACCCGCAGAGCATCAGGCATTGGAGTCCATTGCTCTGTGTGTAGGTGATGGGTGGAGGCGGGTGTAGCGCGCGAGTGTGTACGCACCCCCACCCATCCCCCCGTGGTATTCACACGGGCAGGTCCACCCATCTCCACGCAGCGAAACTGTGTGGAGATGGGAGGGGGGCATCTTGTGTGACAAGGGCCGAAGAGAAGGGCAAGAAGACTGGGTAGGTGGGTGTTCAGGCAGGAAGGCAGGCGTCAAGGCAGGCAAGTGGTGCTTTGCACAGGCACACCAAAGGGAAATACTCAGGTACATGAAGTTGGCTGCTTAGCACAAGGAAGGGGGTTGGGCTCCATCAGCATGGGAACTCTGGGAGATGTAGCCTAGGCTTCTAGACTGGTCCCACTCCTTCCTTCCTCCCTCGTTTCTGTATTGAGTGCTGCGGGGAAGCGTTCGCAAGGAAGCGTTCACAGGCAGCACAGAACAGCTAAAGCAGCAGGGACGGGGCAAAAGGTCACGATGGCACAGCAGGATGGGACACTGGCACAGTTGATGCACGCACACACACACACACACACCCCTCCCGCTTGCAGACCCAGCTGCAACAGTGACCCTTATTATAGCTACACTCCTGCCCTGTGTAGTGGCTGCAGCGGCTTGCTGAATTTCCCTCTCCGTCAGGCCTCATTACCTAGGACTCCTACCAATAGCAGGACTCTGCTCCTTTCCATTCCCACCCCGCTACACCCCTGACCCAGTCGCCAGCCTGAGTTTTCTGGGCACCAATGGTGCCTGCAAATTTTGCACCTGCTTGCCACTATCAAAAAGATATGTTACCATGAGCTGCAGTGCTTTCTCAGCTTTCCTTTTCCAAGACTGCAACAAGGCAGGAAATATGCAGGTTTATTTATTTTATTTATTTATTTATTATATTTGTACCCCGCCCCTCCTGAACACAGCTCGGGGCGGCTTCCAGTCAAAAACACAATATAAAACATTTTTAAAACATATAAAATACTATCAATTATTAAATATTGAGAACAGGGCCAGGGATGCATAAAACAAACGAACAAACATAGGGTGGGGGAGATAGAGAGCAACCTATCACTTGGCACACAGTTACTCTGTTATCCCTTAAAATTAGCCATCCCCATCTCTGACAGACATATATTCACAAACAAAGTAGCAAAATACAAAAGGAGTGGGCATGAAAGCAAAGCAGATCTAACTCTGCCTACAGTACTGGAGCATGAGCAACAGCTACTACATGGAAATGGGAAGTGGGTGAAATTATTGTACAAATTGTACTGTTGGTATTTTTTAGGCAAAGCTTTTGACAAATATCAAATGAAGTTACCTGTGTATTTGCTCAAGACAACCTGTGCTGCTGGAATAGCATTCATCTGCAGGATGTTGTAGCGATACAGCTCCGTATTTCTGTTTGTTTTATCTTGCAATGTTGAGCATACCCAATGAGAATAGCCTTTTGCTCCCTCAGTCTTTGGAAAGAAAACCATAACTGGCATCATTAACTGCTATGGTAGCAATATTATAATGTATTTCTCCTTTTATTTGTTTCTGTTCTTTAGTATGTTACTATCCAGTAAAGAGCATGTATAGATATATCAAGGTCAATGCTTTCTTTTGCTGTTTAGTCTATTTATCCGAGTTAACCACAAGCTTAGCTGTGACTTTTCTATTAGATGAAAATCCTGAAGTGTCCAGCTGACCATAGTCCATTTAAAAATAAAAAAAAGGACCATCACTATCTCCGACATCTATTCTTACACAAAGTATAAAAGGAAGAAGGGGACTGGGTAACAGATTTCTAGCCTCTTACTCTAAAGTCTCTATTCTACTCTATTCTTCAAGTATCTGTTTTAGCAAAATGCTAGTCACCCAGGTGTAAAATGACAACTTAAAGTGCTCACATGCATACGGAGTTCAGTGGTGTGCCTGAAGAGATCCATAGTTTCATAGCTGCCAACTATTTCTGCAATAAGAGCCTAGAGACAAAGGAAAAAAGAACGTTTTATTTGATACTGCATCGAGAGATATTTCCGAAATATTATTTATCTTTAAAGGTTGCTTTTGAAGACTAAGATTCATCAGTGTGCTGAACTATGAATACAGTCACAAAACAATCCATAAACCCAGACTTATAAATGGCAAAACGGGTACATTTTTTCATCTCTGATAGGTTTGCAAAGATGACTCTGAATCCTTGTCCTTCCTGTCTTCATTTTAAGACATAGTGGAACTAGAAAAGGTACAGAGAAGAGCAACAAAATGATTAAAGGTATGGAACAGCTACTGTATGAGGAGAGACTTGATAGGTTGGAGCTCTTCAGCTTGGAGAAGAGATGACAGAGTGACTATAACAGACGTTTAAAAAACAATAAGTGGTGCTGAACATGTAAATAGGGAGCAGTTATTTACCCTCTCTAACACTACTAGAAGGAGACACTCCATGAAATTAACTGGCAGCAGATTTAAAACAAATAAAAGAATTGATTGTCCATTGTGACCTCTTGTATACTTCCCTCAAGAGACAGAATCAGAGTTGGAGGTGACCTCAGAGGTCATCTAGTCAAATCCTCTGATACAGCATCCCCAACAGATGGCTGTCCAACCTCTGTTTGAAAACCTCCAGCAAATGAGAGCCCACCACCTCCCTAGGCAATTTGTTCCACTGTTGAACACTTCTTACTGTTAGGAAGATCTTCCTAATGTTTAACTGAAATCTGCTTGCTTCACTTTTAAGCCCATTATTTCTAGTCTTGCCTTCAGGGGCAAGAGAGAACATATCTTTGCCATCATCTCTGTGACAGCCCTTCAGGTAGTGGAAGACTGCTATAATGTCTCCCTTAGTCTTCTCTAGACTAAACATACCCAAGTCCTTCAACCTTTCCTAACAGGACTTGGTTTCCAGACCCCTGACCATCTATGTCACCCTTCTCTGAGCCTATTCTATTTGTCGATGTCCTTCTTAAAGTGTGGTGCCCAAAACTGGACACAGTACTCCAGATGAGGATAGAGTGGAACTATTACTTCTCATGACTTGGAAAAGGGCAATTGGTTTACTTACCAGCAAATTGCCCTTCTGGGTAATGTGCAGGATGGGAGCTCTTTCAGCCTGGGATGATCCCTGCCTAGACCAGTAAGAGGCAGACTAGAACAAAGTTGTAGCTGGCTGTGAGTAGAGGGAGTCCATCCTTCCCACTTGCCAGTTGATCTCAAAGCTGTAGAAAAAAATACTAAAAACTTCCAACCAACAAAAAGGGTTAACATCTGGAATGCTGGCAGGGAGGAAGAGAGACAGAAATCCCTACCCTGAAACTGAATCCCTAAGCCCCCCAACTACTACCAGCAGTTAGCATTTGGCCGCTTGATCCCCGCCTAGCCGGTGGGCCGAGCTCCCGTCCTGCACATTACCCAGAGGAGCAATTCACTGGTAAGTAAACCAATTGCCCTTTGTCCTGGGATGTGCAGGACGGGAGCTCTTTCAGCCTGGGATTTACCAGAGAGTAGTGCAGAGTAGGGAGGGAAGCAGGTGATCGAGCCTATTGAAGGACAGACTG
>QEPC01005900.1:548866-564309 GCA_003113815.1 Sphenodon punctatus
GTTAAATTTCCCTCCTGGACTCTAAATAAATGTTTTAGCTTCATCTGCAATCACACCTAGCCTTCATTTTTTTTCCTGTGCACAACTTGCAAATTACCCAGCAATTTACCCTGTAAAGACTTTGGCTTCTCTCCACATTTAAACTACTAATTATGTGCTATGGTGTGTTGATTCAATGCAAGAACTTAATAAACCACTTATTCCAAAAAAGTCAAAACTCAGTCCCAGGCTAAAATTTCCCAGAGCCTTAGGGGAGTTAATGTCTCTGTCAGACTCTGGAGATCCAGTCCCAAAAGTTCTAGGGGCAGGTTTCTGGCTACCCCCTAACGAAGACGTTGGTAGGACACATCTCCTACCAACTCCTTCCCATAATTATGTGCATAGCAATTCTATTTATCAAAGTATTTGAACTAATCCAAGCTTTGTAAAGATTACTGAAAAAGGTGGTTTCTATTAGATTAAAAAAGTCATGATAAATGGATCATAAATTGTGTTTCTGACTATTACAAAACATGGTAAACGAATATATTAAAAATGTATAAGAGTGGTTCTATTAAATTGTTTATAGATCAGTGTTTACAACAATTGTGCCGTTAAATTCCATTTTTGAAAAAGCTTGACATACGAGGAAATGTATTTACCTCAATGTTTTTGCTTAGTAGGTACAAAACTCCTAAATTGGTCCAAGCAGCAACATTCTAGACAAAATAGAACGTCAGATTAAAATTAAAGTTATTATTGTATTGAAAAATACTGTACACAAACAATTCTTGACTTCTCATTTGAAACAGATGGCAGCTGCCCACAGCACTTACAATTTGTTCAGCTTGAACAGATTTGATGAACGAATGCTGAGCAAGAGCATAGTTTCCAATACCTGGAAGATACAGTATATATGCACAACTTCTGTAAGCAGGAGACACCAAGTTGTCCTCTAAATTAGTGGCATAGTATTTTAAGACTCGCCCGATACTTACCACTGCAACAGGCAACCACGCCAAGGGCATTCCAATAAAGATGATTTTTACTCTCTAGCCTCACAGCCTTTTTCAGACACTAGAATCAAAGTCATTTAATATAAAATGTTAAGAACTCCATGACTGACACAAGATTACATGTATTAATCACATAGAGTTCCCAATAGTGACTAATATGTTTCCCAAAAGAAAACCACACAAACATATTATTGAAGATTACAAAAAAATAAAAAGTACCTGTAAAGACTTCTCTAACAGTTCACTGATCTCATTCTTGTCACTGCCCATTGCTGTTAAGTGCTGTGCTTGACGATAGTAATTTATCCCAAGATCACACCATGTATTAGGGGAGGACATCAGTTTTAACGCTCTGCCATAACACCTACAGAAAAACAAGTATTCAATGAGAACATCAGTTTCAAGGTTCAATCTTAACACCTACAGAAACATGAATCATAGCACTACAGGGCTTTTTTAGTAAGTGGAATGGATGAGGAGATTGTAACAACTTAAACCTGCTTCAAGCAGCTATTATACTTACTTGGTTCCACTTCTGATCAGTTACATATGGACAAAAATGTCACTCAGTTAAGGCTAATTGAGGGTAATAGGATATGCAGTAGCTACTGAGAGCTATATCAAATTAATAAAATGAAGCACAGAATCAGGGACTCATGTCCGCTGCATTTTCCCCATAGCTGCCAGTGGGGGAAACACATTGAACATGGGTCCCTGAGCATACTGGTATATAGTTTTTACTGGTATGTTAATAAGTGATTGAAGCTGTTATGCGTGTTTACGAAGGTGATTGACCGAACTCTGAAATCCAGCTCTGTCAATCACCCTTGCAAATGCACACAAATGCTTCAATCACCTGTCTTGGGGCATTGACATCTGATCAAACGCGTGCTTGATTTGCATGAGCATCCTTCTCCTGACCTTTTAATGACCCATTCTCACAGGTGTGAAAGCAGCTTAATTTGGAGGCCTGACAGGCTCCCGAGATTAACAGATTTTTGGCATTAATATCTCCCTTCCAGGATCTAAGCCAAAGCCTCCTATGAGCTGCTGTATTTCTTGCTATTGCCCTGGCTACCCAGGTGAGGGTCTCAGTGGAGGAGTTGGCAATAAACGCTGTGACCAGCTGAATTTGAACCGCCAGAACCTTGGGTTTTTTTTCTTTTTTTCTTTTTTTTTTTTTTAAAAAGGGGTGCTCTGGATTCCTTCCTTTTTAAAACCATCTCATGAGGGCCCAAGAGAGAGAAAAAATGGTCACTGTGGCCATGTGGAGTACTGCTGTGGAAAACTCAACACTTCTTCTAAGGTTGGATTCTATTTAGGTAAAAATCTCCGAGAGAGGAAGACTGACTGGTGTGCCAGAGACGCAGCTGCAGCGTCCACCTTAGGGGTCATGAATAGTTGCTTTTTGTTCTTTGAGAATGTGTACAGTGACTCCTGTACTTTATTAAATCTTAATGGCCTGCCAAATTGTTGCCATTTGGCCTGTATACATTTCTCAAAAATCCTGTTAAGCAGAATTCTCTTGTCCCTGCCTCGGAAAATATTCCCTTGAGGAGTCCTCCCTGGAGGATTCTGCCTTTGCATTGTTCTAAGTCAGAGGACTTTTTATACCTCTTTATACATCTTATATTTCAGCGTGAACACGGTGTCTTGGTTCTTATTCCCCTCATAGGGAGATTTAGGGATCTGTCCCTCTTCTAAGGAGACCTGTCCATAACCATTGATTGTACAGTGCCAAGTACACTGCTGCGCTATATAAATAATACAAATATTAAATAAATAAATAAGTAATTAAAGGGGGAGAGGGAATCAGAGGAATGATCAGGGGAGTCCAGGTCCCACAAACCCAGATCATCCTAATCCTCCTCCTCTAGGGAGGCCTCAGGAGATTGCTGCTTCCCTTTGCAGGTATGTTTCTTCCCTTTAGGTTTATTAAGAGACAGAAGAGGGTTGGAAACAGAAGACAAAATTACATCCACCGCAGGCGTGTCCTCTCCCTGCTCCCTATCTGAGTTGGGCCCTGAACTTTCAGGAAACTTCGGGGTGTCTGCAGACCACTTTCTGCACCTCTTAGGGGTGGGTTGCTTCCCCCTTCCTGGCGAGTTTGGACCAACCGGCCTTTGAAAAGGAAAACTGGATCCTTACCGTGTGAATTTTCCTTCTACGGGAGATCCTCCTGGATGGCCAGTAAAAACTGTAGAATTAGATCCCCACCACTGACAGGAGGAGGCAGACTTCCTGATTTTTTCCTGGAGCATGCTGAGTGGGGATCTAGCCCCTCAGCTCCAGTGTTTTCAAGCTTTACTTCACACCGTTTAACCTATGCTGAACTGGAAACTGTTCTGGAACAAGATAAATATTTATTAACAATCTCAACCTTACGTGTAACTTGCCTGCTGCCACTGCCAACGGAGGGTGGTCCTGGGTTCTAAGCAGGCACTCGGCTAATCATCCAAATTACGGGCAACTCAGAGCTCTCTCTCACTCCGGGTGGGACTGGCCATCCAGGAGGATCTCCTGTAGAAGGAAAATTCACAAGGTACGGACCAAATTTTCCTTTCTCCCGGGAGATCCTCCTGGATGGCTGGTAAAAACTGTAGTGACGTTCCAAAGCGGTATCTCAATCCTGAAATAGAGGGGGTGGGGAAATGGAGAGAGAGAGAGGTCAAGAGGAAGGAGGTCAAGGGAACCCCTTATAGCACCGCCTACAGAACTCTCCTCCCGAAAGTCGCCTTGACTGATTCAAGCAGCAGGATCCTGTAATGCCTGGTAAAGGCATGCACTGAAGACCAGGTTGCTGTCCGACAGATTTCCCCAAAGGAGGTCGAATTTCGAAAGGCCTGGGAGGTGGCCGTTCCCCTCAGGGAATTGGCGAAGACCCCCGGGGGGGGGGGGGCTTGCCTTCAGTCTTGTAAGCCTCTGTGACGTAGAGAGATCCAGTGCACAATAATGGCTTTGGATGTCCTCATGCCCCTTCTTTGAGGGCTGTAAGCTACAAAGAGGGCAGACGTCTTTCTGAAGGGGGCTATCCTGTCCAAGGAAACCTTGAGAGCCCTCCTCACATCAATCGTGTGCCAGACTCATTCCTGGGGGGAGGGGGGGGTGTCGTTTGGGGACAAAAGGAAGATGACAACCTCCTGTTCCCTGTCGAAACAGGTGTCGACTTTGGGACAAAAGGTCGGGTCTAGTCTAAGGACTGCTGAGGAGGAAGCAGAGGAAGGGGTCTATGGACAGGGCACTGAGTTTGGAGATGTTTCGAGCTGAGGTGATGCCTATGAGAAAGGCGAGCTTGAGGGACAGATAATAAAGGAATACTTCCCTGAGGGGTTCAAAGGGAATCTCAGTTAAGGCTCTCAAGACTAAATTCAGATTCCACATGGGGAATTGGTAAGCCATCAGAGGAGGAATAACCCTTGATGCTTTCAGGAACGGAACAATATGGGGGTGTTTAGTTACCTTGTGGCCCTTGACGGAGCAGAATACGCAGGTCAGAGCAGCTATCTGTCTTTGTAGTGTGCTGGGCTTTAACCCCTTGTCTACACCTTTTTGGAGAAATTCTAGGATAACCCTAATGGGGACCTTATCTGGTCTAACGTCCCTTTCCCCGCACCACCTGGCAAAAGAAGCCGAGGTGGACTGGTATATGCATTTTGTGGCCAGTCGCCTGGATTGTAGCATAGTGTCCATGATTGTTGGGAATAGGCCAGTTTCCTCAGAGCCCTCCGTTCAAACTCCACGCTGTTAGTCTCAGGGCTTCTGGTTGTCGTAACGGATGGGTCCCTGAGTCAGGAGATCGGGGGGACTGGGAGCCCACTCTCCCGGGTTGATCTTTTCCCTGCTTAGCCAATCCACTTGATTTTTTATTAATTATTATTATTATTATTATTATTTAAATGTGAACCACCCAGATGGATTTCAGATTGTTTTCCGCCCACTTGAGGACGACGGTTGTCTGCTGGTGGAGATATTCAGAGTGAAATCTTCCCTGGTGGTTGGCGTACTCCATCGTGTTGTTGGTGTATATGAGTACATGGTTTCCTTGAAGGGCCACGGTATGTAGTGCTAGGTAGATCGCATACAGTTCCAGCCAGTTGATGTGGTGATGTTGCTCCCAGGAGAGCCACTTGTCTTATGCAGTCTTGTATTGCGAGTCCGTCAGTGGAGAGAGTTCTTCAGTGGGGCCAGGTCTGTGATCCACGGGTTGTTTTTTTTCCCCCTTGCACGAGGGAGTCTTGCCATGGTTGTAGGAACTGTTGTAATGGTCTGGAGTGGAATCTGGCCCAATACAGGATTCCCAGGCAGGGGATCATGTCACCCAGTAGGCTGGCGAGTGTTGAGTCTGGCCTCGCAGGCCTTCGAGATTTGATCGATGAGGCCTCAGAGTTTCTCTAGTCACTGTGGGGTAAGGAAGACTTTGTACCTGTTGGTGTCGAGGAACACCTCTAGGTGTTCCAGGGTCTGGAAAGGAGTCCGGTAGCTGTTCTTCAGGTTGATAATGAAGCCGTGGCTTTGTAGGTAGTCGATGGTGCCGAGGACATCCCTCAATGCTTGCTCGTAGAAGGGCAATCGTATGAGGATGTCATCGAGGTATGGATGGATCCTGATGCCTTCCCTTCTGTAGATTCATGAGGAGAGGGATCAGGACCTTCGTGAATGTCCTGGTTGAGGTGGCAAAGCTGAATGGAAGGACTGTGTATTGCCAGTGTTCTTGGGCATATGTGAATCTGAGCCTTTGCCTGAAGGTATGCTGCTTTGAGGGTGAGGGAGGTCAGCTACTCGCCGTGGGTGATCGCTATGCAGATGGACTGATGGGTTTCCATCTTGAACTTTCATACTTTCAGAATTTTGAGGTCGAGGACTGCTCGCCATTCGTTCAACTTTTGGGGGACAAGGAACGGAATGGAGTAGAGTCCGGATCCCTTGTAGGAGTTTCGAGTGAAAACTCAATAGCATATCCACTCTGAATGCTTCCGAGGACTCATGTGTCTGCTGCGGAGTCTGCTGTGTAGTCTCCTTGCAGAGAGCTGTAGCCTGCCTCCTAGGGTTGCAGGGTCCTGATGGGGGAAGGTCCTATAGACATGCTTCCGCTCTGGGGTGTCCAGAGCCCCGTGAGTGCTGGGCTGAGTTCCGTGAACGCTTCTGTTTGTTCCATCTGGACTTGTATTTTTGCTGGTTTCCTCTATGTGGATAGGTCGTCTTGTGCCACCTGCTGGCGAGAATCCTGCACTGAAGGGGCGAAAAGGTGGTGGTGGGGTTTGTTGTTGTTTTAATTCCGAAGTTTTTAAAGTTTGCCTTCTGGACTTATCTGCAGCAGCCCTGTCCAGGCAGACCCTGAAGTGTTTGGCCCCTTGGAAAGGTCCCTTCACTAGGGCATTTTGGCTGTGGAGTCCCCTTTCCAGGACCTGAGCCAGAGGCGGCGGTGGGCTGGTACATTGGACGCAGCCACCCATGATGCCTAGCAGAGGATATCAGTGGAAGAGTTTGTTATAAAGGCATATGGACAGGATCCTTGGCCTTTTCATAGAGACCTGAGGATCCCTGGCTCCTTTGATCCAAGTGAGGTGACAGTGGCCATCTTTAGGATTGAGGCAATTTCCTCAAAATTCCTCCCCAGTTAGCGAGGGATGCTGTTGCAGCATCCACTTTAGGACTGGCGAGGAAGGCCTCCTTGCTCTTAGTGAGCGAGTAGAGGGATTCCTGTGTTTTATTCATCCTGCGAGCCTTGTTGGGGTACTGTCTTATCTACAAGCATTCCCCGTCTCTGGCTCTAGTTCATGGACTATATTATCTCCTCCTCTTCGAAGGAGGCTGGGGAGATGCGCTTGTCTCCGGAGGTGAGGATCTGGTCTCTGGATTTGCTGGGTCTATCTGGGTCAGAGGAACCTTCAGTCCCTGGCTCCTCTATCTCCCCCTCCACAAGGGAGGAGTGATTGCTCTCTTCTTTAGAGGCTTCGTGATTCTCTGAAGCATGGGGCTCTGACACCACATCCTCTCCTTCACTGGCTGTTCGGGGGGGTGGGGGGTGGCATTTTCCCCTTTTTTCTTTCCCCTAGCTGCAGTTTCTTCCTGGGGGGGGGGCTTCACCTCCTCAGGGGATTCCCCTGATTGGAGCTGGAGGAGTCCAGGGGTCTAGGAGACTTGCGTGGCTTCTTTGGGCAGGGGGAGCTTCCCTTTGCCAGCACCCTTGGAACGGCCCTTGTAGGGGCAGGCTTTCTTGGGCTTAATAGGAGATCTTTTGTGCTTGTCGCACTTTATTCCATTAGATCTCCTTAGGACCGCCATGTGAGGATTTGGGGATGGGGCACGCGGGGGGCTTACTGTTGGTGCAGGCGCCTGGATCATTGCTGCGCCCGTGTGTGCTACTGCCACCGCCCTCCTCCTGCTGCTGGTAGCCATTTCACTGGCTGCTGCTGCTCCTTTCAGTTTCGGTTTCCCCCGCCGCCACTGTTCTGGGAGGCCTGGGGGTGGGTGGGGGAGCAAGCCAGGGCCTTGCCTGCTGCTGCGCTCCAGGAGCCGGCAGCAGGCTCCGTCTCCTCTGCCAGGAACTCGTCGGGCGGGAGGGGAGTGAGCTGGGCTCAGCCGCTGCTGCATTTGGGCATCGAACCCTCCTGGGGCTGGGGGGAGGAACCCACTGCATTGCTGGACCCCCGAGCGGCATGCTGGTGTTAGGGGTTGGGGCTTTGCCTGGAGACTCCGCTCCGTAGGCGGGAGAGCTCCACTGTCGCTGGGGCAGCAGGTCTCCTTTTCGGCCCTTTCGGGTCCTAGCAGGGGAGTGGTCCCATGGGACCAATAGTCAGAACCCCTCTGGGGAACAGCTAAGACTGCTCTGCGGGGGCCCTGCGGTGGCTGGGGAAGGGGGCATCTGGGTTGCAATCCTCCTCTCTCTTCCTAAAACAAGGGTGAACAGGGAGAGAATCCCTCCTTCCCTGGCACCTGGAGGCTTTTTTCCAGGTTTTCAGGGCTGCCTGTAGTTCCTTTGCAAGGAGGCAGCTGCCTCCACACAGTTAGGACGGAGGTGAGACAAACAACTGGAGCTGAGGGGCTAGATCCCCAGTGAGCATGCTCCAGGAAAAAAATCAGGAAGTCTGCCTCCTACTGTCAGTGGTGGGGCTCTAACCCTGCAGTTTTTACTGGCCATCCAGGAGGATCTCCTGGGAAAATGGGGCCTCATGCCCTTCTGAGATTTGCTGGCTGAGGGAAGAGTACTTTCTATTATTTATTTTATTTTATTTTACAGATTTATATCCCACCCCCTCCTGCAATGCAGCTCCTGCAATGTGGCCCGTAGGCATGTGTTTCCGCTCCTCACTGAGTTTATTTAGGGACTCTAGGATTTTATTTAAAACCTCCATGTAGAGGGTCTCTGGCAGGGGAGCACCACAGGTTTGTTTTTTTACTGCACCCATTGCGTTGGGAACTAATTCTCCCTCTCCTTCCTGCTGCCACCTGTCCTCAAGCTTGCGGGGCTTGGCGAGTGCCATGTTTTGGTTCACAAACAGCAGTGGCTGGGCCTACGGCTCTTTCCCAGCCATGTTCCTTGCTGGTTCTGCTGAGCTGCTGCGGGACGTCAGCTCCTTTTACCAAGGTGGAGTGATCAGCAACAGGCTCTGTATACAGGAAGAGTACCTGTGAGGGGCCCCTCTGTGCCTGTTCTTCCCCCCACTCTCGCTGGTCAGATCCCACCTACACACGTTCTATAAAAATTACAAGTCTGCCTCCTGCTGGTCGGAGTGGGAATCTATCCCCAGAGAAGTGAAAATGGCTGTCCAAGAGGCCTGAGAACATGCATAGTAAAATTAATTTATCATAGGCTTATGAACATATCATGCACATACCATCTCCTGTACGTGAAGTATACACGCTTACTTTTAAAATCTTTACAGTGGGAGTCGGATACCATGGAACACACCAAGGATTCCGACAGAAGTGGGAGAAATCAGTGTGACTACAGGCAGGATTGGGTGGGAAAAGTTTGAGTCTACAGTAGTTTGTGAGCTCAGACTTACTCCCAGCTTCAGCCCAGGGCGGTGCTTTGTGCTGTGAACAGGGCTGTCTGGCTCTCTACCAAACAGCCAATCAGGAGGGAGCATGCAAGTCCCCAGCTGCCCATTGTCAGAGCTGTGAAAGATCTACTCCTTTGCTTACTTCTGATAAGTATACTTCCGGAGTAGGAAAGTAGATTTTCAAAGTACTGGGCCCCTTTCACCACTGCAAGTGCCAGCCTGGCAAGTCTATGCCTTGCTAGTGAATTATTTTAGAGGCCGGCCTATAGTGTACGTTTCAGTTCCAGGTAGGAAGTGATAACGGTTGTGGTTTGTACTCCAGGCTGGGAGAGAACAATCCCACACGTAGCCTTTTCTTGGCTGGCATTAGGTGCAGGATTAAATAGGACTTAATTAAGTTGGATGGGAGGATGAAACAAAGAAAGAAGATGAGGGCAGATGAGGTTGGGAGTTATTACTGCGTGGCAGGATTGGCGTGAGCCATGCTAGGCTCTATACACAGTGCTTTAATAATTACCTTCCTCCCAGACTCAGAAGCTCACTTTTCTTCACCATCTGTTTGGCTACATTTTGACCAGTGAGGAATCCTAGAACATTCACACTGACTTTGGATGATGAAAGAAAATGCACACTAGTGCATGCGTCACCAAGTAGCTTCCAAATGCAGGACACATCAGGGCGATACTGTGCTGCTCTGCAAAAGACAACATTAATAAAATGTGGTTGAACAGAGGAAAGCCTCAGCTAGCACATCTCGGTCTGCTTGTTTTTTCAGGAGGAGTTCAATTTCAAAAACCATCCCAGAACTTTTTCTCCCCCACCGGTGCTTTTAGAAGATCCACTGCTGGGTTCCCTTCATGTGTTTTTTCCTCCCATTTTTACCTTCTCCTTTTAAATTGATTTTATATATGGTATTTTCTTGTATTTTAAATACTGTAGAACACTCCCAAGTGCCATCTGGTGGAGAGGCACTGTATAAATAAAAATTATTATTATTAATTATTATTATTATTATTAATTGGATCTTGTATCAATGTTATTAGTTTAAATTAACATGAATCTGAGTTCGTTTATATCAAATCTTTCTCCATCTACTCCTTTAAATTCTGTGTAAAACCAAACGAACAACATTTAGAATTAATGTCATAATCCGTTCCCTCACCAGCCCATCATGTTATATCCATGTAGCTATTTTCCCTGTCCAGTGGTTTTACCAGTACCGAAAAGGACACAACAGCTGGCTGCATTCACACTGGCTTTTTCCCCCACCTCTTCAATTCTTACACTAGATTGAAATCATGATTTTTGAAGTGTTCCCACATTCTCTCCCCCTATTGCAGTATGTGCTCCTAGGTATCCCATAATGCTGTGCAGCTCTGCACGGACATCTATAGTTCTGACTTGTTGTGTACCTGCCCAAGAAAGGGTCTTGTATGGACCAAAAGCTTGCATAATCTCACCAACTATATGGTCCAATACAATATCACTGGAATTACTCTGCCTCCATTTCTTACGTCTGGTACCAACATGGTAACCACTGCCTCTCTCTCCAGAATGACTTTTATGATACCGAGACTGACAGCAGGATTAATCCCTTCACACAATACAAAAAACAAAAGCACGAGAGACTCAGCCTAATTAATAAAATTTGGCTTCCAAGTGAAACTTTTTGGAGTAAAAGCAAATTATACTCCGTGCATCCTGTGCCCTGACCTTTTCACACATTAAAAAGAAACAGTGGGTGAAAGGATTTTCACGGATTTAAGCGTCTCTGTGAATGCAGCCTATATATTTACATTTCCTAATGCATCAATCTCCAGCTTCGTTTGGAAGTTACTTAGTATGGGATACAACACAGAACAGGTAATGCATAATACTTGTGTGCACTTGTGTTCTGCGTAAAACTAAGCAATTTTCCACTTTAATGCTCTTCTATAACCAACTTTGACCCTTATACACATAGAAGATTTTAGGGAAAATTTTTAAGTAAAGCATATTTATTATCTAACTTTACTAACATAGACATAGAATGCATGCATATCTAAAAGAAATCTGATAATGTATCAAAACCACAAACTACTATCAGATTAATTAGATGCTTAGCAACATACTGAAGTAATTTAGGTTCACTAGTTAGAAGTCCTGAACAATTAAAATATGTTTTTAATAAATGCCCACTCCAAACAAAGGGACTCCATTCCCAAGTTTAACTTTCAACCATCAAATGTTAAGTGCTACAGCTAATTCTAGGCTGTTTTCATGCAGTGCTAGGTAGCTGTTCCTAATAAGTGTTTCCTGGATTTTTTTAATTGGCTGAGGATGAAGGAATCCAACATTAGTCTCCTACTATTGAAAATTTTGACCCCTACCATCAGTATTTTACAATTTAAAAAGGGCAACTGGTTCACTTACCTTGTGAATTGCCCTTCTGTTGGGATGTGCAGAAAGCTCTTACTCCAGGGATGATCCCCGTCAGGGCCAGTAGGAGGCAGACTTCGCAGAAGATCCAACTGGCCACGTGCAGAGGGGGTCCATCCCTTCCATTTGCCAGTTGATTTCAAAGATGTAAACATACTAACACTACAAGAACTATAAACAAGTTCAAATAAAAGTGAAAAGGGGCTCCCTAACTATAGGGTGAACCTTAGGATCCTTTAGGTCTCTGAACCTCAAATTGATCCCAACTAATCTCCCCATCCATCAGTAATGTGATCCGTAACCAAATAAATTTCTCCACAAAAAGGGAGGGCCGAGCTCCCGTCCTGCACATCCCAACAGAACAGCAATTCACAAGGTAAGTGAACCAATTGACCTTTCTCCTGGGATGTGCAGAATGGAAGCTCTTACTCTGGGGATTTTCCAGAGCAGTACTTATAACGGGAGAAAAGGATCAAATAAGATTGGGTAATTAATCGAGAACTCCCTGCAGAATTCTACAACCAAAGGCCATGTCTGCAGAGTCCAGTACATCAATTTTATAGTGTTGTGTGAAAGAGTGCAGGCTGGCCCAGGTGGCCGCCCTACATATTTCCAGGAGAGAAGCCCTAGCTCTAAAGACCCAAGAGGTAGCTGCCCCTCGAGTAGAGTGGGGTATAATGCCTTGAGGAAGCATCAGATCCGAGGCTTGATAGGTCTCAGAAATACACGCTGTGATCCATTTACCTATAGATGTTTGAGAGGCTCTAAGGCCTTATCTCCTAATATTAAAATCTATTAGAAGAGTGGAGAACTTCCTATAGGAGGCTGACCTGGATAAATAGATTTTGAGTGTTCTACGCACATCTAATAGATGCCAGGTCTTCTCCAGAGGGTGGACTGGCTTAGGGCAGAAAGAGGGGAGTATTACTTCCTCCCAACTGTGGAAAAAGGAGTTTACCTATGGATCAAGCCTAAGCACTACCATGTCCGTTTTGAAAAGACACCAGGTGGGATCCACGGAGAGAGCCCCCAGCTCAGAGACCCTTCTTGCTGAGGTAATGGCAATTTAAAAAGTGACCTTAATAGTTAGAAACAGGGAAATCTCCTGAAGAGGCTCGAAAGGGGTGTGTGTGTGTGAGCGTTAATGCCTTGATGACTAAATTTAACCTCCAAGTTGGAAAACAGTGAACAACTGGGGGGGATAGCGCCTTTGTTGCCCTAAGCAACTGCTTAATAGGAAGGTGTTTGGAAATCCCTTTACCCCTAATGACAGCAAGGGTATTATTTAAGGCTGCAACCTGCCTAATGAGGGTGTTAGCCCTAAGGCCCTTGTCTAGCCCCTCCTGTAGGAACTAAAGGATCTCAACAATCTTGGGACTCTGTGGATTAATTGGTCTGTCTACGCACCAGGAAGCGAATGCTCTCCAAGTACATTGGTAGATTCGTTTTGCTGATTGGCTTTTTGACGCCAACAAGATCTGTAAGACAGCATCTAAATACCCAAAACTCTTTAAGGCTGCGCTCTCAAGAGCCAGGCAGTCAGTAGAAGAAATTCCAGTTTTTCGTAAAGTACTGGACCCTGAGAGAGCAGGTCCGGATCCGGAGACAGCCTTAGGGGATTTGTCTTGGATAGAGTTACCACATTGGCAAACAATGTCTTCTGGGCCAACGAGAGGCCAGGAGTATCACCATGGCATTCTTCCTACGTATCTTGCTGATTACTTTTCCTATGAGTGGAAATGGAGGAAAGTCATACAGAAGATCCCAAGGTCAAGGCTGGTTGAGAGCATCCAAAGTCTCCACTAGTGGATGATGTCTCCTGGCAAAGAATCTCCTGCATTTCGCATTTGTTCCGGACACAAACAGATCTAGGATTGGATGACCGAAGGTCTTTACGATTTGACTGAAGGCTTTCTGTGAAAGGGACCACTCTTCTGGGTCTATCTGTCATCGGCTGAGCCAGTCCGCTCTGTTGTTGGTGGCCCCACTTTGATGTGCAAGGCTGTCAAAGACAAGTTGTGCTCTGCCCATGCCAGTATCTTTCTGGCTTCTCTGTTGAGAGAGAGAGAGAGAGAGAGAGAGAGAGAGAGACTTGGATCCTCGCTTGTTGCGGACATATGCCAGAGCTGTGGTGTTGACCGTATACACCAGGACGTGGGCTCCTTGAATGAGCTCCAAGAAGTGGAGAAGGGCTAGGTGTATGGCCTTGAGCTCCACCCAGTTCATGGAGTTCTTCCTGTCCTGTGGATCCCATGTGCCTTGTGCATAATTGTCTCTCATATACACTCCCCATCTGTGCAGGCTGGTGTCGGTGGTAATTACCGGTCTTGGGAGTTTGGAACTCGGATGGCGAAGCGAAGAGGTTCCAGCCACCAGTGGAGAGTCCGAATGATCCTGGGCGATGGTGATAACCATACCATGTTTTTCTCCATGATACGATACTGCCATGGGAGCAGAAAATTCTGAAGAGGTCTGAGATGCAGCCTAGCACAAGACAAGTGTTATATGCAAGAAATCATGAGTCCCTGGAGGGAAGCTAGTCGGGAGAGAAGGATCCTTTGTTGCGAGAGAATGCTTGTTATTAGAATCCTGAGTTTCTCCTGTCGTGCGGGAGTTAGAAAAATTCTCTCCCTGTCTGTGTTTATTATCATGCCCAGATGTTCTATCGAGCAAGATGGGTTGATTTAGCTCTTCTCTACGTTCACTATGAATCTGTGGAGGTTCAGTGTCAGCAGAGTGTTGTGGACTGCCTGAATGGCTTCCGTTTGAGTCGGGGCTAGGATTAAAATATCGTTGAGCTACGGATGGAGATAAAAGTCCTGGGTTCAGAGATGTTGAGGACCTTCATAAACGTGCGAGGAGTGGTCACTAGTCCAAATGGGAAAGCTCGGAATTGCCAGTGAGACTTGTACTGAAATCTGAGCCAATGTCGATGTGATGGCCAAATGGGAATGTGTAGATAGGTGTCTCGCAGATCAAGGGATGCTAACCATTCCCCTTTTTGTATTGCTAGGCCTGTAGCAATTAGAGCCACCATTTTGAATTTTCTTAGTTTGACATTTGAAGTCGAGGACCACTCTCTACTCGCCATTTTTCATGGCAACTAAAAAATAAAACTGAATAGTGACCCTGTCCTAACTGTGTTGTAGGTACTGGCTTGATGGCGTCTACTGCAGCGAGTCTTTGGATTTCCCCCAACATTGTGAAATGTTTCGATACGCAGCGGGATCTTGGTGATACGCAATAGAGAGGACGAGGAGTGCTGGAGAACTCTATCACGTAACCCCTTGATATTGTCTTGAGGACCCATGCATCTGAGGTTAGCAGAGACCATTGGTGTGCAAAAAGGGAGAGACGTCCACCTACTTGAGGAAGGGTCTGTTAAGCTGGGTTTTTGGGGTCAGGAATCCGGTTTACCTTGCTGTGATGCAGGATACGTTCTGCCTGAAATGTGGCCCGGGTTGTATCTGCCAGCTCTGCCACCTCTCCCTCTATTTCCTCTGTCGCGGAATATAAAGGAAGGGGAATTCCTTCTTGGGTAAGAGTTGAAAAAGAATGACATGTTAGTCAAGAGATTAGGTCTAGGGTAATTAAACTGTTGTAGGGAATGCCTTCTTTCTTTATCCCCTGCTCCTCAAGGACCTTATCCAAAGCTGAACAATTTTCCACCCTACCAGTAGATTCTTAATATGAGCGTCTGCCCTCTAGGACCTAAGCCACAATCTTTGTCTGGAGGAAACATTAGCTGCTATAGTTCGAGTGGCCCAGGCTATCGCATCGGTGGTAACAGTGGTGATAAATGAGGTGGCCATAGTAATATTAGTCGAGAGTTTACGTGTAACTCGTTCAGTTTAAACCACTTAAGTATGGCTCTAGAACAGTAAGAAGATGCTATGGACATGTGCAGAACAGCAGACACTGCTTCAAAGTTGCAACGCAGTCCAGATTCCACTCCGTTGTCTGTGGGGTCCCTAGAATACATGTCTCCCTCTGAGGGGAAAAGAGACCTTTGAGCTAGGGAGGC
>QEPC01005900.1:574500-592491 GCA_003113815.1 Sphenodon punctatus
ATAACACTACCTATGGCTGCTACCTGTATTTGTAATGTGTTTGGTTTTAAACCCTTGCTTAGCCCGTCTTGGAGAAAATCTAGAATCATCTTTACGGTGGCCTTGACTTCACCCCTTTGTTCTCACACCACCCAGCGAAGCTAGCCCAGGTACTTTGGTAGATTCGCCTAGTTGCTGGGTGTCTGGACTGGATCATAGTCTCCAGGACCTGTTGAGAATAGCCTAATTTTCTAAGTAACCTCCTTTCAATCCCCAGGCTGTTAGACTGAGCATTTCCGGGTTTTTCGTGGGAAATTGGTCTCTGTGACAGTATGCCCTGTCTGTACGGTAGTCTGAGAGGAGATGCCGTTGACATGCTTAGAATGTCCATGGTCAGTATGGGGTCACCAGGATCACTTCTGATCCCTCCCTCTTGATCTTTGCCACTGTCCTCTGGATCAGGGGAAAAGGTGGGAAGGTGTATAGAAGTCCCTGAGGACATGTCAGGTTCAACGTGTCGAAGCCCATTGCTCATTGGGTCGGAAAACAGGATATGAAGATCTTTGCTTTTGCGTTGACCGGTGAAGCAAACAGATTGACTTCCGGGTCTCCGAAAGCTTCTACTATCATCCTGAACATCCTTGGGTGTAAGGACCACTCTTCCAGGTCTACTGTTTCCTGACTGAGCCAGTCGGCTTGCTTGTTCTTTAGTCCCGCTATGTGTACTGCCCCGATTGATTTTAGGTTGGTTTCTGACCACTTGATTAATAAAGAGGCTTGTTGATGTAAGGCTTCCGATCATGAGCCCCCTTGGTGGTTGATGTATGCTCTCGCTACAGTATTGTCCGTATAAATCAGAATGTGTTGCACCTGAATCCATGGTGCCAGTTTTCGTAGGGCTAGATACACCGCTCTGAGCTCCAGCCAATTGATGTGGTGTTTCTTCTCCCATGTTAACCACTTGCCTTGTATGGACCTGTTCTGAGTGTGTGCACCCCATCCGAACAGGCTCGCATCTGTGGTTACTGATATTCTGTCTGGGTCTGTGATGGGAATCCCGGGTTTGAATCTGTCCTTCGACACCCACCATCTTAAGGACCTCTTGACTGACTGTGGGACCTTTACCCATGGATTTCCCCTTGTGTCAGACGGTCCTGCCACGGTCTCAGCAATCTTTGTAGTGGCCCTGCATGGAATCTGGGCCATCTCAGAATGCCCAGGCGGATACCATGCTGCCCAGGAGGCTGGTGAGCTCCTCGAGCCTGGATTTCTGACTCCTGATTTCTGAAACTCCTTCAGAACCTCCATATGGGGGTCATGCGTTTGGGGGGCAGTTCGCTTACTGAGCTAGCTTCCTGTGCTGCAGGTATCGCTGCCGCTGACTTTCTTCTCATGGCCATGCCTCGCCTCTGCCTTTCCCTGTATCAGGAGTTGCTGAAGGCGTGGCTATGGATTTTCGGTTCAACGAGGTCATGGACCGAATTTCCGGGTTCCCCTTGAGCGGGATGGCCACTCCACTTGTGTGCCCGCCGATAGCTTCTCCTCCCTGCAAGTTTTGGCGCCGAGGAGAGTGTGGTGCTTTCTTTCCGTTCGGCGTAGAGCATGTGGGCGGGGTTAGCAGCGCTTCTTCCAGCTCCGCCAGCTCCTCCTCTCTGATTGGCTTTGGTGCCATCNGCTCCTCCTCTCTGATTGGCTTTGGTGCCATCGGGAGGCTTGATGGGGGGTGAACAGCATCTCTGCGCGCATTTTTTCAGTTTCCTCCCTGCTGGCTGGCCTCCACTGCTCGTGCCCTTGGAGAGGATGAGGGGGGGCAAAGGGGGACTGACGGGCTATGGGGAGGGATTCTGACCCGCGTCGCCAGGCTCTAGGCCGCAGTCGAGTTGGTGGACCTATGCGCCTCGCCCCACAGGGGGGTGGCGGGGGGGGAAGAAAGGCGAGTAGGGCTCTGCTGTTCCTCCTCCGGCCGGAGATTCCCACGGTAGTGAATCCCCTCTCTCCGTGAGTCCTGGGGGGAGGGGAAGAATCCCCTCGCAGCATTGCCAGGCCTCATGCCGCGGACTAGCTGCATACGAGTGTGCAACAGCGCAGTGGGAGGGAGGATCCGGAAGGATCAGTAGCCAGCCCCCGTTTTTGGAGTGCTACGCCCGCTCTTCAGGGTCCCCCTGCCCAGAAGAGAGGGGTGACACCCGGAATCCGCTCCTTGCCCCCTCCGTGGGTGAGGGTGAACAGGGAAAGGAGTGTCTCCTCCCCTGGCACTGGGAGCTCACTTTCCTTCCTTGTAGGCTGCCTATCCAACTTCCAATCCCTGGAGGCAGCTCGCCTGCATCCTACCTGTGTGAAGGGAGACAAACAACTGGAGATAGGATGGGGATCGTTGAAGCACGGACACAAAAGTTAGTATGTTTGCCTCCTACTGGTAGTGATGGAGATCTACTCTACTGTGCTAGCTGGCCGTCCAAAGAAAGGGTGGTTGTTATATTGGACCCAAGCATAAGAAGGTATGAAGATCGAGTAGTTCATATCTTTTATTGGACAAACTGCTGGTGGTGTGAGCCCTGCGTGACCCAAAAGCTTGCATACCATCTCCAACAATAGTTGGTCCAATAAAGGTATCTTCTGAATTACTTTATCGCTATCTCTTTTATTGAATCAGCTTCTGTTGGTGTGAGCAAGTCACAGAGCTCTTCAGGCAAGAAGAGAAGACTCAGGGTGCTTTTAGACAAGCACCTCCCCACCCACCATCTATACAGCGCTGCAGGGTGCACCCTATATTGCCCTGTAACATGTATAATGGGTGGGAGGTGCTTTTAGAAAAGCACCCTCTGAAGCTCCAAAGCAGTTTACAAACTATTCCAGTGGAAACTGTTCCAATAGCAAGTATCATCTTATTCTTGAGTTCAATATGGCAGCCACACTCCATACTTCAGATTTCTTGTAAGCAGTAAGATAATGCTAGGAATACAGACTGAATGCAATACGCAACCGGTGATGTTCTGTCTAAATTTAGTGTATTAAAAAGTTAGATCCCTTTAAATTGTTACTTTTGCTTTACTGAGCTAACACAGCTACCATAGAGTGGACTAGAACACCTACCACCTGGAACTCGTTTTACAAACACAATTCTTTAAAAGGGGTTTATCATCATTTATTTTGAATTCCATATAAGAGGCGGCTCAACAGATTAGGGCTATTAAGCTTGGAAAAGAGGTGATTAAGGAGGTATATAAGTTTGTAAAATCATGAGTGGTGTAGAAAAAGTAATTTGCCCCTTTTCACAACTAATTAGTCCTATTCCCAGATTATCCAAAATCTGACATTGCTAGAAAAAAAGTATCAACTGCTTGTGAAAACTGAAATTGGGTGTTTTTAGCAAGGTAAGTGCTGATCTCCATGGTGCCAATACCCTGCTCTGCATCATGCTTCTCATTAGCTCTAGTTGCTTTTACATTTTCCTGCTACCTTGCAAATGAAAACCACAGTCATTGCCCTTTTAGTGTTGTGTCTTTGTATCTTCAAAATTGTGAAGGTACAATTTTACATAGAAGTGAATCTTTAAAGTTTCAGATAGATAGCCTGATTCTCAAATGACCACAAGCTCCACTGAAGTGAAAGGAGTTTGGGTCAGTGGAATAATTTGAAGACTGGGCTGAGAGTCTTAAAAGAAAGCATTACTAGACTTCTCAGAAAAATTTGTCTACTGCTTAAGAAACTGGAAGGGACTACTTATTTTTACAAAGAGTTAAATTGTAGACAGAAAGACTTTCCGGAAATTCAGAATGCATGATGCCAATCAGAGATTAATTAAAAGTGGTTTAACCAACAGACAAGCAGAGCAAAAATGGCAACAGATTCTGAAGGAAGGAAATAACAATTACACCCACTCATGTACGTACTTTAATTTACAGTAATTACCTGTCAAACTGCTCATGTCATTCAGTGTGGGAAAATGAGTTTACAAGATAAAAACAATAGGTCTGAAATAATATGGGAGCGAAATAAAAGTGCAAGGAGAGGGGGGCTAACGAAGACAGATAACATAAAAGCACAAAAGTTCAACAAGACAAGAAGCCCAAATGACCACAGTACTCTTAATAGACTGATCTGCATCTACACTGCAGTAATCAACTATTTTCATAATTGTTCCTTCAATGGTCAAGATGATTGGTCTTTTGCTATATGTGAACAATGAAGGGAAGCTGAATGCCAAGGGCATCCATACATTCAAAGCATAGGCATTTTTATAGGCACTCCATTCCTAGCCCCCCAGTGGTCTATTCCCTCCCCCACTGGCCCTGCTGTCTATACCCCCCAGCCCTCTGGTCCCCTCCCTACCAGTTGCCCTGGCACTTAGCACTAAGGCTCCATATCATTGTGACATCACGTCCATGTCACGGCCTTTGTGATATGGTCAGGCAAGGACCAGTAATGGCTGTACCATGCCATTAGGGGTTTGTAGACCCTCATATCTCTAGACCCCTCAAACATAGGGGTGCATTTTGGCCTTGTCTAGGTGAGATCTTTAAAATAAGGTATCGCACATCTGCTGGGCTGGTGTAGTTTCAGAGAGGATACAGGGGCACAGACAGATGCAACCTCCACATAAGGCATTCCCTATTACGCTTCACGTAAAGAACACCTAAAAAGGGGCTATTAGAGGAGGAAAAAGGAGTTGTCAAGAAGGGGATTACAGGGTTCCGAGACGTGTGTGCACGCACACATGTGCGCACACAAAGATACGACTTTCGCAGTGCCATAGATTCAAAAGTACTTTTGTAATTTAAAAGCACAGCAACCATTGACTATGTGCTTTTCAAAATCTTATCCATAGCGTCTAAAATTTGCTAATGCATATTTTAACCCACTAAGTTTACAGTTTAAACTGTAAAGTGAAGTGAACAGAGTAGTAGCAAAGAAAATAAACAGAATTATACTAACGTGTCAGACCTGGAAGACAGGAGATATAATGAAGTTTGTCAGAGATAAAAAGGGGTGTAGACCAGAGCAGAACCACAGAAGATGCTAATGGACAATGGGAGGGTGAGGAGCTATTAATGTCAAAATATATGGAAAAAAATGAAGGGGAAATAGGGAAGCAAAGTCACTGAAGCCATGCGTTTCAGTGATTAATTAGAAGCATTCAGACACAGATTATGAATAAAGAAATTGATAGTACAGAAATAGAAACCCATCCTCTTCTGTGTGGGTTACTTCCCTTCTGTGATTTTAATTTATAACCTCTTCTGGGTTTAATATACAAGATAGCATTTCTGCACATTTATTAATCATCATCATATAGCGCCTCTCTGCCATGGCACTCAGAGCGCTTTACATGAAACACAACTTTTAATCCTCACACCAACCCTGTGAGGTAGGTTAGGAGAATATTGTGACTGGCCCAAGGTCACCTAGTGAGTTTCTGGCTAAGGCGAGACTTGAACTGGGGTCCCCCCCCCCCTCCTGGTCCAAGTACTGCGCACTTAGCCATTACACCACATATGTTTTTTTCGTTTTCAGCATTACAGAAATAAGCTAGAAAAGGTTTCTACAAAGACAAGGGAAGTACACTGCAGACTTGAATTAAGATGGAAATGAACTAAAGGAAAGGAAGTTGGACTTTCAGCCAGAGACAACAGGAACCAGGAGGAGGTATGGTCTGGTTGATGAGTTGAAGGGAGAGAGAAGAAGAAACACTTCAGAATTAGAAACAGAAGCAAAGGAAAATGTGGACTAGTTGGTGGATGGTGAAAGGGAGCAACAAAGCAAAGGGCAATCTTTCCAAGTATCTATTTAAATGAATTCTCTCTAAGGTGAGTAAACTAAAAAGGGAAGAGAAAATATACATTTTGGGGTCTAGAGTGCAGCAAAGTATTCTTTTATTTAGCAATGTTTCTATCCATTAAATATACCTGCTCAAGAGTGCTTATGGCTTCTTCTGCACAGTCAACACCTCCTACTTTAATTAAGGCCTCTGCTTTTAGACGAAGGGCAAGGTTTTTCTGTTGGAGAGTGCTGCCAGGTTTATTATGCTGTCCTAACGTCTTCAGAGCTGTTGATTTTAAAAAAATCAAAAGATACTGAATTCCAATTCCAGTCTTAAATTACAAATACAAATAAATTACAAATACAATATTTTTAAAACTTTTTTTTTAAAAAAAAAATACTTTTAGCTTCGGATACAGAATTGCTTAATTGTAGCTGGATTTTTCTTTTTAATTCCTCAAGTGTTACTGAAAAGATGTTACCTCTGAGGTTGATTTGTGACTGTACAGTTGGATATATTTTAGCCTTCTAGGTGTATTAGGCCACCTCAGGAAAAGAGAAAAATCCAAGTAAGGTGCACCTCTGTTCATAGCCAGGACCAGCCTTAGGATTTGCAGGGCCCAGAGTGAAGATAAACTTTAGGAACATTGGTGGTCCTGTCCCCTTTGAGGCACCCTCCTTGGGGCTCTAATGGTGGTTGTGACTGGAGTCCTCACGCCCTGCCTTGGTGAAAACAGGGGTCACTGTGGGGTCCCTGAAAAGAGCAAGGCCCAGGGCAGTTGCCCTTAGCAAGACCAGCCCTGTTCATAACCATTTTATTACTTGATTAGCTGGTAGTTACAACTTAGGAGTTGCACTGAATACTAAATTAGGAGTTACAATCAACTCCTTATTTACTACAGTAGAGTCTTCTACTAGAAGACTGTCATATACGATTTGTAAACACACCAATCTTATCTTATTTTTGAATGGCACTTGCTGCCATGTAAACTGGTAACAACTCCAATGTTGCTTTCTAAAATTGGTATGAAATGTGCTGAACTAGATCTTGGTTTTTGGCTGAGGCCGTTAATAAATCAATCAATCAATCAGAACTAGATCCCATATTCTTTTCAGTCAATGTAATTACCCTGATTGCAAGAAAGAACAGCTTCTTTGGGTTGATGCATTTTCACTTGCACCTCTGCCAGATAACACCATGCTGCTGGACACTGTCTGGTCTGTCGCAAACCTGGTGGGAAAAATTAGCATGTTTCACTGTTACATTACAAATAGACCAAATGAAGGTGAAACATTGTTCATTGTCATTTCCTTAAAATCATCTTTAAGTGTTGCTTCCATGCAGCCTATATTGTTTCTGTGGTGGGAAACAGAGTTTCAGCCTATGAGCTAGCCTGAGACTAGCTGACAAAAAGGCCAACCCACAAACCACTTATTCCCCAGAAGCTTCTAGGGGCTACTCCTAAGTAAGTGGCTTGTTGATTGTGACCAAAATCTCAGAAAGAAAACAAACCATTAGTGGCAGATAAATGCCACCTTCTGGAGCAAGCACCATCATTATTTTAAGTAAACAACTATTAATCCCATGTGTTTTTCTTTGTTTTTTGTTGGGTTTTTTTTTAATAGAGAAATGGAAATCTGGCTGCTCAGGAAATCTCCACTTGTCACTTGGTTATAAGCTTGCCTAATTTAGTTAAATTTATTGAAGAGGTTGAAGGGAAGCAGCTAACATTATCCAAAGCCTTCAAATAGCCTTGCTTCCTTTCTTTTTTGAAACCTGGCTATTGGCTGAACTACATGGTTTATTCGATTTTATTTTGGTGGCGGATGAACACTCAGGCTCTTTTTCAAAGTAGTGGAACTGATTTTGGCATAGGTCTTCCACTAAAATTATTTATATGCCTCTAAACGAGTGTGTTCCACTATTAACGATTCCACCAGCACCCGACTTTTGTTGGAATAAAGATCGAACCCAGCATGTGTTGAACTGCATAAGAACATGAGAACAGTCATACAGGGTCACAACCATTGAGCCCAGCATCCTGTCTCAGACAGTGGTCAGCTACAATAGCTCGAGAGAAGTACAAGTACAGGTCATGGACGTGTGACCCATCTCCTGCTAACCACTCCCAACTACTGGTAGCCACGGGGTAAAGCCCCAACTAGTAAGCACTTATGGCTCTATCCTCTTAAGAATTTATCTAGTTGCTTTTTAAAACTAATTATGATGCCGGCTTTCACTGCTTCCTCTGGCAACAAGTTCCACAACTGTATTGTTCACTGAGTGAAAAAGTACTTCCTTTTGCTTGTTTTAAATCTGCTGCCATTTAACTTGAGAGTGTCCCCTTGTTCTAAGAAAGGGCAAACAACAGTTCCCTATTTACTTTTTCCACATCACTCATGATTTTATAAACTTCTGATCATATCCCCCCTTAATTGTCTCTTCCCCAAGCTCAACAGCCCTAGCCTACTGAGCCTCTGCTCATATGGAAGTTGATCAATCCCTTCTATTATCTTTGCTGACTTTCTCTGATTTTTTTCCAAATCAATTGCATCTTTCCCGAGAGCCGGTGTAGTGGATATGGTGCTGGACCTGGGAGACCAGGGTTTGAATCTCACCATAGACAACAAACTTACTTTAGTGGGAAGAGTTTTGATTTAGTAAAATCTTTCACCTATTTAGGTGTTACCTTTAATAACCGAGGCACATGGAGTGAACACATCAAAGCTAGGGTGCGTAAGGCAACTAGCTCTGCCTGCAGTATTTTGAGGGCAGTGAATATATCAGCAGGTGTTCTGATTTCTACCTTCCTACAAATTTACCAATTGAAAATATACCCTGTAATCACGTTTGGTTTAGAAATCATCCCCTTTCCTAATAACAAGGAATTAGAGAGGGTCCAAAATCAATTTCTCCGTTGTCTGCTAAAAGTAGGAAAGAGTGTCCCTGGGGCAGTGGTTAGGGCATTTTTCCAGTAGAACTTTTTGGGGAAATGGCTAGGATTAGATTTTGGATGAGGTTGCTAAATCAGCAACAAACTGTGTTATCAGCCCACTGCTTAATGGAAGAGCTAGACCATACTGGGGTCAGAGCTTACCCCTGGCTGAATTATCTGGCTTTTCTTTTAAAATCTATGGGGTTCTCCTTTGCATGTTTTCAGGGGGGAAATACTGCCGTGGTCAAGGAAGTAATTTCTCGTAGTTTAAAAGGACATTTCCATGCAAGATGATCTTGCTGCAGTCAGACAATGGAGGGCAGCACCATTGTTGCATCTGGTAAGGAACACCTTTTTTGAGCCTTACCTTGATATACTAATTAATAAAACCCTGAGGAGGAATTATACTCTTAAGATTTCAGTTAATACAAACAGCGGTTGTGGAGGGAAGATTTGCCAAACTCAATTATGAGCAACACCGCTGCACTTGTTCTTCTGCCGAGATCGAGACAGTAGAACATTTTATGCTTAGATGCCCCTACTATCTGAAGCTCAGGAATGTTTGGATGTCGTCACTTATGCCCAGGGCTGGAAAACCAGATCAAGAGTCTATTTATTGTTTACTTCTTACATTGACTACAAGAGAGGACCTGCTGGTAGTGTCAACTTTTGTTGGCCTCGCAACTAGAAGAGAAGCTTTTGTGAGGTCTAGTATTAAAATCCCAATAGCCCTCCAACTCTGGAATAGTAAATCACTGCTGTGTTTATCTTTTTTTGCAGTTTGAGTAGCGGGACCTCATTTGTTCTAATTGCTTTGTTTATTTATAGTATGTTTTAAGCTTACTTATATTAATTTGTCTGTTAAATTTTAAGTGGTAATATGAAGTACTCTGTACTTTATTTTATATTTTATTTATATCTATTTTATGACGTGTTTTCTATCCTGGCCATGGCGAAAGCCCGTGCTAACTAAATGCAATTCAATTCAACAAACTGACTGGGTAAGTCACAATCTCTCAGCCTCGGTTCCCAATCTATTACATGAGAATGTGTGTGTCTGTGTCTTTCCCTGCGTGTTCCCCTCATCCTTGTCTATCTTCGATTGTAAGCCCACAGGGCAGACACCCGTCTCTGAAAATCCGTGACTGTACAGCACTGCATACACCTAGTAGCGCTATAGAAGTTATAAGTAGTGGCAGTAGTAATAATATGGGCCGACCAGAACTGCACACAATAGTCAAGGTGGGGTCGTCACAAAGATTTATACAGCAGCATTATGATATTTTCCCTTTTATTTTGTATTCCTTTCACAATAATGCCTAGCACTCGGTTTGCCTTTTTGACTGCTGCCACACACAGCGATGTCTTCAAGGAACTACCCACATTGACTCCAAGATCTTTCTCCTGAATAGTTACACCCAGATCAGAACCTAGCATCATGTATGTAAAATGAGGATTATGTGCATCACCTTCCACTTAGCAACATTTAATTTCATTTGCCATTTTAAGGCCCATTCACCTAGTCATGCAAGATCTCTCACCGTCTGTCTGGTTCTTAACTAGCTTGAACTGGTGTCATCTGCAAATCTGGCCACCTCACCCTTTACCCCTTTCTCCAGATCATTCATGAATATGTTAAATAATACTGGTCCCAGTACTGGCCCCAAGGTACCTCACAGTTTCTTTCTCCAACTTCAAAAATGACTATTTATTCCTACCCTTTGCTTCCTATCTTTTAACCAACTACCAATCCATGACAGGACTCTTCCTCTTATCCTACGACTACTTAGTTTGCTCAGGAGTCTCTGGTGAGGGACTTTGTCAAAAGATTTTTGAAAATCCAAATATACTATATCAACTGGATCACCCCATCCATGTGCTTATTAACAATCTCATAAAATTTTAATAGGTTAATGAGGCATGACTTCCCTTTGCTAAAGCCATACTGGTTTTTACCCATCAAATCATGCTTGTCATATGCCTAATAATTCTGTTTTTAATAATGGTCTCCACCAGTTTGCCTGGTACTGATGTCAGGTTTACCGGTCTGTAGTTTCCAGGGTCACCTCTGGAAACCCTTCTTAAAAATTGGGTTTACATTTGCTAACCTCCAACCCTCTGGCAAAGAGGAGGATTTCTAAATAAACTTGAAGTTTACATTGTGGCAGAGTGACTGAATCACTCCTAGGACAAATACTGCATTTTAACAACCATACAGTAATCAGGTCTACAATGGAGACCCTTAAGTCATATTTAACATAAAAAACACCAAGTTAAAATTAGATTTTACTTTAAAAGGTAAATCAACAAAACAAAAAAAACAAAAAAAAACCCACTTGTCCAAATTTTTAAGCCTAGTAGTTCCACTTTCAAAATCATAACCAAGAGATTAGACGAAGAGAAACCCTGGGTACAATGGACAGAATCCAGCTTCTAGCCAGTTTGTGCAAATCTTTTGTAGATACAATAGCAAAGAATGGGGACAATATATATAAAAAAGTCTGAAAACCCAGAAAAAAACCAATTGGGTCACTTACTTGGTGAATTGTCCTTTCCTTCTTGAAAGCTCCACAGGATAGGGATTGTGAACACTGAGGGAGCAATCTCCACCAGCACCACTAGGAGACAGAATTCTTCAAGAGTCCGATTGGGCATGTGCAGAGGGGAGATGCTCCCTCAATTTTCCAGAAGATAAAAAGCCAAGATAAACAAACAAACTACCCAGCCTGAAACTAACTCACTGGGCTACCTAAATCAGAAATAAACTTTGTAGTCCTAAACTTGCCTGATAATCAGAGAACACTTTCTCTATAAGATTCACTCCCAGTCAAGAAACCATGAAAGACACAGGGGGAGTCAATCCCTATCCTATCTCAAAAGCTCTTTGAGAAAGACAATTCACTAAGTAAGTGACCCAATTGTCCTTTTTCCTCAGCGCCACAGGATAGGGATTAAGAACGTTGGGGATTTCCCAAAGAAGTATCCCTTAGGTTTAGTATGGGAGAAACATGGAACACAAGGAATAAATAAGGGTAGCCTACTGGTCCAGGTCTCCCTGGAGTACCCTTCAGCCAAAGGCTGCTTCTGCCAAGTCCAGGATATCTTATAGTGTCTACTGAAAGAATGAGTACTAGCTAAAGTAACAGTCCTACAAGTTTCAGAATATGGGGTTCTGACCTTGAAGGCCCAAGAAGTATCCGCCCTACTTGTGGAGTGAGAGAGTACCCTTTGAGGAGGAACTAGATCAGCATCCCTATGGGTTTCAGTAATTCAGGCCGCTATCACCTACCAATAACCGCCTTAGAGGCCTTAAGTCCGGCTTGTTTGTAAATTATGACCCCAGGCGAAGAGGAGGGTTGTCTCAACGAGCTGGTCCTATTAACAGAATATTCAGTGCTGACATTCAAAGAGTGCCAGGGGTGTTCTTGGGGATGCTGAAGGTTTCAGCCAGAAAAAGGTTTCAGACCTCTTGTCTATGAAAAAGGGTGTCACTTTTGGAATAAAAGCTGGGTCCAGTCTCAGGACCACCAATTCTTTTTTGAAAATACACAATGAGGGATCCACAGACAGGGTCCCTAGAGCCGAAATCCTCCTAGCAGATGTTACTGTTATAAAAAATGCCACCTTAATAGATAGGAAACAGATGGACACCTCCCTTAACGGCTCAAAAGAGGGGCTGGTTAGAGATTTAAGGGTCATATTTAGTTTCCATGAGGGGTATCTATGGAGGATAGTACTTTAGTGGCTGTCAAAAATCCCCTAATGTGAGGATGGGAGGATATCTTCAATACTGTAATGACCAACATGGTACTATCTAATGCTGAGACTTGTCTGGTTAGCATATTTGCCCTGAATCCCTTACCCAATCCCTCCTCCAGGAAATGTAAAATGTCAGCTATTTGGGGTTTTTGCAGCTACCATGGAGCAAAAACTTGTCATGTACATTGATAAATTCTCTTCATCAATGGACATTTGGTGGCCATCAACATATTCAACACTGTTTCGGTGTACCCGAAGCTTGTGAGGGCTGAGCGCTCAATAGCTAGGCAGTCAGTTGCAGGAACTCTGGTTGCTTGTATTTGACTGTGCCCTGGGTTAGGAGATCCAGTTCTGGGTCCGTTACTTTTAGGTTTATCAGGTCTGCAAACCAAGGTCTTCTCAGCCAATAGGGGGCCACCAGAATGACCCTCGCCTGTTCCCTGCAAATCTTGCTGACTGTCCTGCGTAAGAGTGGGAACAGAGCAAAGGCATACAAAAAGGCACTAGGGCCAGTGTCTGTTCAGAGCGTCATACGCTTTTGCAGTTGGGTGATGAGTTCTGGTCATGAACCTGTTGCATTTGAAGTTGTTGTGTGCAGCAAATGGATCCATTACTGGGGTTCCGAAGCGAGATATTTGGGAGAAAGCCCTCTTGCTCAGTGACCATTACCCCGAGTCTACCATCTTCCTGCTGAGTCATTCCGCTGTGTCATTGTTCTGCTCTCCGATATGGAGCACTGTGATGGAAAGCAGATTCCTTCTCTGCCCACTGCAAGAGATCCATAGCCTATTTGTGTAACAATCTGGATTTTGGAGCTCCCTGCAGCTCCCTGCCCCCCCCGGTTCCTCACATAGGCCAAGGCTGTGGTATTGTTCATATAGATGAGGATGAGAGTCCCCCTAATAAATGGTGCGAAGTGGAGCAGGTCAAGGTGTATGGCCTGAAGCTCTAACCAGTTAATGCTGTGTGTGAGGTCTTGAGAGGACAAGGTTCCCTGAGTACGTGTCCTACATGTGTGTTCCCCACCCTATAGACTGGCATCTGTTATTACTTGCCTCAGCAGTTCGGAGAGGGGAACCCTCGCTGTATACCGATGTGGGTCTCTCCACCACTCTAGGGACTGGATGATGCAGACGGGAACCTTTAGCTTGGCCTTCACCTTAATCATAATTTTTTTTGCTAATGTCTGAGAAAGCCCTGTAGGCAGGGAAAATGTAGGCGAGCCCAAGTGAGATGTTGTAGGAAAGAGACCATTGGGCCCTGAAACCTGGGCTAGCTGGTTTAGGGGAACCTGGGGAAGGGAACCGACTTCCTATACTTCCTCCTGATCTTCTGCTGCCTTTGCGAGGGGACGAATACTCTGTCTAGTTCTGTACTGATGAGTATCCCCAGGTGCTCTATTGTTTGCAATGGGTGTAGATGGCTTTTATCCCTATTCAGCAAGAAGCTGTGGCATTCCAGACACTCCATTGTCATCTCTACCGCCTGTTTGTCCAGGTCGAAGCTGGGGGCCCTCATTAGAATGTCATCCAACTAAGGATGGATCAACGTGCCCTGGTTCTCAGATTGGCAACTAAGGGAACCAGGACCTTTGTGAACGTCCTGGGGACAATGGCTAGGCCGAAGGGGAGAGCCCAGAAGTGCCAATGATGACCATTGTAACAGAATCAGGGCCATCGCCTGTGGCTGGGCAGAACAGGAACATGTAGATGTGTGTCTGAGATCTAGAGACACCATTCATTCTCCCTGGGCAATGGTGAAGCAGACGGAGGCCGGTATCTCTACCTTGAATTTCCTTGTTCTTACGAACTTGGTTCTTACGAATGTGTTCAAGAATTTTAAATTGAGAACCGCTTGCTATTCACCAGATTTTTTGGCCACCAAAAATAAAATTGAATAGAGACCCTTATGGGTACTGGTTCAGTTGCTCCTATTTTGGCTACCCTGATCATCTTCTGGTGCATTGCCATGTGTTTTTGTTCATTTCTGGACCTTGGGGATATCTGGAAGGGCTCCCTTGGACTTCTTAAGAACTCAATGGCATATCCCTGAGAGACTGTTTTCAGCACCCATGAGTCTGTTGTGGTAGAAACCCACCTTTGCAAGAACTGAGGGGGAGGGTCATTGCAGTGGGCACTCATGAGCAATAAGGAGTCTTGTTTTCCAGCCTGGATTGGGTCTGTTTCTCTGGTTACCAGCAAAGCAATTCTGTCAAGGCCATCTTCCTCGGGCTCCTCTACCTCTAAGCTGAAAGGAAGCAGAACTTCTCTGGTTGTATGAGTTGAAGTAGAAAGGCTTATTATAGGGATGAAAATTCCTTTAATTGTTGAAGTGTCTGCTTCTTATTTTTATTTCCGGCATCCGCGAAGACCTTGTCTAATGATGCCCTGAAAAGCTTTTCCCTTTGGTAAGGGCCTGCTACTATTCGGTTTTTTGTGTGTGGGTCTGCCCACCGCAAGTGGAGCCACGGCTTGCACCTGGCTGTTACATTAGGTGTTGTGGTTCTGGTGAATCACACTACAGCATCGGTAGAGGCAGTCGCTATAAATGAGGTGGCTAGGGTAATACTGGTAACCAGTTTCCTGGTCACCTGCTCAGGAACTCCTTGGTTCTTGCCTAGCTTATCACATTTAGAATGGGTCTTGTGAAATAATAGGTGGCTATGGACACCTATTCGTAGGACTGCAGAGGTAGCCTTGAAATTCCTGCAAATCCCTGACTCAATGCCCCTATCTGCAGGGTCCTTGGGGCAGAGATCCCCTTCTGCTGGGAACACGGATATGCAAGCCAGTGAAGTGGCTGTTGCATCCACCTTGGGACTATTAAAGACAGCAGGCTTCCATTTGGAAAAGGCATAAAGAGCCTCCTGGGTCTTGTTTAACCATAGGGCTTTATTGGGTTGTTCCCACTCTGTTCTGATAATGTGCTCAAAAGCTCTATTGAGTAAGAGCCCCTTTTCGTTATCCGACACCTTGGGAATGTACTCCCTGTCTAAGTCCTCCATCTTTTTTCTTTTATTTTTTTTTGTCTTTGAGCTCAAGAGCCCTTTGCATTCTCCTCACAATTTTATCCCTGGAGCCCAAAGGGAATTCACAACTTTGACTGGGAGTCTCCCTGACTTCCTCTGGAATCTCCTCGATCCTGTCTGGGGAGACTAGTAATTGGGACTCCTGAGCAGAGTCCTCGTACTCCAAATCGCTTTGGTCTTGGTTTCTGAAAGGGACTGCGCTTCTTAGGGGGGCAGGTGTCCCTCCTAGGCTGTGGAGGCACAGCATTCTCCTCCTCATCCTGGCTCTCTGAGGATACTGCACCCTCTTCCACTAATTACCTTTCCTCTGGCCTCTTGGAGTCTCACCCCCACTGGGTCTAATGCTCTTCTCCTCGCCATCGGAGGAAGAGCCCACCCTAGCAAGCAGTCTGCTTACTGTGCTGTTTTTCAGGGGTGGAATTCTTTCCTTTCCCTGCAGCCTTAGACCGGCCCTTGCCACCAAGCCCTTTGGGTGGGAGGGTTGGGGCCACTTGGGAGGATGCCTGGGGGTTTGTCTCTCCTGGAGACAATACAGGGAGGAAAATATTTATTTAGTGCTTCCAGGTGAACCTGCTCCACTGGTGAAAGGATAAGTGGTTACCTTACTGTATCCCGTGCTGCTGGGGCCTCCAGTTCTGGTTGTTGTGCAGGCTCCACCTGGGTTCTCTTTTTTAATGGTGCCATGCTGGATTTGCATGCTTTTGCTTTCTCTTTCCCTGCAGCTGTTGGAAGACGTGGCCTGCTGCTGCCACCGGTAGGAATGGAGTCTGGGCAGCAACAAACTTTAATTGAGCAGCAAAGAGTGCCAGAGGGACTCCCCCGTGCCTGTCCTTCCCGCTGTTCTGCAGCTGCAGGGACGGACGGTCGAGGAGAGGAGAGAGGAAACCAGAGGCCAGTGTTGAGAGGTTCTGCCCCCTCCCCCCCCAAACCTCTGGAGAGGTTACAGCCGGACTGACAAATGAAGGAAGAGCTTGGGTAGCTTCTAAGGTTAAAATGCTACCCAGGCTCAAAAAGCTAGCTAAGCGGGCTAAGCACACCAAATCTACCTCCTAAGCGCAGCGAGGCAGAAATCCAACTGGAAAATGGAGGACGTATCTCCCCACTGCACATGCCCAGTCTGACTCTTAATTCTGCTTTCTAGTGGTGCCAGCAGAGATCGCTCCCCAATGTTCTCAATCCCTATCCTGTGGAGCTGAGGAGAAACAGAAATCAGTATTGGCATGGAAATGCAGGAGCAAGGGTAGTGCCCAAAAGCTCTAGCTTTACTTCTAAAACGGATTAGATTACAAGTTAGTTTCCCTTTAATTTATTTATTTAAATTTATTTATTTAAATTTATCACACCGTATTCCAAGGGCTCAGGATAGGTTACAACAGTATTAATTCTGAGCTTTGATGGCTTATAAAATATCTTTGTTGTATTAGTAACTTACCTTCAGTCAGACTCTTGGCAGCTTCTTCATATTTTTTCTCTTTAAAGGATCTAATGCCTAAACCAATGAGGCCCGGGCCACTGCTTGGATCCATCTCTATAAGCCTCCCATAACTATGCAGGGCCTCTTCAGTGAAGTTGCCTAATATTTCAAAAAGAAAATTTTAGTTTTAAGGTTGACAAAAACAAAAATACATCACAAGCTGCTTAACTAGATTATTTTTCCTAATAGATGGACATTCCAAGCATTAAAGCTTCAGTAAATCTCTTCAAAAAGAACAAGAACAAACTTTTATTGGATGCACTGGTTGATAGCCTAACGTGAACATAGGGGGGCATAACAGCTGTCACAGTGAATAAGACCAGCAATCCTTCTACTTTAGTGTGCTGTTTCCAGTAGTGATCTTCATTAGGTACGAGAGAGAGAGAGTTTGCGCCATGTTGGTCCCAAATGGAAGATGCCCTTCCCCCATGTGTGGCTCAAAAGCTTGCATACTCTCACCAACAGCAGTTAGTACATCAAAAAAGTATCATCTGAACTACTTTGTCTATATCTTCATCAGGTTTCAGAGAACAAGAAACCCTAAAGTAATTAGCCTACCCCCTAAAAAAAATACCCAGAAATTAATCTTCAAGATACAGTGTAGCCCTTTGGTTCAAGCAAGTGCCAATCTTATCAGATGCTCCCTACTTGCTTTAGAAATGCACATTCTTTTTGTTGAAAAGCACTACATACTCATAAATGTCAGAAAAACTACTACTGGAGCTCAGTACCTTTGAAAATCATGACAATAGTTTATACTCTGGAGCTCAAAATTATCCAGTCAGGGTAAACTGCCTGTGCTTTTCATCTTAGCCCAACTGCAGTGTTTTTCACCTCCTGCCACAAACAAGCCAAAAATAACTGTTGCACAAATGGCAATTTCTCCAGTGAGACTTTGAGGCTACCGATTCAAAGGGACATCAAACTTGCTTCTGACAGCGCACAATTCATTTTCACATTTCCACTCTGAATAGTGAGTAGGTTTGTAACTGTTCAAGCAGAGGATAGCATTCACAGTTGTGGACTTGTGAGCTTTAGGGGGTCAAGGATACATT
>QEPC01005900.1:610085-624591 GCA_003113815.1 Sphenodon punctatus
GTCACGTCTGTTCGGGGCTTTTATTCACCCCGGGGGGTGGTTGTTCGGTTCACCCCCACTGGGAATCCACTGTGGTGAACCGGGTGCCCGTAACGTCTGAAATCACCCACAGAGGCAGAAAAAGAAACACGCACTTCTGCTGCTAGGGAGGAGAGAAGCAGCCAGAAATCCTCATCTCATACATCCTACAGTGTTTATATGAAAATCTAGTATTGTCAACATTACATGAAACAGGTATCATCAGCACTGGAAACATTTTCCAAAAAATTCCTAGCAGTTTTATTTTATTTATTTATTTATCTATTTATTAAATTTATACCCCGCCCCATCCTGAACCCAGCTCGGGGTGGCTTACAATAATAAAATACCATATAAAACAGTCCAATACCTAAAATACCATATATAAACATTTAAAGCATATAAAAACCTATGAAACAGGGCCTGGGACATAAATTACTGGGGGTGGGGGGAATAAAAATCAGGATGAGTTGAACTGGTGCCATAGCATAAACAAGGCTACTTAGGCCTGGTCACAAGTCCCATTGAAGTGAATGGAACTCATTCCCACAGTAACAGGGTGGGCATGAGGATTGCCCTCTGCTAGAGGAATATGCTGTGTGTAAATGCAGGCTGTTGATATTCCATTGTATTTTCAATCCAGAGATAGAGTGTGGTCCCAAATGACAGAGAGACAAAGGCCCTTTTTAAATGGGTTACGGGGGGGGGGGGGCATGGCAGCATGGATGGTGTAGGGGGGCAGTGTACGTGGGTGCACACCAATTGCCCCTGCATCACCACTCTTGGAGCAATTGCTGTTTTGGCCAGTTGCTCCATGAATGGGTGGAGGTGAGTGTGCATGCGTGTTTCGCAGGAGCACGCACACCCACCCACCACAGCATTCACACAGGCAGCACCCACTCATGCCCACGCAGCAGATCTGAATGGGCATGAGTGGGCCTGTCATATAAAAAGGGCCAAAATGGTTTGAATGATATCTTTTATTGGACCAACTGTTTGCTTATTTCCACCAACAACAGTTGGTCCAATAAAAGATATCATTTGAACCACTTTGTCTCATTATATTTCCATGCAGAATTTATTTTTCACCCAGTCTACAAGATCAGGAAATAATGTGGACCAGTAGCTAACATGATGAACTTGGAAATGGAAGCCCTAAGTTAAAATCCTGGCCTTGCTGCATGGTATAGGGAGTGTAGCTTCCTCCCAGCCTGCTATGATGTCTTGGTCACTTTTAATCACTAAAATCAGGTGGCTGCAAACTTTCAGCACCGTTGTCCTGCTGGAAGGGTGTCAGAGAGAATCTCTTTGTTGTTTAGAACATGGGGGGAAAGATTCAATAAGTTCTAGAATGGTAAATTTGTGATGTACTATTGCCTTGGACCAAGATCAAAATAAAACCAGTCATTATCATAATATAAAAACCAAAGTTGCCCAGATCCAATTTTAATCTAAGGAACATACTATTTGCTTGCAGGATGGAAGGCTGACATTTTATCCAGGAAATCAGACAGTAGTCCTGCCTTTTATAAATCTCATGAGCAGATATGGCAGCCTCTTTCTCAATGCCTACACCAATTCTCCAATTTGTTGTCCTTCCCGAGCAGGTAAGTCTATACTTAAAATAATAAATAGTGAGCCAGAACCAGTTTAAATTCCCATTAGTGGTGGGCAGCACTAAAAAGGTTTCATTTAGATAATCCCTAATATTAGAATGTCTATGCTAATCTGAGATTTTGGCTATCTCTTTGCCTTTTTCACTACCTCTCATGTGCCTTCTTCTAATCCCATTTTTCTCTTTTTTCCAGTCTCCCCTTAGCTTTCAGTCCTTTCTGAAAGCCTCCCTAATGCCATGCCTTCATGAACAAATGAATAGTTTGCCCACAGACAGGAAAGTGTTTTAATCGCACCTTGCTTCTCCTGGCGCTGCTGTGGAGCCACAGGTCTGATGGACAGCTGCATTGTCTGATGCTGCTCTCTATTGCTTTGCAGAAAATAATTCTGCACCTAAATCAGGCATTATTTGCTACAGAGCAATCACAAAATTCCTTCACAGAAGTGTAACTCACGGGATCCACTGTTTTTCTGCAAAAGTGAAGTAATGAGGCACTAACAAGGTATTGGGTGAAGCCACACGAGACCTTATCCCACTTTGGGCAGCATTGTCCCACTTTGGGCAGTGCTAACACGCGATGCAGTGGATTGTATGGCCGGCCGCTGCCAAATGTTCACCTTGCTCCGCCCTGGGGTGGGCAGCCAGCTGCTACACGATGCATCTGCTGGAGAAGGCCGGTGATGCATCATGTAGTAACGTTGCCCAAAGTGGGATAATGCTGCCCAAAGTGGGATAACAGGCCACCTCTTGTGTGACTGGTAAACAAGCTGCCCTGCCCCATGGCAAAGTCTGCCAGCACCATTGAGCAGTGGGCGTGCTCACCATTCCTGTGTGCGGTCATGTGAAATCCCTGCTCGTGTGCAGGGGTTTTAGCGTTATTTTGCTGTTCACCCGTTAAATTCAGTAATGTGATACAGGGCTGGGTTTAAAGCCCTGTACCACATTACTGAATTTAACAGGATAATGGAAAAATAACACTAAAACCCCGTGCACACGAGTAGGGATTTCACATGCTTCGTAGTCCCCGCCCTGAACTGAACTGAACGTCAGCAAGCAGCCTCGTGCGACTAAGCAGTGATGCCTTGAGGAATCTATAGGGAATGAATCAGTAGCTCTGTGAGAGGAGGATTGCTTATTCATCTTTTGGGGAATTAAGTCAGTAACTGAATACAGCATGTGTACTATAGCATTGCTCTAGCTAAACATGTACGCATATGCTTAACTTGCAGTTCTATTAAGTGAGTGGAGCCATCCTCATGCTTAAAGTAAAGTACGTGTATGAATGCTTGGTCAGGGTCTATGTTATATGGTTTAATATTTTTACAAGTCATAAAAATATTTTCTAGAGTAAACTTGATTTGGTGATTAAAGCATGGGATTGAGAATCAGGAGATCTGGCTTCTACTCCCAGCTCTTTTACAGAGCTACTGTGTTAACTTAATAAAATAATTTTCCTTTCTTTGCTTCCATTTTGTTATCTGTAATTTAAAACAGTAATTATGGGTACATCCAAAGAGTTTTGTGAAAAGATCTTTGGGGAGAAGGGCTGTGGAAGTGCGCAGTATTAATAATACTCTTAAATGCATTGTAAAAATGCCAGTTCTGAACTGTCTTTTCAGCTATGTGGAGTGGCCTCTTCACCCACTTAACAGAATCTTGGAATAACTTCAAGGGCCTAGATCCAAATTATGCAACATGGATTGACCTCATGAGGGAGCATGGCTACTACACTCAGAAATATGGAAAACAAGACTACACTTCAGGACATCACTCAGTAAGGTTAGACAGAAGATAGCTTTCTGCCTGCAATGCAGGCCTGGCCTTAGAGTGGAACAGGAAGGGTGGTTGCCGTAGGCTCCACGCTGGGGAATGGGGCACTGCAGGAAGTGCTGGTCCTGGGGACCTCAGGAGTGGTGACCAAGTTTTGCTGTTGCTCCTGAGTCTTCAGGGTGGACACATCCTGCATGGCCCTCCTCCCATGGCCCTTTAATAGGAGGGCCCCACACAAAAGTCTCATCTGGGGAATGAGAGTCATCCCCAGAGCAGAAGTGAGAATGCCCCCTCACCCCCAGGCAACAGTGTCCTGCTGTCACCAGGGATGGACTTAGAATTCGTGAGACCCAGAGAAAAAAATAAAATGCAGGGCCCCCATAGCTCCACCCTCCATAGCTGCACCCCTTTAACAATTGGTACTCTGGTGCTGCCTCACTCCGGTAGATATGGGGAGAGGAGATAGGAAAAACAGCCTGTCCCAGAGCCTCAGGAGTACTGGTGCTGAAGCTCCCAGGACTAGGGTTACCGTACCTCTCCTTTAAAAGAGGACGCTTATGAAAAATACATGTTGCAGCCCTGTACTGAAACCAATACAGCCCTGCACCAAGTATTTTTTCATAAGCATCCTCTTGGGGAGGTATGGTAACCCTAACCAGGACTGGCCTCCCTGCGGGATCCACTCTGACCACAGGGCCTGAGCTATGTGCTCCTATTGGCCTTGCTTAAAGCCAGTTCTGGCTGCCACACTGCTGCCTCTAAGGCTTCCTCCTGCCCTGAGGAGGTTCTAAGTAAGACTGGAGGGTGCTGTGCTACTCCTGCTCCTGAGGAAAGCTTTTAGCCCCCAGGGCAGACACCTCTGCCTCGCACCCTCTCTACCCCGGCCCAGAAGCCCTGGCTCCACCCCTCACCCACTCTGTGCACTGCCTTATCTAAGGCTGGCCCTGCTACTATGATGTGTCCATTTGATAAAAGTGAATAGGTTATGGAGCAACAGACTTTTTATATAGCTTCTGGTTTTATTTAAAAGATGGTTTGAAAAAAGAAAATCTGTTCTGAACATGTTTAGTAAGTCTTCAGTCCTGTAAAGCAAAATCCTGGTGTACTGTCAGTCCCACACAACATCACCCATAGCCTAAGTAAAACTCAGCTTAGTAAAGTTGCAGTGTAACTTCCTCAAAATAATTAGCAATTGTTTCAATAATTGACTTAATTATGTTTCACAACAAAATGAATCACTGAATTCTGAGGTTTTTTGGAGAATTTTATAGCATGCATTTATTAATTTTAGCTATAAACCTAATTTCCCCCCTGCTTTTTAGGTCATTTCATTTTGTTAAGGAAAATCAGAATAAAATATGTGTGACTAATTATTCTTTTAAGCTTTGTTTAGTGGATGAAGGACCTGTGCTTTAAAATGACAGGCTCCATCAATATATATTAAATCCAGTTTGATACATTCTCCCAGTAGCGAGAGTGGGGCTGCAGTCCTGAAACCACCCAGGACTGCAGGCTGAATCATTCAAAATATTTTTGTGAATCATTTAGGTCTTTTTATTTAATTTTTTTGGCCGTCACACAATGGACACACTAATGTTAGTAATCTTGTTGTGTTGAAGGCTCCATGGCTATGGAGTATCATATTCAATCTGTGAATGGAAAGAAGTTAAATAAAAGGACTTTTAGACAAATTACATGAAGATAGGTGGCTTCTGACTCAAAGGAAGTTGATTGGTCATCCACCTAACTAGAAAATAAGCACAGATTTTGGGTCTGCCCAGCATGAAAAAGCTTTTGAGAGATTTGGACTGAAAGCAGTCTGTATCCTTTACCTAGGAGATGACTTAGAAGCTTTTTCCCTACAAGCTGCCTAGAGGCTGTACTTGGCTTTGTCACAAAGCCAACCTGGAATATTTGTGTTTTTTGTTTTGAGTGTTTTGGAAAGCAAACAATAATGGTTCTTGGTAGTGTTCACATGATGAAGCCTGTCAACCCATTACATATTTGTTTAAGCTTCCAATGGAATTGTATGTATTTTTTGGTTTCCAATGGAAAGAAGGCTCATGCAATCAATATGTCTGTCTGTCCATCCCTTAATAACGTCTGATCCAAAAGGCCAATGTCAACCAAATTTGGTGGACAGGCAGAAGACCAAAGACAAGCAGAGATCCAAAATTTCATACCAATTGCGAGATATTGTCCCTTTTGTAGCTCAAAAATGCTAGTGACTGGGGGCGCTAGCGCGCATGCGTCAGGGTTAGACGGGCATAGCCGAAGTTCTCCCCAACCCCGATTAAAAAAATACTATTAAAAGGACAAAGAAAACGGTTTAAGGGTAAAAAAGGACATAAGGATGTCTAGAAACAAAGGCAGACAGGAAAAAAATACAGTTAAAAGATTTTGCGAGGCTGCAGTGGGATCTCAGGAATCGGAGACGGAGGGGGAGGCCACAAGCAACATGGCGGCGCGTACTGAGAAGGAGACGAAGGCGGGAGAAGACAGGTTCCTACAAGTAACTGCTATGTTTAAAGAAATTAAAAAGGACTGTAAAGATATTAAGAGAGATCTGGAGGCAGCCCAAAGAGAACGTGGCAGCCTAAAAGAAGACACAACATTGCTGAAAAAATCTATGGAAGATATGAAAAAAAAATAGAAAATGTAACAGTGAGGGTGGACAACACAGAAAAACGAATAAGCGAGATTGAAGACACAGGATAAAATCCAGGACCTGCAAAAGGACCTTAAAAGAATACTGGCTCGATGCGAGGACTTAGAGAATAGGAGCTGGCGATCCAAACTCAGATTTGTGGGGATTGCGGAGGGAAAGGAACTTCCAGACACGAGAGCCTTTATTTGCAAAATGCTGGCGACCCTGTGTCCAGCAGAAGCAGTGACCAACCCGGCGCAGATAGAGAGGGCGCACCGAGCACTGAGACCAAAGCCAGGAGCGGGAGAGAAACCCAGAGCCCTGATTGTTAAATTTCTGTCATCTTTCGACAGAGAGAGGTACTTTAAAGTGGCCAGAAGCATAAATAAATTGATGTATGAAGACAAGGAGCTATGGGTCTTTCCAGATATGGCTCCGGAGACACTCATGAAGAGGCAGAGTTGGCATCCACACATGGATTTCTTGAACAGTAAGGGGATTCGCCCACAGCTGTGGCACCCGGCGAGATTGGCGTTCTATTTCAATGGGCGGAAGAGAGTGTTTGATGATGTGAACAGCTACAAGAACTTTCTGAGAGCAAATCCTACGCTGAATAGTGAGGAAGGATGAAGGGAGGGCAAATGGGGGGAAAACAGGGAGGGGAGGGGGGAGAAGGAGGGGAGCAGCAAGGGAGGAGGAGGAGACAGGGAAATAGTAGTAAGGTTAAAAGGTTTCAAGATGTAGTGATAGATGCAAGAAAGAACAAACACAGGAAAAGGGATATAAGAGGAGGGAGGGGAATAGCTAGATGGAGGACATAGGAATGAGTAATATGAAGACACAGACACTAAACGTTAAAGGGCTCAACTGCCCAGTAAAAAGGAGTAGATTGACATACTTAATGAAGGTTCAAAAAGCTAATATTTTTTTTATTCAAGAGACTCATTTGTTAGAGAAGGACACAGCAAGACTGAAAAGTAAAGATTACAAAGAAATTTACTTCGCATGTGCAAAAAAAAAAAGGGGCTGGAATGGCCATAGGAATATCAAAAGAGACTGAATTTGAATGTGAAGCCAAAGTAGTAACCCTGAGGGAAGGTACCTGATATTGGTAGGGCGAATAGGGAGTAAAGAGATGACACTGGCAGATGTATATGCCCCCAATGGGAAGTCGGTACAATTCTTTAGAGACTTACTAAAACAAATAGATGGAGTGGAAAGGGGGACTATTTTAATGCAAGGGGACTTCAATATTCCACTACATAGGTTGGATCGCTCCTCAGGGAATTTGTTAGAGACATGGCAGGAACAGACAGTAAAGTTTTTAAATGACAGGGGGTTGTGGGGTTTAAGTAGATATTTGGCACCCCTACACAAGGACTACAGTTTTTTCTCAAGCAGACATGGTACATATACATGCATAGATCATGTGGTCACGGATACAGAGATGGTGAAGCAGAGCTATATATGCAGAATTCAAGAGATAGCTTTTTCAGATCATGCAGCTATAATTTCTCTCTTTAATTGGTCAAGCCGGAAAGCAAATAAAGAAAGGACCTGGCTGTTCCCTAAGAGAATACTATTTAACCAACTATACAAAGAGCAGTTAATAGAAGAGTGGCAGCTGTACATGAAGGAGAATGACACAGAAGGAATGGCAAGTCACATTATCTGGGAAGCAGGCAAGGCGGTGATGAGGGGAAAGTTAATAGAAATAGATGCTCGGGATTGAGCAATGAGAAAGGCAAGTCTGAAAGAGCTATATGAAAAGTTAAATCGACTGACCTTGAAAGACAAAAAGAACCCACATAAACAAACAAAAAATAAAATAACAGATAAGAGGGGAAATAAACATGCTGGAGACAACGAAAGTGACTAATCAAATCAGGAAAATTAAGGGGATATACTATGAAAAGTCTAACAAATACGATCGCGTTTTAGCAAATCTAGTAAAGCAGAAAAGGGAAAAAACTAGAATTAGGAAAATACAAGACATAGATGGAACGGCAGCTAAGGAGGAGCAACAGATACAGGGAATTTTTAAGGCGTACTACAGTGAACCATATAAGTCCCAGAGGCCTGTGAGAGAGGCAATTTGGGCCTTCCTGCAGAAATTAAAGCTACCAAAAATTAACCCTGAGCATCTAAAACTCCTTAATCAGCAAATAACGATAGAGGAGGTTAAAGAAACCATAAAAAATCTCCCCAAAGGTAAGGCAACGGGACCAGATGGATTTATATCAGAATATTACCAATTACTAAAGGAACACATTTCACCATGTCTCAGCAGAGTATATAATGATATTCTTGATAAAAGGGAACTACCAGATGAAGCTTTGATTTCACTGATTCTAAAACAGGACAGACCAGAACAAGAATGTGCAAGCTACAGGTCAATATCCTTACTTAATGCAGATTATAAAATATTTGCAAAAATATTAGCAAATAGGCTGAATGTTTGCGTCTCTACTTTGATAGGACAGGATCAAGTAGGCTTTAAGCTAATCTCTGCCCTATGAGAATGGGGGCAGACAACATGCGTAAAGCGATAGACATAATGCACTATATAAATAAAAGACAAGAAGAGGCTCAGTAGTATCTATGGATGCAGAGAAGGTATATGATAGGGCAGAGATTAGCTTTTTGATGGAGACATTAAAGGGTATGGGATTCAGAGGGAATTTTGTAAAATGGGTAGAAGCTATATACAAACACCCGAAATCGCGAATAATTATTAATGGGCAGCTGACACAGTCGTTTGAGCTAGAGAGGGGTACGAGGCAGGGATGCCCATTGTCCTCACTACTGTTTGCGCTTTTCCTTGAACCACTGGCAATTGCCATAAGGGAGAGAAAGGATATAAAGGGCATAGTGATAGGAGACTCAGAATACAAACTGAGTCTATATGCAGATGATATCCTTGTTTTCCTGGATAAACCAGAAATGACTGCTCCAAAATTAATAGACCTGATTAAGGAATACAGGGAGCTTTCAGGGTATAAAATAAATTTGAATAAGTCGGCAGCCATCGTATATGCCCAAACCAGTGGGCGTATGCAAACTATATCAAGTAAGGTCCCATTTAAAATAGAGAAAAATAAATTAAAATACCTCAGAGTATTTTTTAACAAAGAATCCACAAGGCTTATATAGAGCGAACTCTATGTACAAGAAAGAACAGATCCAAACAATGCTGGATAAATGGAATAATATAATATGCTCATGGATGGGCAGGGTGAACATTTTCAGGATGATAATAATACCCAAGCTGATATTCACACTGTTTGTGCTCCCGATATATCTGCCAAATACATTTTTCACTGACATTGAACGGATGATCACCAAGTGGATATGGAAAAATAAAAGGCCACGAATAAGGAATTACCAACTCAAAGTGGCCAAAGAAAAAAGCGGAATTAACCTTCCAGACATCAAATTATATTACTGGGCAGCTAGTTTGAGGGCAATTAGTTATTGGGTTCAGGATGGGCGCAATACACATTGGGTCAATATAGAGAAGATACAGTTGGAAAATTCAAAATTGCAATTTGATGTTTTTGGGGAAACAATAAAGAATAAGAAAGCTATGAAGGAACACCCGTTTGGGTGGCCAGCATGGTGTATATGGAAGAAAGTAAAAAAGAAACTTGATATTCAAAATAAAATGACTCCTGTATATCCAATAAACAACCCAGAGATAGAAAGAATACCAGGTGTCGCATCCTTATGTCAAAGGACGAGAGAAAAAGGTGTTAGGCACATAAAAGACCTTTTTGTAAATAAGGCGTTTCTCTCCAAAGAAAATCTTGAAAAGATAATAGAAAAAACATTTAACTTTTTACAATTCCAACAGTTGTTTAGCATGTATGGTAATAGTAAAGAAAAGGTACAGGGATATGGAAGACAGAGTTATCCTCTAGAAATAATTTTAATGCAGCGATCATCAAACAGGGGACTGCTGTCCCGTATTTATGGAGAGTTAAAAAATGTATGGTACAACCCAAGGGAGAAGGATTATGTGGATAAGTGGGGAATAGATATGAATAGACAATTTTCAGAGGCAGAGAAAATGGAAGTACATAGACATATACACCACTGTGCTGTATCACTGGTGGTAATAGAAACCCAACTGAAAGTATCAATGAGATGCTATATAACACCAACCGTGAAGGCAAAATGGCTGGAAGCAGAGTCCAAACTATGCTGGCAGAAATGTGGAGAAGTGGGAACGCTGTACCATTGTATGTGGACGTGTAGCAAACTAAGTACCCTGTGGGCTACAGCTTGGGAGGTCATTAGAGAGACTACAGGACTAATCCTGCCAATGGACCCTACCATAGCCATATTGGGGGTATACCCCAGTATGCTGTTAGTGAAACAGCACAGACAGACGTGTGTCCACATGATACTAGCTGCAATTAACGTAATTGCAAGAAGGTGGAAAGGCCCGGAACCCCTGTCAGTGGCAGAATGGTACAAGCAGCTATGGTACATTATATCGCTGGAAAAACAGTTCCAGAGGCGAAGGAATCAATGGGAGACTTTTTCATAGATTGGTCAGCTTGTTTTGACTATCTAAAAAAAATGTAAACATGTTGGAACCTGAGGATGTGATATGTATAACTGAATTGTAAAGAGTAGGCGACAAGGGGGATGAAGGGGGGGAGGGAAACAAGGGAAGAGGGGGATAGAGGGCGGGGAGGCTGCATTATGGGGAAGTTCAAGGGGAGAAAGGGGGAAGGGATATGGGTTGGGAAGGGGATAAATGGGAAGGTTAAAAATGTGGTAATGGGAAGGACAAAAGGNTTTTTATTAGTTCAGCAATTAGATATTGCTCAGCAAGGTTAAGTTGATATGAAAATGTAACTTAATGGCTGGGTAGCTAAACTTTTGGTCTACTATGCTAGAGTCTTAGATCCTATTCCTCAGTGCGGCCTTGAGTCACTGCTCTGTTACCTTCTTTGTAAAATGAGGTAGCAGCTTGTAGTTCTTTATGTTGTAGACCAGTGTGTTGGCTGAAAAGGCAGGAGAGGATAGCAAGCGCAGTCAGTAGAAGTGAGATTCAAACTAATGACTTTCTATGCCCTGCTTGAGGACAAAACACCAGAATTATAGGGCATATGTTGCTGAAGCACTCTGCTCTCACTCAGTTGTGTGCAGCAGTCAGCAGCAATACAGGGGCCCACTAGAGCGTGCACAGCCATGGACACGATCAGCTATAGTGGTCCATGCTGGATTAACTGAGTGTAAAATCACACATCTTGGTTAAACTGGTGAAATTCTGCATGTTTTACACAATCTCTCAGAATCTTCTGGGGTGGTATGCTTCCAGCACCCTAAGTAGTAGTTCTTGGATCTAACTCTTAAAGTTACAGCTAACAGACCTATTGTTTCAAGCTGTCTGTAGACTTTGGTAGGCAGCACTGCATTGATAACAGTTAGCTCACATTTCAGTCATGTACCAAAAATATTAATTTGCTATTTATTGTAATAGTTGTGTTATTTTATGCCTTGCAGCTACAGTCCTTAAGTGGGTACCCACAGCCTCCCCTTTAGATTCTAGATCTAAAGTACAATGCCTCATAAAGGTATGGGTTGGGGGGACTCCACGTAGCAGGCCTACAGACTTCTGCCAATGGAACATTAAGGAATGATGCTGCAGATATAGCTGTTGCCCTGGTGGAATGAGTCCAAATATTAGGAGGGTCCCTCCCATTTAGGGTATAGCATCAGGAAATAGCTTATCTCAACCAGTGTGAAATGGTTTGCTTATTGACCCTGTTATCCAAACACCTGGATGCAAAGTAAATGAAAAGTGAGTCACTCTTGTGAAAGGGCTTTATCATTTCTAAATAAAAAATGATTGCCCTTGCTACATTTAGTGTATATAGCACTACCTCCCACTAGGAGTTTTATGGTTTGGGAGAAAAAAAAAAAATAGTAATGAAATTGATTGGCTTAAATGAATCTTTGAAATCACCTTGTGCAGAAAGGAGGTAGGGGAGGCCTCATAACTATTTTGTCTTTATGAACTGAAAGACCTTCAGTTAACTGACTCCATGAGCAAACATGGTTGCCACTGGGAATAACACTTTAAAGGAGAAGTGTCACAGAGAAGCCTCCCTTATGGGTTCAAACAGTGGTCTTTCTAATTGATGAAGCACTACGTTTAGATCTCGGTCAGGAGGTGGGGGTCATGATGTGGAAAAGGAATTCATAGCTCCCTTAAAGAAACTTCTCACCAATGTGTGAGGAAATACCGGTTTCTCATCTACCTGAGGTAGGAAAGCCGAGAGAGCTGCTACATATACCTTAATGGGAGCTAAGGGAAGGTCCGAAGTTAACAAATAAAAAAAAAATACTCTAACACATGTGGAAGGGTAGCTCAAAGAGGCAGAAACCCTTTAGGTTTAGCCTATGCCTGATATATGCTCCATTTTGCTACTTTTTTCTTTTCTTTATTCTTTATTCATTTATTCAAGCGTGGCCAAAGGCCATTGCATTCAAATAAATTCATACGTCTATATATCAAACAAATAAACACGGGCCAACCATGACCCCTGCACCTGTCTCTTATACACATCTAGATGTGTATAAGAGACAGCCATAGAACTGTGGGCAGCAACCTAGAGCAGCTGGCGATCCGCCTGCATCTGTATGGTGTGGGGAAGGGGGCATGTTCTGTGTGGCTGTGACTTCTCCAAGGGTACATGAAGAATCCTAGCATGCTAGGCACTTTTTCTAGTTCTTGATGATGTAGGAACATTCATTGTCCTTGGCATTAGGTTTGCTATTTTCTTTTATACTATGTTGACATCTCGGACTGTATCTACCTTACATTCTCAATTTCCTATTGTAAGAGTAATCAGATGCTGAAAGGAAACACTGGTAATTATTTATACTTAGCATTTATGCATTGCTTTTTACCTTCAGCTGGTAACCTCAAATCCCTCTGCAGTAGGTACTACTACTATCCACATTTTATAAAAGGAGACACAGGTTTTCCCAAAGCAGAGGAATCTGCATTGGAATACATGAGTGATCTTGAATAAAGCCTCTACAGAAAAATCTTATATTGCCCATATGAACTTTCTTTATTGCATTGGATCCATAGTCTATTATATGTAAACTTTCTGCATGAAAGCACGCCTCTCTATTTAGGAGCGTATGATGTGGGTCCTGTGAATAGATCTGCTCTCCTGCAGCCTCAGGCTCTGTCTCTACACAACCTCTTTGAAGACTGCATTATGCTTTGAGCCATTGCCTCTCTTCTTCAGTAGAAGTAGATGAAAGAGTAGAGACTCTACTTTTTAAAAACTAAATTGAAATGTCTTTGACCTTCTTTAAAAAATTTAAAAACATTTTTTTTAAAAATTGCTTTGTATTGTTGTGTAATTGAAATCCTTATTCTTCCATTCTAAAAGGTGTGAAATCAACTGAAAAGCAAGATAACCACTTATACAAAATTTTGGAGGTTTTTTTTTAGGTCTAAGATATGCTTGAATCTTTTGTTGTGAGAGCTGCAGTTGTTATACTTTTCAAAAGGTATAGCTACTCTTGAGAATATACAAATACTTATGCACCCACACAGTCTCCTTCTTGGAGAAGGCAATGGGTCAGGGTTTGTGTTGTATAATACCACAGGAGAGAAATAACTGTGCATGAGTCATTCTTTTTCACTAGAATTTTTCAATGCTATTGAAAATTGCTTAGTTGGAAATCATCTGTATTGCTATATTCAGGCACTTACTTCTCCTTTGGGCTGCTCCACTTTGTGGGTGTTTTTAAATGAGCAAGACTTAAGAGCGGGGTCCATGGCCACTGAGTGGCACACCTGCAGAGTAGCCACTCGGGTGGAGTGAGTGGTGAGGGATTCTAATGGCCGGCTCCCAGTGTGGCTGCTGCAGGAGCTGACTCACACTCCCCCTGCCATGGACCATGGGGGAGGTGGAAGCACGTCAGGCTGACCTTTGACATTGACATGTCCCAGCTGTCAAGTGACACGTCACAGCCAGTTCCTGTGATTTGCAAAGGCTGTGTCCCCCGCCCACAGTGCCTCTGAGTGAGTGACCTGTCTGCTTGCCTGGGTGGCCGCCCCAGTTCATATGGGCAGGAGATGTGTGGGTGCTAATTACCACGCAATTTTTGGCTTGCCCTATACAGGGCACCTTGGGGTTTTGGGCAGTGCCCTGCGAATGGTCATGAGCGGGTGATGGGTGACTCACAGGAGCGTGCATCTCCCCGCTCCACCTTCAGATGGGCATGGAATTAGTGGCTCCTTCATGGCCATGCGTGGTAGCATCCCATTTAAAAACACCCGGTGACAGACCAAAAGTTTATATAACAGAGTCCCAGTTGACACAGCACACTCTCTAGCCAAACTCTTGGTCTCTTGCCATAGAATAGAACACATGACCCGAAGTCCAAGAATCCCCAAACAGCAATACAGACCCATG
>QEPC01005900.1:634135-666211 GCA_003113815.1 Sphenodon punctatus
GGGCTTGGAGAACAGGATGGATGGTGACTCCATCGATGCAGATGGGCAGGTTAGAGGGAGAGGAAGAGGAGGGAGGAAAAATGAGGAGTTAGGTCTTGGCCATGTTGAGCTTGAGTTGGCGTCGGGACATCCAGGCGGAGATATCAGAGAGGCAGTTGACGAGGTGTGAGTGGACAGAAGAGGAGAGAGAGGGGATAGAAAGATAGAGTTGGGTGTCATCAGCGTAGAGATGATATTCGTGGAAGGCAGTAAGTTTGCCAAGGGACAGGGTGTAAATAGAGAAGAGGAGAGGGGTTGTTTCTATATGTCAAAAAGTGAATGACCAAACAGAGGTAAATTACAACTTTTAGTTAAACGTTTCAGATTCCGCCTTCTTCAGTAACTAGTTGGATTTAAAGTATATGCTGCTGGGAGTCAAGGTAACAGTGTTGAGGGAAGAAGAATTCCAAGGCAGGTGATGCTGAAAGTGAGGAGAGAAGTACTAAGGATGAGGAAGATCTTAGGTGTTGACTTCTTGGCTGAGGCCTCGGGGTGTAAGGGTACAAAGTCTCTCCCTTTCTTCTAGTGACTGTTGTATTGGTGGATCTATGGAGAATATTACCAAGTCCGAAAGGCTATGGCTATCAGAGTTAAAATGTTTAGAAACGGGTTGTTCTAGCTTCTTTGTTATGATAGCCCTGGATGTAGCATCCAGGGCATTTGCGTTCAATAACATATATGAGATAGTTGGATTTACAGGTGATGTTCTGTTTTACAAAGTAAGTCTTGCCGGTTACACTGCTTTTAAAGGTTGCAGTCTCTCTCATGTACGTGCAAGTGATGCACCGACTGGAATTACAACGGTGTGATCCTGGGTTGTGGCTAGGTGGCTTAATTTGGGCTCTTACTAGCAATTTGCGTAGGCTGGGAAGTTGACGGAAGGCGATAAGAGGGGATTTGTTAATAGATGTAGCCAGGCATGGTGAGTTAGCAACCAAGGGATAGCTTTATAGAAACAATATAGTTTCTATATTGTTTCTAAATACAATATAGAAACTATACATAGTTTCAAATAGTTACATGTGTAATATATGTATATTATATATACATAATATTAATATATATAAAAATACACACATATATATTATATACCATGAACACATCATGCTGATGCCCTACTCTGCATTGGCTCTGCAGTAATAGTTTAATCTCTGTTCTGATTTTTAAAGTCCTTAAAGTGATTGGCCCTAGCTACCTAAATGACTGGCTCTTCCGCCATCATCATGACAGTTATGTCATGAAACCATGAAAATAACCAACAGGAAAGAGTAGTTCATGAGGGCAGGAAAATGAACCTTTGCTAGACTATGGAACTCCTGCAACAGATACAAAATGACCACAGTGCAAAGGTTCATTTTCCTGCCTTCATGATGATGGAGGAAGAGTCAGTCTTTCAGGTACTTAGGGCCAGTCACTTTAAGGACTTTAAAAATCAGAACAGAGAACTTGAATTAAACCCTATTTGCTGCAGAGCCAATGCAGAGTAGAGCATCAGCATGATGTGCTCATAGTACACTGTGCTGCTAAGCAGATGGGCTGCTGTGTTATGTATCATTTGGAAATTTTTCCGGGGTATGTGGCTTTGTTCCTAAACAGGAACTGCAGCAATCAAGCATGTATCACTGTGGCTGTAGCTCAGTCCCGCAGGAAGGAATTCAGTTTTCTGATGGAAAGGAAGGGATTTGTCTTACCCATAGAAGTTAACTTTTTGTGCTGCCCTGACTCATTGGCTCTCTAGTAGGTTTTGAGAATCTAAAGAGTCACTACATAAGTACGGCCATAAGTAATGTCTGAACAGCAACTACCAGGCATGATCACGGACACCGAACCCACGCCATGGCGAAAGCATGCAGCGTTGCTGCTGGGCAACAGGCAACAAACGGAACAAGGAGGGATATTTAAAGGGCACACTGCACCAGGGAAATGAAGTGGCGAGACAGGAAGAGAGAGAGCAGAGAGACAGGACAGTGATGGAGGACGAGGAGCAGCAGCAGCAGAACCCGGAGCAACCCGCCCCACTGGGACACCGAACAGGGGACGGAGGCCCCCCGCAAACGGGTACAGAGACCACCATGGGACGGGCGGGGATGCAAGGGTAGCAGACAGCCACGGAGGGAGGGAGGGAGGTGGGGGCAGGAATGGCACAACCATAGCTCTCAACCCCCCATGTCACAACCACAGCTCTCAACCCCCCACGTCCACCCAACAGACCAGGAAACGGGCCCGAGCCCCGGAACCCCCACAGGACACCAGCAGGGAGGAGGCGGAGGTGGTGGCACCGGAGCCGGAGGAGCCAGCACGGAGACGGAGGTACCAGAGAGGGGGTCAGTGGGGAGTCCAGGAGACCCAGGACTTCATCAGGATCTGGGGGTCCGTGGGAAACCAGGTTGAGCTCGCGGTCAACAAGTGCAACGAGCACGTGTTTGACCAGATAGTGAAGGAAATAGAGGAGGCTGGATATCAGAGGTCGCCAGCACAGTGCCGGTCCAAGGCTAAGAAACTGAAGAGGGGCTATAAGCACATAAAGGACAACAACTAGAGGTCCAGTCACGCAGCGTGGACTGCACCCTATTATGATGCCCATGACTGGATCCTTCACATGAAGGGATCCATCATGGCCCCCTGGCTGGTAGGGAGCACCGTGGCACATGGCCGGACACGGGAGGACATCCCACCTCCCATGGCAGCACCGGGTGCACCCACAGGCACCACCGGACCCGCACCCCAGGAAGAATGGCTTGGGACCTCGGGGAGCAGCAGGCCCCCATCATGGACAGGCACAGGGAGCCCACTACCGCACTCAGGGTTGGGCTCAGATGATGAGATGCTGGCCACCCTGAGCCAGTGGATGCGAGGGGAGTAGTCAGAGCAGAGCCCTATCGAGCAGCCGGCCATGGAGGACTCGGAGATGGACATAGGAGGTAGGCACAGGGTGGGGATGGCACAGGGGCCCACACAGACCCAGTGAGGGAGCAGGGGGGTACAAGAGGCAGGGAACGATACTAACCAACCCCCCCTCCTTACCGCAGGCGCGACCGAGGGAGAGGAGGAGGCAACGGAGGGGGAACGGGCACTTGGAGCGGTGGAACACGTGGCGGAAGGTAAGCAGAAGGGACGGGGCCCACCGGAGGCTGGGAGGGGGATGGGGGGGGACAAGGGGTTAGGGACAGGGGAACCCCAAGGTCACACCCCCACAGCAGTTCCCACACAGGGCCGCTGCCACTGCCTCAGGAGGCCGAGGCGGAGGGGGGCTGCACTAGCAGCAGCACCGGGTGGAGCGAGGTGATTGGGCGGGGGGGGACCCCCCAGGGAGGACCTGACGGAGGAGATTATGCGGACCAGCACGGAGCAGGGGGAGGTGATGATCGCTGCCATTGACAGGATGGAGGCAGCCACTGGCAGGGTCGTAGAGCAGGTGGAGGGATGGGACAGGCATCTCCTAGCCAAGATGCGGATGGAGAGGCGGCTGCAGAGATGGGACCACACATGGCAGATGAAGGCAATAGAGCGGCTGACAGGGACCATTGACCACCGGGCCACAGAGCACTCCCGGAAGCTAGACTGGTCCCCTTGCTGCTGCTACATGCGGGCACGATGAGTGCCTACATCATGGCAACAGCACTCCCAGGCACCATACTGACTGCGGCCCCACGCCCACCACACCTCCTACCACTGGTGCCCGTCCCACAGCAGCAGCAGCCCTGACCACAGGGCCCACGCATTTGCCTCCCCATCCCACCAAGGCTGAGATGGCAACAGCCGCCCCAGCAGGTGCAGCAGCAGCAGGCAGTCCCGGGCCCGTTCTAGCCCCCAGCAGCGGCCACAGAGGAAAGCCAGTAGCCGTCACAGAGCCAGGAAGTGCCAGAGGGGGACAGCAGTGCGGGCAAGGGCGGCTTGCAGACAACGGAGCAGCCCACACAGCGACAGAGAGGTCGCCCCAGGAAGCAGGAGGGGCCAGGGGGAAGGGGAGGGGGAAATAGGGCACGGGGGCACTGTAAAGACGATAAACACACCTTTATTCACAGTAACCATCATGTCCGTAAGTCATTGCTACACACGCTGGGGACCCCGTGATCAGTGGGTGAAGCCAGGGAACTCCCAGCCACAGGCATGCCAGGGGTCCCGCCCCACGGAACCCGGGAGCCTCAGGCCTGTGGCACCCATGTGATGTGCCTCATAAGTGCTGCTCGGATCCATTTAGCATAACAGTACTCCCTGGGGTTCGCCACGTTCATGTATAGCGGAACAAGGCCAGCTGGCCACTGTGGCCTAGGATACCCCAGGGCTGCTCCATCGGTCTCACAAATGTTGTGCAACACGCAGCAGGTGCCGATTACTCCACCGAGTAGTCCAGGAGGCTGGTCAGGCACCTCCGTCTCCGTTTGAGGGTACCGAAGGCCCTCTCGACCACGGTTCTCGCGGTGCACAGCCGGGTGTTGTACAGGGCCTTCATCTGGTTCTGGGCCACCAGATGGGCCTACATGAGCCAGCAGAGCAGTGGATAGGCCGGATCCCCAGTGATGCAGGAGAGCATCGACACCCCCTCGATCCGGGTCATCCGCATTTTGGCATAGTCCCCCCGTACATCCGTGCGAAGAGCGGGGAGATTGTGAGGATCCGGGCATCATGGCTGCGCCCGGAGTGGCCGGTGAAGATGTCCATGAACCGGCCGTGGTGATCAACAACGGCCTGGAGCTGCAACAAGTGGTAACCATGCCTGTTGATGTACTCGGCCGCATCATCGTGGGGGGAGGGGGCAGAGGATCTCCACATGGGTGCTATCGATAGCGCCCAGGCAGTTGGGAAACCCAGTAGCCTCAAAGCCTGCCATCACTGCCCATGAGCTGGATCACGCAGTCGAGGAGGACCGCCTCCACAGCCTCACAGAAGTCACGGATGATGCCGGTGACAGTTGTGAGGCCCACACTGAAGTGTTGAGCCACGGAACAGCAGGAATCCAGGGTGGCCAGGGCCCAGACAGCTATGGCCACCCACTGCGGGACTGGGATAGGGGACTACAGCCAGGGCTGCAGGAGCTCTGCCAGTCACAGGAGGGTACACCGGTCCTTCCGGAAGTGTACCCTCCAAGCATCATCATCCCATCGTGTCAGGACCCCCTCCCACCATTGCTGGGCCTTGTCCACGGTCCAGAGGTGCCTGTCGATGGGCATAGCGAGCATGACAACACTTAGGGGGGCTGCCCTCCTCCAGTAGTGGCATGCAGCTGCATGCCTGAGGGTAGCTGGACGGGTGCGTGCAATCAGCAGGGCCCTGCGGTACGTCCCAGAGATCCTGTGCGCCATTACGCATGACCTGGATGTGGCAGCGCCTGTGGTGGGCGAGCAGGCTGTTCGCAGCAAACCGGGCCAGGCATTCCCACACCCCAGCGTACATGTTGAGCAGCTCTGTGGTGACCCGCTGTAACTCGGTGTGCTAGTGGTACCACTCAGCTATGATCTCCTGTAGGAGCCAACAGCACCCCGCTGGTTTGCATCCATGACATGTACCTGCGTGGACCAGAGCTGGTAGGTGCCCCAGGAGCGCTGGGAGGTGTCAGGCACACTGCTCGGAGGCACGCTCCTGCCACTGTGCTGCAGGTTGCAGCTCGCTATAAGGGGTCTGTGGCCTGCTCACACCCACGCACCACCGGCTGTCCATTGGGCCCCGTACCCAGGTGCTGCACCAATTGGTTGTGGGCTATGCGTTACCGGGTGGTCCTGTTGGCATGGGGCCACCCACCCGTCCCAGGGGGCTCCACCTGTAGGTCCTGTGCCCCCTGGTGCCGGTTGCTACCGCCTATTGGGGTATTGGGTGCCTGGGTGCATTGCAGGGGGGAGGGCTATGCCCCCCGGCATGTAGGTGGCTTAACGGGGCCTTGGAGGGTGACCGAACGTTGTGTGCGTATCACTTCTGTCTGTGTGTAGGCCGTCCCCAGACTTCGGTTCCTGCAGCTGTGCTGTGTTCGCTCCCCACGCATCGCTTCCCAGCCGTCCCCTTGTGCTGCCCATGCCCTTATTGTGTGGCCTTGGAGCTCCCCTGGTTGCCTCCCCTGCCTACCATGGTTTGAGGGGCCCCACTGTCCTTGATTCTCATACCCTTTGCCAGTTGCATCATGGCAGATGCCGCTGCATCCAAGCTCCCGCTCAGCAGTTCGGCAGCCGGCCTGCACTGCTGGACCTACAGGGAGACCATGGCTCTAGCTGACCTGTGGCATTCCCCTGTTGTTCAACTGTTCCTAGGCTCCCGTGCCACCCTCCCGGATGCCTATTGCTGTCTGAGCTTGGGCCTCAGCTGCTTTGGATATGTGGCTTCCGCCTGCGAGTGCCGGCTCCATGCTGAGGAGCTGGGCCTCCGTCCCTTTCCGGATGGGCGCATTCCGGAGTTGAGGGGGTCGCTGGGTCCTGGTCTGCTGTTGAGACGGTGTCGGCTCTCTCTGTGCCTTGTCCGACTTCCAGACCTGTCTGGCGGAGGGTGGCCCTACCCTGGCTGTGTCCTACTTCTGCGGCATTCCCGTGAGGCGTCGTATTACCACCTGTTGGAGCTCGGGGAGCTGTCGTGGCCCCCTGCTGCTGACTATGCCTTGCCTGATCCCACCGGACCCGAGCTGCTAGCGCTGTCTGAGGTATGGTTCCGTGCCGATGTTCAGGTTGGGCTCACCAGTCCCGATCCTTTGGAGGCCTACTATCTTGTTGCCCACCACATGGCACAGATGGGCTATTGCTGGGGCATGTTGCAGTGGCCCCACTACGTTCATCTGTTGGGCCACCCCGTGCCACCCCTTTTCATGACCCCGTGCAGCTGGCTGCACGGGGATCCCCCCATGGTCATCTGTGTTCCAACTATCTCCGCCGCCGGGTGCTCCCTGCACCTCCCTGGCCCTTCCGTTCTGTGACCTGCTACATCATTTCCATTGTGGACGCGCTGCTGTCCTGCCTCCATCTGCTCCCTCCGTTCCGCTCGGCTGTGCCGGTTCGCCTGCACCCCGTCTGTGTGGCTCCGCTGTACCTTCTGTACCCTTGGGGTTTAGTTCCATGACCCACCCCCAGGCAGCTGTTAGCTGCTATCCAACACCTGTACTGGGGATCCCCATGGACCTTTGCACCCCTTGCTCAGCCAGCTTCCAGCCAGTGTCCGTGATCAGCCCCTGCCCCCACACCCGTGCTGCCTCCGTGACTGTATGTTACTGGGGTTCCCTTGCTTGTGCCACCCGTCATCCCTGTGTTGGGGGGTGGGGACGGCACCATCAGCTATCCGCAACTTGGGGCTTGCTTCCCTCGCAGGCTGTGCAGTACCATCCGGGACCGGTTGTCTTGCTGTTGAGACCTGCCTCTGCCCGCCCCACTGTCTTCCTCGGTGGTGGCTCATCCCCTGTGACCCTGCTCTGTCACCGTGTAGACCCCTCTCTGTACAGCAGCCTGTGTTGCTGTTGGGTGCCTCATGGTGCCTGTGCTGTGCCTGGGGTTTTGGGTGCCTGCTCCCGTGTCCCACTCTGTTTCGACCCCCCTCTTGTTTTGTTGCCCGTTGTTGGCCTCAGCCCCCCACCCCCGTATCCTTGCTGCTGTCTGTTGGGCTGCCCAGTGTGGTTTTCCCCATCCCCCCTTGTGTGCCCCTATTTCCCTCCCCCTTGCTCCCTTTCCCATTTGGCTGTGCGTGTGCTCGCCAGCATGTGTGTGGATTGTGTTCAGCTCTGTCCGTGGCTTCCTTCTCCCTGTTGTGTGTATGCGGTTAGGCCGTTCACCTCCCTCCTCCCCCACCCTTCCTGTTTCCCTCACATGGGCGGTACCGTGTGGCGCTTTTGACTTCCTTTGCCCTTGGTCAGCCATGTCTGCATTCTGCCCCGCCCTGGTGGCTTTTGGGGGTTCTTGCCATGGTCCGGGATTGGTGTCATGTCTGTTGCGCTATCCCGGATCGTGGCCTGCCTGTCTGTTTCCTTGCTGTGGTCCCACTCCCGTCATGTCTGTTTGGGGCCTGTTGGAACCACGGGTCGGGGTTAGGCGGCTTTCCACGGTTGGAAATTCAGTGGCGACCTGGGAGCATGTAACATCTGAAATTACCCATAGTTGGTTTGGAGAGTATTAACCAAGAAAAGACAATGATAAGGACAACTTGACCATTATCAGGAGAGAAGCTGTGAGCCTGCAACATTTGTCAGATTCTGTAAGAAGAGTGGGACTCTGGCTGCTTGCCCACATTACTGAAATACCCATGAGTTAAAAACTCACAGGTATTTCAGTAATGTGGGCAAGCAGCAAAATGCATGAGGTACAAATAAATACGTGAGTTTGACAGGGCTGAAAATCTTGCCCTGTTGCTTGCGGGTGTTATAAGTCACAGTGAGATTTTATCTTATGCAAGGTGGCCAAAACATACGCATTAATTGCTCACCGTGAGATTTGTCTTCCAGTCCTCCCGTGACCATTTTAACCATAGAGACTATGGAGGGAGAGGCAAGAGGAAGCAACTTACAGTCCCTTTCCTGATCCCCTGGAGAGAGCTACTCTGAAGCCTCTGGGGAGTCATGTGACAGGAAATCAACTCTCGCAAGGGATACAGGGAAAGGAGGGGGGAAGGGTTTCATCTGCTCCCAGACTCAGAGCTCTTTGGGTAACGTGGGCACAGGTAAGGAAGCAGGGGCGGCTGCTCATTAAGGGCTGTGGGGGCGGTGCCCTACAAGCTGTCGGCGGTGCTGCCGCCGGCTGATTTAAAAAAATGTATTTATTTTTTTTAAAAAATTTAAAAAAAAATTCTTCCCCCTCCCCTTGGTCCTGACTTGGGGTGGGTGGGTGCCGACTACCGAGCCGACGCGAGATGGCTAGCTGCTTCCCCACCTCACAGACACTCTCACAAAGCACCCCAGCGATGAACCCCAGAATCAAGCTAGAACCAATCGCTGGGGTGCTTTGTGTGAGTGTCTGTGAGGTGGGGAAGCAGCTAGTCATCTCCTTCACTACCCTGCCCTAAAGTGTCCTTACCCTCCGCTGGGTGCGTGTGTTGCAGGGGGGACCCCAATCCCATTCCTTGGTTCAGAAGGGACTTCTGTATATCTATTTTGTTTTTGTTTTTTAAATTGTGAATCATGGAGCATTAAATACTAATTCCCCCCCCCCCCAACACACCCACACACAGCAGAGGGCAAGAATACTGATTCAGAAGGGACTTGCTGCTGCATGTGCGTTGCAGGGACCCCAATCCCTGCTTCAGAAGTGACTGCGGTGCTTTTACACAAGGTGCCTGTGTGTTGGGCCTTTCTTGTAAAGCTCTATGTGCGAACGCAAACTGTGTTGTGGTTTTGTCTTCCAAACCTTGATCTGGTGTAAAAAGAACAGTGATTTCTGGGGGTTTCATTCTCTGGTTTTAATGGGGCCAATCTTGCATGTTTAATTGGTTATGCATTGGTTATGCAAAAGCGTGTAGGGCACACTTCCATTATAAACGTTAAACCCTTGGACAAGCCCTTTTTTGCCTTGAGTCTCATGGTCTGCTGGTTCAGGTTGTTAATATTGTTGTCTGGGAGGACCAATCTCCCATACTACTTTTAGCTTCCTACTGCACTTTGATTTTCTGCAAAGGTGCAGGGGAAGGCTTGTCATGATTATGAGGCTTTCTTCTTTCATTTTAGCCCCTGACCCCCTCCCTCTCACACACCTTCTCTCTCCTAATTCAAGCACTGGTCCCTGACATTTCTGATGCCATTTCAGCTTTGTAGCAACACTGCCTAGATGAGAAGCAGGGATTCTTGTGATCCATCAGTTCCACAAAGTCTGTCAGTGGTGTGCCTCTACCAGTAGGGCATGTGTAGCCAGGTTTCTCTACCCAGAGCCTCTAACTTTATTAGAGTCCATACATAAGTACCCACGTTTAGGTATTTACAGTGGTTGCAATCCCATAGCCTGTGGATCCCACGCAGAAGCTGCGTGCGCATACATGCACATAGTTTCTGTGCGACATAATGGGCCGTCAATGGGGATGCGCATGGTTTGCGCACACGCAGATTCTCACAGGATCTGCAGGCAGTGGGACTGAGCCCATTAAGTCCATAGCTTACAGGATCCTGATCCATGGTTTAAGTAGCTCTGTGTAAGTCCTATAGGTTTGAGCAAGTCTGGCCTCCAAACACAGCCAGCCTGCTCTACCAACTGTTTGCATGACTCTCCCACATCTGTGGGTCCAGAGTCCTTAATTATACAGTTCAACATCAGCCTTCTCATGCATAATAAAGGATTGACCCCATGTGGGAGTTCCCACACCTACCGGCTCCTCACTGAAGATCTCTATCCTGGGTTGGCTCAGTTGGGTCAGGCTTCCTTGTCTGAGCAAACCATTTCCAACGCTCACTGGGTCTGGCTCCTAAGGCTTAAAAGAACCCTGCCCCAGGTCCTCTCTGTTCAGCTTCCCCCCTCGTACTGAGGCTTCTCCTCTTTTTAACCACAGAAGTCCTTAGGAATCTCCAGCGTGATTGGCTACTGGCACCATCCACAGTCCATCGCTAGTGGTGTGACCCTGTGTTTTATAGGCACACCTGCTGATTTTGTGCTGGCGCTACAGCCACCATGTGTCTACACAACATGTCCATATATGTTCAGAGACTAATGTTATTAGAGATTCTGGATTTTTTAATATACTATAGTACTTTCCTCAAGGGTTAAAAAAAATGACTCTACTAGTGGGGAATTCTTTTGTTTTGTTGTTTTTTTGCAAAATGGTCTTTTAACTGCCACTGAATTATCTCTCTGTACATGCCTTAATGTGTCAGTTTTAATTCACTGTGAGATGTCAATGTCCCACTCACCTCGCTGAATTGCTTGTAGACCTACTAGGGCCTGCTTTTACATCTTCTCCTATGCTTTGTCAATCCTGTCTTCAGCCCTCAAATTAGAAAAAGCATTTGAATATTCAAGGAGCTATACAAGCATTAACTATTGCTGTTATTTAAGCAGCTTCTAACTTCATCTTTCAAGTCTCAGAGGTTTCAAGGTTCATTGTAATTCAGATTTCAACTATGGAAATAATTAACTGTTTTGTAATGAAAAAAAAAAAAGACAAAAACAAACCCTGAAACTTTATATTTTAAAGTTTGAGTCAACAGCCGCTGCTTGTTTTATCAGGGACCAGTTTACAAATATGGATGGCTAAGTAGAACATTACATACTGGCACATTAAGATGAGCACCTAGGTAAATCCAGAATTCAGCTGTCTGAAATTTATTTAAAGAGCTCTATTTATATTTGTACATTTTAGGGGGCTGTATTTGAAAATCAGATTACCCATGTGAATTCATTTACAATGGGTGAAAACAGACATGATGCTAACCACCCTTTAACCACCCATGGTGGTTATTTATGCATGTTGCAGGGCTGTATTGGTGCCCTATGCAGCCCAACAACATGCATAAATGACCACCAGGGGTAGTTAAAGGGTGGTTAGTGTCATGTCTGTTTTCACCTTAAGTTTCAAATTTCACTTCCACTCTTTCTGGAGACTTTCCCAGAAAGAGTAAATTGCCATGTTGAGTTACGCTCTCGGATGACACCTAATCCTTTTGATTCAGATGGCACAGCATCATTCCTCTATGTGACACAATGCCCGTGTTTCTGATAATAGCTCACTGAATATAGTTGAAGAAGATTGTCTCATTTATTATCATTTCTTTTTGATAAGAAAAGGTCAGATGATTTTGCTTTCCTCTTTTTTGGTTTGCTGCCGATTTTTCAGCTGTTTGGGCACTTTGCAACTAAACCATAAGACTAAGAAAGAGGATCCAGTACCGTGTAACTTGAGAGGCATTTACATAGACCAGGAATGGGGAAACTTTTCCTTCCCAGGGGCCACTTTGAAAATTAGTACAAGCTCCAAGGGCCTCATAGACGTTGAAGGTGGGGGGATCTAAGGGGTAAGACAAGGGTTCAGACTGTGTAAGTGTCCCTTATCCTTGTGCTCATACTCTCATTTTTGCTCCCTTATGTTGAGCTTAGTTTTTCAGTGTTTGGAGGTAGGAACTGGGTCCAGAGGCCGGATCTAGGAACTGGAGTGGGGCCAACTAAAAACTAGCTGTAGGCCACATTCGGCCCCAGGCCTGAGGTCCCCAATCCCTGACATATACCATCAGCAGGTGTCCTACAGAAATGTCTGAGAATTTCTGACTTAAACTGTAGATTCTCAGAAGAATTGTTAAACTAATTTGAATTTTATGTGCTGTGACCCACCTTGAGCCCTCGGATAGGGTGGGCTATAAATCCAAATAAATAAATATGCTAAAATAACTGAATTTCATTTAATTTTTAGGTGACATATGAAGCCATTAAAATTCCCAAATGGTCTCCTCTTTCAGATCTGCACCCAGTAGACTATTATTCATCTTACACTAAGAACTGCACTGGCAAGTTTACAAAGAAAGAAATCAGAGATATCCGAGCATATTATTATGCTATGTGTGCAGAAACTGATGCCATGCTTGGTAGGTGATATTCCATAATAAAATAAAATAATAATAAATAATAATAATACAAAAAGAGGATTAAAGCTATTTGTTGAGGGCCATGATTGGGTCACAATTTGTAGAGAGTCACATAAGATGTTGCATAACTGATGCACATAGAGAAGTACTAGATGGCTCCAAGTATTGCTGATGAATACTGAATATTTTCACTAGATTACCAATATGAATTTAGCCCAGGATGGTGGTGGTCAATTTTCTGGTACATATCTCTACCTGATAAAGCTGTGGAGATGCTATCTCTTGGTAGAGAAATGTGGGGAAGGGTTCAGCCAATGTATCCCCAAAATTCTAGTGCTGTGGGGAGACTTCTACTATCCCTTTGCCTCCAATTGCCTTACATAGTATTGGCTGTAAGGGGTCCCATTCAGAGCTGTCAACAAGAAGTGGGTGTCTCTGTCCCGTATAATCTCCCATCACCAAATCATCATCATAATCATCATTTATTTACGACCACAACTAAATCAACCCTTCCACCCTCATGGAGGCAGTCTTTAGCAAACTTTAAAACTACGTATGACAGTGGCTCTTTTTACACAGGCAGCGGTGGGTGGGGGGATGGGTGTGCTGCCGTGGTGGGTGGAGGTGGGTGGGCGCACACACACCTCCACCCACGGAGCCTCCTCTGGTTTGCCAGATGGCTCTGTGTGTGGGTGAAGGTGGGTGTGCATCGGGAGCGCACACCCCACCTACCACTTGTGCTGTTCGTATGGACAAACGCCCGTCCCCCCAGCCACCGCTGCGGCTTTTACTCAGACGCCCACCCTCACCGCACACCCGGCGGGGGCGGGGGGGGCATCCGTGTAAAAATGGCCAGTGAGAGGGTTTGCCGAGGCCTCCACTGAGCAGCACAACTGCCTCCCCTTCAAGAGTTGCACACAGCTCTGTGGATGTAGAGGTTAATGTACATTTTCAACATCTCTCTTTTGTTATAGGTGAGATAATTTCAGCTCTAAGTGATACAGGACTTCTTAAAAGAACCATTGTTATATTCACTGCAGACCACGGAGAACTTGCTATGGAACACAGGCAGTTCTATAAAATGAGCATGTATGAAGCAAGTTCTCATGTTCCCCTACTAGTTATGGGGCCAAGGATTAAGGCACAACATCATGTATCAAATGTGGTATCGCTAGTGGATATTTACCCTACTATGCTTGGTAAGTAACTCGATTCTGTATGAAATATCAAAATCTCTGTTTCAGTTAAACATTTTGCTAACTGTGGTACCAAGCTCATGGCTTGCGCTATATAAATGTTTATAATAATAATATATAGTAACAGGCAGTGCCTACCTTGAAGAGTTCACAGTCATATTTGAGACAAGATGCTGCAAATGAGTGCAATAAACAAATACAGAGATTGGGAAAAGTAGAGAAAAGTTAAGTATTGTGAACACATAATTATATAGACGGGTATGTTCAGAACTAGTGGGTACAAGAAGTACAGACATTCTTCCTTTTTTATTTTCAATTACCAGAAATAGTAATTTGTGTCAGTAATCCTTCCCTACTGGCTGCTTATCTTGATATTATCAGTTGGTGATTTATTGGTGTTGCAGTAGACATTTGTCTATATAGTTAAAGTTATGTTTATAGAGTAATTATTTAAACTGTTGAGGAAAGCGGGAGTTGTGTGAGAGGTTTTGAGGTTTTCAGATAACAGGAAAAGACAACATGGTAGCTCAGCTGATGGTTTGTCCAGGAGGGATAGTTAGGAGTCATACCTTCCAGAGTGTCTCTTGTAGGAAACAGCTCCTCTCAGGTAATGCTTTGGAGGGGAGAAATGTGATAGTAGAAATTTGTCTATATAGTCAAATTATATTTATAGTGTAATTATTTAAACTGTTGGGGAAAGCAGGTGTTGTGAGAGTCGGTTTGAGGGGTTTAATAAGCCAATCAGAAGCTAGAGCGGACATAGAACTCTGAAAAGGGCAGTTGGAAGTAAGGCTTGAGGGGAGAAGGAAGGGAGACCAGAGAACCAGGTACGGGGAGCTCCGGAGAGGGTGTGTGGAGGAAAAAACCCTCTAGAGAGTGTACCATACACATTCTGGCTCACCTCGACGGCTGGTGGCTGAGAGTCACCCTGGGAGTTGTACCACTCAACCTGTGATACACTGGGTATTTTCAGACGTTACGAGATCACAGTCAACCACAGTCAATTCCCTGTGGTGGCTGCGATCACGGAACGTCTGTTGGGAGGAACATTTGTCCCCCCCCCCAGATGTTACCACGGCGGGGAATCACTTTCACCACTCGAGTGGCCGAAGCGGTGGGACCGGCGGCGGTCGCGTGGCGAAGGCGATTCCGTGATGAACCCCGCCATCACTTCTGGACGGCGACCACGGGCCGGAATCCCCACAGGGATTCCGGCCCATGGCCAAATAGGGCAAGCGATGCGGCTGCATTGGCCGCGGTGGCCGCCCGTCTCCCCAGAGGGCGGGCGGCGGGGAGCGTGGAGGGGGCGGGGCCATGCGGCCGCATGTTGCACCGCGCGGCCTCGCCCCCTCCCCGATTCCCCGCGAGGATCCCCCGGCACGTCTGTTAGGGCTTGACGGGGTCATCCCGGCGGGGAATTAATTTATTGTTTTCATGACGGGGCCAATAGGCCCCGCCGGGTAAATCCAATAGGCCCCGTCATGTCTGAAAATACCCATTGTTGCAAGAACAAAGGGAACAGGGAGAGGAATCTCAGGCTGCTTTCCAATGATACATGGGGGGGGGGGATTTACCCAATTGCGATTGCGGCTCTGTAATTACAGGGATTAGCGCATTTGAGAATACACTAATCCCCTTTTATCACATGAGAACACATGTCCTTGTTGCGGCTACATTTGGGGAACTGGTAATGTGTGAGTGTTCTCACGTGAAAAAAGGGGATTAATGCATTCTCACTGGTGCTAATCCCCATAATTACAGCACCACGATTGCGCAAGTTCCCTTCACCCTCTTCCATGTAATGTTGGAAAGCAGCCTCAGAGGCTGGAAAGGACTGGGCAGAGGAAGTGAGCCTGAGTCTGAGGAGGTATAAAGTCAGGGACTGAAGAAACAACAGATAAACTTGGAGGGAAGTGATGGGCGGGGAGGGGTGACAGAGTCCGAGAGGGAGATCCAAGTTTCAGACTTTATTACTGAGACTTAGTGAGACTTAAGTTTCACTTTCATGATGCCAGATGCAGCAGACCGCCTGATGTTACGTTGAAGCTTATAAAGATATTTATTGTTTGTTTCTACTACTATAGTGGTGAACACCTTTTTTGGGAGCAGGAGGGATCCTGTAAGCCTTAGAATGGGTGGGGAACAGGCAGTCATCATGTCAAGATTGCAGATACTAATAGCATAATAGAAGTGTATCCTAGGAAGGAATTTCAAGAACAGGGTGGTGAGGTTGGAGACCATTCATAAGAACTGGCATAGGAGACAGTTCTAATACACTTGTGGAAGAACTGGAAAAATGGGTGATTTAGGCTGGCATCATGAACAAAGAGGAAGGCATTGAAGTTGAGCTTATTTCTCTTGCTGGTTATGCTGGTAGCACAGAGAGCAGCATTGCCAGCCATGTCCCTTCTGCTCAGTTTCTCACCATCTTCTGCATTTAAGTAAAAAAAATATCAAATGTACAAATACAGGATGGGGAATACCTGGCTTGGCAGCAATACATGTGAAAAGGATCTGCGGATTGTAGGTGATTACTAACTGAACATGAGTCAGCAGTGTGATGCAGCCTTAAAAAAAGGCTAGTGCAATTTTGGGATGAGGATCGAAGAAGAGATCAGAGACCGAGCAGTTCCTAGAGAAGACGAGGTCAAGGAAATGTCGGTTAGCGTGGGTGGGAGAGTTGGTCCAAAGGTGGAGGTTGAAGGAGGAGACTAGTGAGAGGAAGTGAGAGATGGAGAGCTGGGAAGGGACATCAGCGTAAATGTTGAAGTCACCGAGGATGAGAGTAAGGGTATCGTTGGAGAGGAAGAAAGTGAGCTAGGACTCGAATTCAGAGAGAAAGGGAGAGAGCGAGCCAGGGGGGTGGTAGATGACAGTGACGCGAAGATGGAGGGGGAAGTAGAGGCGCACAGAGTGAGCCTCAAAGGAAGGGAAGGAAAGAGAGGTGGGGGAGGAGAAAGTTGTTGGAATTGACAGGAATTAGTGAGGAGGAGGCCCACGCCACCACCCCGACCTTCGGGGCAGGGCTGCTGTGAAAAGGAGAGACCCCCAAAAGAGAGGGTAGCAGGGGTGACAGAGTCGGAGGGGGAGATCCAAGTTTCAGTAAGGGCAAGGAGCTGGAGGGAGTGAGAGAGAGAGAAAGAGATCATGAATGTAGGGGGCTTTATCGCCAGAGGAGCGACAGTTCCAAAGGGAGCAGGAGAATGGGAGCTGATCAAGGGGAAGGCAGGGAATGAAGATAAGATAAGTACCCTTAGGCCTTGGGAGGTAGTTTCCTCCGTTGTGGGGAGAGAGATGCTGCTGAGGAAGATGTATCATTCTTATCATGGGTTAGGTAGGTATTTTGCCACTTGTCTGGTGCCCCTGGGTATGGTGGATTTAAGGTATAAACTGGGAGTCCAGGACCATAGGGCTGGGCACATGGGCCCCTGATAATTGGCCAGGGAGGCGGCGGGCAGCTCCATCCATAGCTAGGAGGATGATAAAATAAAGCACCATATGGAGGTGCATAATAAGGATCCAAGCAGTGAAGAGCCCAGGCAGGAGGGCGCTCAACAGGACATTCCATGGGGTGCTCAACAGGGGGTTCGTGGTAATCATGCGGTGCCAGAGAGATCTCCTGTACTGGGTTTTCCCTGTGGGGAATTTTCCTTGACTGCTTATTTACAGCGCTGTTATTATAGTCATCCACCAGCAGGGGGCACATTGGTGCCGGTCACATCGACTGCGGTGCCGGGGAAACAACATTCCACTCCAGAGAGCTCACTGTTGATGAGTTGGGGGGTGGGGTACTGTGCCTTTTAGACTTGAAGGACCACTTCCTAGGACTCTGGGGATGGAGCAGCTGGCTGGGGACCGGTGTTTCATTGTGGTGTGGATGACTGGGTCCGGGCTCTTTGGCCCTTAGGAGATTTATTTATTTATTTATAAATATTTGCTAGCCGCCCCCTCATGCCTACGGCATCTCGGGGCGGCTTACAGCATAAAAACACAATAAAATTCATTAGAACAACGTTTTTAAAATACAATCCCCCCCTACTTTACACGGGGCACCGCCAAAAAGGCGCCCCTGGCGGACCGCAGGGATTGCTCTGAGGCGTGGAGGGCAAGGCAGTCCCCAATGTACGAGGGGCCCAGACCGTGTAGGGCTTTATAGATCAACACTAGCAACTTGAATCAGGCTCGGTATATATAGGCAGCCAATGCAGAGTACGGAGCACAGGTGTTATGTGCCCCCGCCTTCCCGTCCCCATAAGGAGACGGGCTGCCACATTCTGCACCAGCTGCACCATCCGAACCAGAAACAAGGGAAGCCCCACATATGGTGCATTGCAGTAGTCTAGCCTTGAGGTAATGAAGGCATGAATGAGGGTGGCCAGGTCGGGCCTGGAAATGTATGGACACAGCCTCCGTACCAGATACAGCTGGTGGAAGGCGGCCTTAGCCACCATATCTACCTACCGATCCAGCCGGAGCCATGAGTCCAACACCACCCCCAGACTCCAAACCTGCTGGGCTACAGGAGGGCAGACCCCCCCGACCAGGGGAGCCAGTACCTCCCTCGCCCTACCCACCACCATCACCAGGGGGCACGCTACTGCCTCCTTGAGACTGGGTGACAATTGCCCTTGCCGAAGGGACGTGTTCACTACCCTTGCCAGCACCGTCCCCAAGGTCTCCCTGGAGGCTTTCACCAACCAGGACAGGCACGGATCTAGTTCACAACTAGTGGCTCTAACAGACCCCAGGACATTCACCGCATCAGCTGGCATCACTTCCTGAAACTCATCCCAGAAAGATCGACCAGACGGTGCCTCCATAACCTCATGCCCCTCGCTTACTGCTTCCAATCCGATGTCAAAGTTACTCTGGATCTGAGCGATCTTGTCTGCAAAGTAGGTGACAAACTCCTTACAGCGGGCCTGGGACAAGTCCCCGTCCAGGTGGAGGGAGGCCTGACTGACCAGCCCCCGCACCACCCGGAACAGCTCCACTGCGACTTCGAAGATGCTATGAGGGCAGCGAAGATGCTATGAGGGCAGCAAAGAACTCCTCCTTTGCTGTCCTCACAGCCTCAACATAGGACTGCAAGTGGGTCCTATGGAAAAGTCAGTCAGATTCAGAGCGAGTCCAATGCCAGCGTCGCTCTAGTCTCCTACCTACTTGTTTCATACACGGCAGCCCCTCAGTAGATCCCTCTGAAAATGATTAAGGCCACTGATGCCGGGGATAGGGTCTCCCTCAATCAACTCAGAAAAGAAATGAAGCTCCCTTGGGGTCTGAGTTAGATCAAGCAGCAGTACAGGTGGGTCAAGTGGCTCCAACTCCCTGACCAAAATATTGCCCTGCGCACAGGTTGTAGCTGAAACAATTCACCCAGAGAAGGCTGAGCTGGGAAGGAAGCACCCTACATGGACTGAACCTGAATAGAGATGCCCTGCGCAGGCTCAGCTGAGGTAATTGCTGCCTTTTTTTGTGGGGCCATGGGAATCCATTACCTTGCAGCTGCAGCGCTTTTTCCATCAGAAGCTCGTTTAGACGCCTTTTGCACTCATTGAGCATTCTTGAACAAAGGGCCTGACAGACTGTCCAGGTTTTAATATTATGAGCCTCGCCCAAACAGGAGACGGCAATCATGCTGATCTGAAGCCAGGATCGGAGAAGCAAAAGAGATGCAGCGTTTGAATTACTTTTTTGGCGGGTTGTGCTACCATTCAAGGCAGGTCTGAGGTAGACAACAAAGTTCTTTTCTTTTTTTTTCCAGCTAACACTAAGAACTAACTATATACAAATAAAAAATATATTTTAACTATGTACAACAACTAGACTAGCTAATAAAATGGACTGCTAAACTATCGAAGAGATAGAAGGATGCTTGCTCTGCCAGTGCGGTAAAAGGAACTGGGTAATAGGCTCCACCCCTTCCTTTTATACTCCTCATTCTTCCTAAGGGAGGGGGAGTCAAGGAAGGAGTAGATGAGCAAGAATCTTCCAGAATTTTCACTATCTGGAAGCTTTGGACTGCTCTTAAAGAGGCAAGTACTCCCGAGCCAGACACGTGGTCACGTGACCTCCCATAGGTGAGAATCATGGAGCCACTTGAAGAAAACGTAATAGTTCCACATTCTGAGCTGGTCAGACCTCATCTGGAGTACTGTGTCCAGTTCTGGGCACCACACTTTAAGAAGGACATCGACAAAGGCGGTCAGGGGTCTGGAAACCAAGTCCTATGAGGAAAGGTTGGAGCTGGGTATGTTAAGCCTTGAGAAGAGAACACTAAGGGGAGACATGATAGCAATCTTTCATTACCTGAAGAGCTGTCACAGAGAGGATGGCAAAGACATGTTCTCTCTTGCCTCTGAAAGCAAGACTAGAAATAATGGGCTCAAATTACAAGAAAGCAGATTTTGATTAAATATGAGAAAGAACTTCCTAATGGTAAGAGCTGTTCGACAGTGGAACAAATTACCTAGGGAGGTGGTGAGCTCTCCTTCAACTGGAGGTTTTCAGACAGAGGCTGGACAGCCATCTGTCGGGGATGCTGTAGCTGCGGATTTCCTGCATTGAGCAGGGGTTTGGTCGAGCAGTTAGATCAGGTGACCTCTGAGGTCACGTCCAACTCTATGATTCACCAAGGCATATGCCTCCTCTAGAATCATGCCAGTCAAATCAAGATGTGTTAAACCATAATTCATCAACCTCACTTTAAGATGTCTGCTATATCTGCACCAACCTGTGCCTTGAGATCAAAGTGGAATATGACCGTTGACAAGTATGTAGGCACAGAAGGGCAACACACTAAAATACAAGAGAGAAAAAGGAAGAGTTACTTGAAAGATTATAGAAAGAGAACCAACAAGTTTTGGACACAGCTGAGGTGGTGTATCAGCCTAGAGACGGTGCAGTGTAACATAACACACTGATTACAGAGCTAGGTGATTAGGATGATGGTGGTGCTCACAACAGTACGAAGAATGGAGATGAGACTACTTGAGTTCCTGCTCAAACTGACATGAAACATCCATAAGGTGGTTTCAGGAATTCACCATTACCATAATGATTTTCAGCCATTTTCTGTCTAGACTTATTTAAATTGATAAACTAGACTTGAAAGTGGTTTTATTCCATTATCACTCTCCTAAGCTATTTATTTCCAAGTAAGGATGCTTTTGTAATATAGAAACCTGTTCATTAGAGACTGGAAATAGGCTAGATAAACTCTCAAACTCCATTCATAGTATAACTACCTTTCAGTTATTTTCAGTTTGGGTCTGATTTTAATAGAAATTTAGATGCAACATTGTTAATCATCTGAATCACTCAGAGTTTTGTCCCTGCATATACTTTAACAGATTTTAAATCCCCTACACACACCCTTCTGGTTTGTCTCTTTATTTACAAATGTCTTTTTGCAAAGTTCCCATGCCCCAGAGCCACATGCCAACATTTCCTTAACACTGAGAGCTTGTGAGATACTCTTCATTGATCATCAGCTTTCCCCAATCCTGATGACATGGCATTGTGGCTTCCCCATGCCCCTCCTTCATGTCAAAGCTCTGGTTCTCAGGCAGTCCATCAGGTTCAGACAGCAACAGCAGCAGCTCAGGGCACACTGCTCCTGTTTCCATGGCCCCTAGAAGGCTCTGGCAATAGCAGCAATGGAAATGGCTTGGGAGAAGCACTCAACAGGTCACAATGGGGAATCCATTCCCTGTTGTTTCCCCCCAGCTCCCGTCATGTTCCCTGATCCTGTCTGGCTAATAGCTGCTAATGGATAGTAGCTATGGATAATAGATAATGGATAATAGCTGCTAATCTTCCAGAAACTTGTACAAACCTCTTTTGAACTCAGCTATAGTACTGGCCCTTAGAATATTTTCTTTTGTTTTAAACTTACCACCCATGAGTTTCACGGAGTGTCCCCTAGTTCTAGTACTATCTGAGAGGGTAGATAAATGCTCCTTGTTTATTAGTTCCACGCCACCCATGATTTTATAGACCTCTATCATATTTCCTCTCAGTCATATCTTCTCCAAACTGAAGAGTGTTCAGGGCAAATTCCTAAAAATTGGCCCAAGTTTCCAGGATATTTAAATTGACAGCGTGCGTGGTCAATTATTCCACCACAATGGCGACACCACTTATTCGTTTTAAGAATAGTGACCAGGCCCTACTATTACTGCCAATCCCACAAAATACCCTGACCTCTGAGAGGGATCAGTCCTCAGGAATCTTATTGAGGGAGCTTATTTTAAAATACCATGCAAGAAACGCAAACCACACAGAGCTAACCAATAAAACAAAGTTTATTAAGCAGGTTATAAATCACATAAACTTATCAATTTTAAGCTATGTTCTAATTAGCACACCTTTCATACTTACACAAGCACATACCTGAGATGGCCAATCTCCAAGTAGTTAGCGAGACCGGAGCTTGGTGCTGCACAACGCTGTCTCTGAAGGTGTCAGGTTAGCTGCCCCAAAGCTCTTCACAACCTCGCTCCCCCCTACCTCTCTGCACTTATCACCCTCCATACTCCAGCCCGTGCACTTCGCTCCTCCTCTGTCCCTTCTCTCACCCTTCCACGCCTTCCCTGCTCCCCTAAGCGCCTTCGTCCCTTCTCACTTGCTGCCCCCCATGCCTGGAACTCCCTCCCTGCCAACATCCGCCTTGCACCCTCCCTTCATACCTTCAAAGCTCTCCTTAAAACACACCTCTTTCGCTCTGCTCTGTCTGACTCTTTATCCTGCTGAGCCACTATTCCTATACCTACGATCTGTTTACCCTTTTCCTTGCAACATGGACCTGCCTGCTGTCATTCTCATTGTAACCAAGCCAAGCACGTGCACTTGATACCTCGCATCTTCATGAATGTTAGACCCCTTGTCTCTCCCTCTGTTCCCCTTCCTAAGTCTCTCCCCCAGCTCCTGTCTCTCAGATTGTAAGCCCTAGGGGCAGGGACCGTGTCTATTTTATTACTTTGTAAAGTGCCAGGTACACTGCTGGTGCTATATAAATGCTTGTTAATAATAATAATAATAATAATAATAAAAGGGGTGGGTGGGTTGCAATTGTCTTTTATATCCGGATTTCTGCTGATCACTCTGTCTGGGTAAAGAATCTTTTGTCTTGCTTCTTTGGCAAAGCCTTTCAGCAGTTCCTTAACAGTTTTTCCCTGTTCTTAAACTTGCTATTTCCAAGTCTATTTGTTGCAAACTTCCTCACTCTCCCAGCAGCTTTGTTTCACACGAAAGTCAGCAGTTTCCTTTGGGTCTTGTGAAAGTTTTGCAACTCTCTTTGTTTTCTTGCTTGCCCCCTTGTTCTTCAGTTCAATCCAAAGTCTTGCTTCAAAGTCCCAGAGGCCTCTGCTTCAGCCAATGTTGACCTAAAAACCAGTCACTCAAAACATTCACACAACACTCCCCCTCTTGGCACCTGATGCTCTACAACAAGTGTCGTCAATGTAAAATAATACAAAAGCCAAAACTATAAAGCAATACAAAAGCAATTTTTTCTTAATTAAAACCTTACAATCATCTGGATTATTATATTATTGCATGGGTTACATTTGCTCGCTGCTTTCTTTTATAAGAACAACAAAAACAACAAAATCCAAACAAAGCAATTATAATAAATGCTGTAATGGCCACACCTATCCAAGATGTGGTTGTTAGTGCGGAGGTTACATAACATCTGCAAAAGTGCAACATCAGCATAATGGTGTACTACGTATTGCAAGCTTAAACAGTTTTTCCACAATTTGAAATGTAGCCTGGATTATTACAGCCCTCTTTGCTGACTCAGAGAAGAAATCAATGTATTGGTAAAGTTGGACAGCATTTGGAAAATCAGAATGAACAAGAGTGCTCCAGGCTGTGGGAAATGAAATCTGTAAAATTCCATTAATTATCTCTACCTGAGACCAGGTGACGGACACATTTCGGGAATCCAGTTGTAAACGTATGGTAATGGGATGTAGTCCCTGCACCCAGGATACACAGGCAGAGGTGTTGGAAAATACTAGGTGCCCACTTGTGTCATAATCTTTGGCATGCCCCGTCCAACAAACCCGCTCTCCTATGGTGTCCCATGACCCTAGTGCCATGGATTGTGTGCACTGCAATTGGGGAGGTTCCTGTGACCACCCCTTCCATAGGTTTCCCAGACCTATCCAAACTTTGGAATTTACAGCTGGGTTGTCTAACAGAAACCGGGATGAATTGGGAGTCAATACTTCTCATACATCTCTATGCACCACCCAATCCCATTGGCAATTAGCCACTATGCCTGGTTGTAATTTTACAGCGGATATCCACTGACCATCGGTGGGCCCCTTTCCTGTAAATGAACAATATGTAGTTGTGATTTTAGTTTACTTAATACCCAGACATTGCGAAACTGCCAGCTTTGATTTAATGACTGGGGTACATTGATATTTTCCAAGTCCTGGGGCCACACACCTTGAACAAGAGTCTCTAATACTACAAACCCTATCATTAAGGAAGCCCTGAACTTGTCCACATGCCATATCCCATTTTAGGGCTTCTTCTGCTTGAATAACACTATTAAGCAGTAGCTGTAAGGTTTGTTTTAAGGACATAATATAATATTTATTTAAGTGTGTAGACTAGCCATCACACTGACATGAAAAAAACACACATACAATCACATAACATAAATCAACACCCAATAATACCCAGCTAAGATCTAATAGCAGAGATCAGGGATCATGTCCCAGTACCACCTTTCCACCTTCTGTAGCTGCCAGGGCTTTCCTATCCTTTCGCATTACTAAAACCTTATAGAGAAAAAGAGCTACATTCCTTGTGATAATTTCATCCCGGCCTTCCAACAACTTCATCACTGCCTGATGATCATTTCTATCAGAATTAAGGTGAGGGGAGATCCATTTAGCACGAGGGTTAGCATAGAGTTTTAAGGACATACTTAAGTGGGCAGTTTCTGCTGCCAGGCCTACTGAGGCACGAGCTGCAGAAATACTTGCCTGATTAATGAGTCCTTCAGCTTTCTCTATGTGTCCTAGGCGAGATTCATGTTGTTTTCCCTTGTACACATTCCATGCAGAGGCAACAGAGTTTAGGCCATCCCACACTCTACTAAGTGTATCACGGTGTACTTGAGGATTTAATATAGCCTGTAGCAGGGATGCTTCCACTGCCGCACCCCTAGAACAATTAGGAAAGTGAAAAGAGAGCACAAACGTTTCCTTTTGTAGAGTAAAAGTATAGTCTTCCAGTGAGGCATTTACCACCACCCATCGCCTAATTGGGGACTGCCACCAAAGCTCTGGTGGAAACACTCTGATCATTTCATTGGTACTGGGCCTAGGATCTAAAATGTCACTATCAAAAGCATTTTAAAAAAACAACCCAGCTGTGAAGGAACCAAGGATCCAATGTATTCACTATAATCCCATCTAATTAGTCTCTTCCACTATTCCCCCTCATTAGTTTGGAACAAGTGAGTTTTGCACCATTCGTGCAAATTATCAGTGGGGCTTGGTACTAGTAAGTGTTCATCAGACTGCCCAGGGGGACGTGGTTGCTGTTGAGGCACTGTGGGGTGCTGTTGAGGCAATGTGGGGGCCATTTCTGCATCTGCCTGCAGTGGCAACGGGGCCTCAGGCAAGACGGTACAAGCCAAGTGCACATAGCCATAAGGGCAGTCGGCTCTAGATGGGATGAAACCCAAAATCCAAGAGATTCCACATTCCCAATCAAACCTTCCACAGTTTCCACATTCCTACCACGGGATTAATCTTTTCTTGTACCAAGGCCAATTTTGGACCATAGAGCAATTGGCATATTCTGGTTCTGGTGCCTGTTCAAAAATTACACAACCCTTTGGGTATGCAGCATTAGGCAGTACTACCACTGGCAGATGGGCTACAAAATCATCTGATGTTTCATCAGGGTCCCCTTCCCCTGTGGAATAATATGCCCCTGGTGGAATGTATTTAAAACTGTAACTGTATCCAACATATGCATATAAATGTGGCATTAATACAGTACTCACTTTAAAAGCTATAATAATAAGCTTCATCATAATCAACAATAATAATAATACACAAAATAAAAAACAAATGGGGTGTTAAAGTTTTGGCATGAGATCAAAAGATCAAGAAGTCCATTTATTTACCACATACCTAGTGCTGCCCCACGGCTGGTCATGAGATGAAATTAAAGGACAATCTTCAGTACTCACATGGACCATTATTTTTCATTGTTGACACTCTGAGCATGTTATCCCATCAAATCCAATTTTTACCACTCCACGCACCAAGATATTTTGCAGTATTTGTCGCACAGGGTGTTGGTTCAGCCATGATGGGAGCCAAATTCCTTGTTTCATTATAGTTTTTGCGGCTAAATTTTGCAGTGTCCATACCTTTGGACCTGGGTTGCTAGGAAGTGGGTATCTGCGTGTGAGTGCTTTACTCGCACCTGCCAATTCACCCAATATATAAATTACGGGGTCAAAATCTCCTTCCTTGTTTTTTCTATTCATGATGGCAATTCAGGTGGCAAATCTCTATGTATCTAGCATTTGCCCCCTCTATAAGGTTTTAATTGGCTGAGGTGGACCCACTTCAATTTTTCTTGGTTCTCAGTTTGGTATACTACAGGTGATAATTGGTTAATAATATCATAGGGGCCTGTCCAATTTGCCTGCAGTGTATGCTGTTTTGCTCCAGATTTCTGATACATGACAGGTTGGCCAATTGCCAGCTCTTCATTGGTGCTTGCAGCTGTGTCTGTTGATTGGTGGATTTCCTCCTGGACTTTGTTGCAAATCTGTTGGCAAGAATCATTAGTATCTTTCAAGTAAGTGGAATTAACTTCACTTCATCAGTACTCATAATAGAACCCCGCAACATGGGTTGGCCAAATAATATATGATATGGGGTGTATCCTGTTTTTAGCTTTTCAGAATTCCGTAGTGCAGCTAGTATTGTAGGAAGCTGGTCTACCCAGTCCTTTCCTGAGTCTGCACATACTTTCTTCAGGGCATGTTTAATGGTTTGATTCATTTGTTCTACCATGCCTGAGCTTTGTGGCCGATATGAAATGTGCAGTTGCCATTTAATGCCCAGAGCTGCACACAGTTGTTCCATAGTGTCTGAAACAAAGGCCGACCCTCTATCTGAGGATAGGACCAGTGAAGTACCATACCTGCAATGTGCATCCGGATAAAATTAAACCCTCCATTAAGTCACCAGTTGTTTTCTAATTACAGTTTTCACAGGACATGGAATGCCTCTGGCTGTAGCCCATGTCCTAGTATCCACCTCCCTCAAGTGGCCAGATTTTTCATGTGCCCATTGGCATAGGAAATGGAGATAATCCTCTATCTGTTATATTCCCACAGTGTCATTAGGGTCTTCCACCCCTTGGAGTTGGACCATCTGACCCACAGCACTGTTGTACTGGGTAGTTGGGGAGGGGTCCCTGGCATGGGCATTGACATGATACAGTGTCACAGGAATTTTCCTGGCAATCTCAATCACCTGTTTCCACAAATCATTCCCCCCACAATGGCCTACCATAAATTAACCAATTATCCAGTTTTCATTTGGGGGCCCAAAGTGTCAGTCCATTTGCAATGGCCCATGAGTCTGTATACAAATATATTTTGGTTTGGGACATCTCTAGTTTACTCTTAAGCGCTTGGGTGTCCCTGGCTCTGCTAAATCAAGACAGTGTTCTTAGCTGGTTGTAAAACAACTGCCTCTCACACCTGCTCCCTCTTCAAATATTTTTCCGAGCCATCCATTTGCCCCCCCTTTTGGCAGCTGCTCAAAGGGAACTCTGCACTGGTTATTGGGGGAAGGGACTCCACAAGGCGCACTATGGCACCAGCAGGGTCCTTTGCCACCCATTCATGGATGCGGCTCCACCTATGCTTTCTTTCTTAGCAACTTAGCCTGCCTTAACGTTCCATGTAGCTTCCTCATTTAGGCACAGACAAAATAACAAAAATCAAAACGAAACTGTAGCTTTCGGTTTTTCCAGTGCCTGAATCATAAACCAAGCTGTATTTTTACTTCTTCTTGAATCTCACTATCACTTAAAACACATAAACCACTTTCCTCTATCCAACTTCTTGTTCCTAACACTTAATTTGGTAGTGCCCCTCTCTTACATAGTCCATGGTCCTGTGCCACGACTAACACATTCCATTCTTTCCCTCGTTTCCCGTCCTTTATACATTCACGTTACCAATTCTACACACATCATTGGAAAGCTGTCTTTCAAGAATACTTAATTAACTTTACTCTGCAAAAGCAACGTAAGTTCTTGTTTTTTCCTTTATTTTTTCCCACACAGCAGGGCAAATTCTTATAGCAGCATGTATTTCATTTCCAAACAAACAACAAACAAACTACAAAACCTTGATAAACAAGTGGTGATGAAGAGATTAACTGAAAGCCTGCCTTTTAAATAATCCTGGAAGACCATTAGTAATATCACATAAATAAACACATAAATAAACATACAACACTGAGTGACAAACAGCCATGGCATAACATATACACACAAAGGCATAAATAAAATAAAAACTGTGGTTGGTTCCTTAGTTTGTTGCCTTGCAAGACCTTCTTCTTGGTTCTGTACAAAATAGAGAAATCTGGCCTCTGTAAGGCCTAAATAATTACCTGAACAATTAATTTGTTTATGCACATTGGGTGACTTCCATAGTTAATTCATAAAACTTTTGTATAAAACCACATAGTTAATTCATAAAACCAATCACTGGAGTTATAGAAACGTTACCCTACACTTTTCCCACCCACTTAATATAAAAACATGAACAGTATCAGGTTTGTAATAAACCGTCTGTTCCTCTCTGGAATCAAATCATTTCAAAGGTCTGCTAAGGAGAAGCTGCTGCATTTTTGTTTCTTACACAGTGTTACTTTTCTTCCATCGTATACTTGCATTAATTGTGAATGCCTCCATATACCCCCCTCTGGGTACAAAATTCACCAAATTAATACCTGTACCTAAATCTAGTAAGGCTGTATATATTTTACCATCAATTTGAACTGCCACTTGTGGTCTTTTCAGTGAATCCCTGGTTATTTTCCCCAAATATTGCCACCAGGATCCAAGAGAAGCAATGGGGATTCCCTAATCTGAGTTGGGCTGTGTCTGTCCCTCTCCTCCTTTGATTATATTTGCCAAACCCTTAATTTCCTTGCACAATTTCTCAAACGAAAGTGGTGGGGCCGGTGGGGCTGATGGAATCAAGGCAGCCACTTGTTTGGCAGCCTTGTTTTGTTCTTGCCTATCCAGGACTCTCTACATTAGACTTGGGGTAGGCTGTTTATGCCATTTAGACATATTTTCTCCCATCTCCTTCAACAGAAACCACAGTCTGCCTCTCAGTCTATCAATTTCAGTATCTGGCCCCTGAAATCTCCTATCTTGTCGTCTATCAGGTGGACCTTCTCTTCTGCCTTGGTTACCCATATTTCCCCTGTTAGTGGGGTGCCTCCTTCCATGTTGCTGTTCTAGTTGTCTATTAGAATAGGTTATTGCCCCTATATTTGTTTTATTTTTCGGGGGTGGTTGGCCATATTGTCTTTTTATTTGATTTATTAGTTCTATTAGCTGGGCATAATCATGAGGTTCCTCTGGGGCCCATAAACCTAGTTTGTCTCTCCATCAAAAATCCCAGCCTTCAGATAATCCCTGTAATTCTTCTGGCATCCAAGGGGCAGTTTGAATTGTTAGTCCTTGGCCTAGAGTTTTTAATCCTGCAATTAACCATCCCAAACCAGCTTTATTTAACGGGATCCTCCCCAGGTTTCTGGACTGAAGTTAAAACTTTTGTCTTATTTTTCAAGTGGGCATACCATCCATTATTCCCCTGAGTGTGTTCAAGATATTATCTCCTCCCTTTTAAACACATCATCAATACATTATTTTGTTGAGTTAATTGTTTAACTTTAGCTTCTAAATGTTGTATTAAAACTGCTGCATTAAGGTATTCTGGACTTAAGACTTCTTTTAGTCAGGCCTCCCTATAAAGCTTTAAGTCTAAGGGTTCTCAACCTACAAAAATATACCTAACCAAATCTCCCTAACACAACACTAAGTCTAAGGGATTCTGGACCCACAGGGCTTCTCCTAGCCGGGTCTCCCTATAAACTTCTAGACCTTGTACATTTTCCATTACAATTTCCCTGTCCTCCCATGATGAAGACCCCAAGCTATTGATTACAGTCCGCCATGTATCTTTGGGCGGTTTCAAAGTTTTCACCGGTAGTTTATCGATCCATTGTTAAGTTTGTGTTTCCACATGATACCAAATAAATATGTTTCCCCCTCACCACATTCTCACACCAATATGTTAAGGGCAAATTCCTAAAAATTGGCCCAAGTCTCCAGGATATTTAAATTGACAGTTTGTGGTCAATTATTCCACCACAATGGCGACACCACTTACTCATTTTAAGAGTAGTGACCGGGCCCTACTATTACTGCCAATCCCACAAAATACCCTGACCTCTGAGGGGGATCAGTCCTCAGGAATCTTATTGAGGGAGCTTATTTTAAAATACCATGCAAGAAATGCAAACTACACAGAGCTAACCAATAAAACAAAGTTTATTAAGCAGGTTATAAATCACTTATAAATTTATCAATCTTAAGCTATGTTCTAATTAGCACACCTTTCATACTTACACAAGCACACACCTGAGATGGCCAATCTCAGAGTAGCTAGGGAGACCGGAGCTTGGTGCTGCGCAGCACTGTCTCTGAAAGTGTCTGGTTAGCTGCCCCAAAAGGTGGGGGGGAGGGGTTGCAATTGTCTTTTAAATCCTGATTTCTGCTGATCATGTGTGAATGTTTTTGAGTGGCTGATTTTTAGGTTGACACTGGCTGAAGCAGAGGCTTTTAGGAGCAGGACTTTTGAAGCAAGCTTTCGGAAGCAAAGGGCTCTGGGAAAACATCATGTTGAAGCTGGACTTTTGAAATGAACTGAAGTACCAGGGGTCAAGTCGAGATAAACAGGAGACAAAGGAACTGCTGACATGAAGCTCTTCAGAGAAGGGGAGCGAGTGTGTGAAATTGTAACATTCTGCCTGCTGAAGAAACCAGAAACTGCTGAGAGCTGTGTGAAGCAGAAAGCACTGGGGAAATATTGAAGACTGCAACATTTTCAGCCTTGGAAAGGAACACAGAAAGAAACACAGAAAGCTGTGGAAACACAGACAGGCTGTTAAAACCTTTGCCTAGATGCATGAGAAGAAAAGGAAAAGGAACAAAACAGGGCGCCAATGCAGGCCCTGCAACATGTATTTTTCATAAGGATCATGTTTTCCCAAGACACTGGTTAACAAGGAGGATATAAAAGACTGTCACCCCTCCCTTTTCTTTGGAGCAGCTAACCTAACCTGGACACCTTAGAGGCAGCACTGCAGGGCGCACTGTAGGGCACACTCCCAGTCTCCCAGTACCAAGTTACTCCAAGTCTGGCCAACTTGAATGTATGCTTGTTTTGTAAGTATGAAAGGTGTTCTTAATTAGAAACATAGTTTAAGATAAATAAGTCTAAAAGTGATATTAAGAACCTGCTTAATAAAATTGTCTTATGGGTTAGCACTGTGTGGTTTGCATTTTTTACATGGTATTTAGATAAGAACCTCCCCCAAGAAGAAGAAACCATCCTTGGACGTGGACGCGCTCGCCAGTTACTGACCCGTCTCTAACCTCCCCTTTTTAGGGAAGGTTATTGAGCGGGCGGTGGCGATCCAGCTCCAGGTGCATCTAAATAGCATCGGTTTCCTGGACCCTTTTCAATCTGGGTTCCGCCCCGGCTATGGCACTGAGATGGCGTTGGTGGCCTTGGTCGACAATCTCCGCCGGGAGATGGACGCAGGATGTTCAACATTTCTCATCCTGCTAGAATTCTCGGCCGCTTTTGACACCGTAGACCATGGGCTGCTGTTGAGATGGCTGCGTGACCTGGGGGGTCTGAATGGGACTGTTCTTGAATGGTTCCGTTCATTCCTCTCGGGGAGAAGCCAGCGGGTGGTGTTGGGGGATGAGACATCTTGCCCCTGCGCTTTATCATGCAGTGTTTCACAGGGTTCCATTCTGTCTCCACTATTATTTAATGTATATATGCAGCCCTTGGCGGAGGTCGTGAGAGGGTTTGGGGTGCGATGTCACCAATATGCCGATGATATTCTTTTTCAACTGACCCAGATCCTGCTGTCTCGTTGCTATTACAGTGTTTGGAGGCTGTGGCGGAATGGATGCGGCAGAGCAGCCTGAAGCTCAACCCTGATAAGACGGAGGTGATGTTGGTGGGGAGAACGAGGGAGGTAGTGGCCCCCCTGACTGGGGGGGGGG
>QEPC01005900.1:679772-826754 GCA_003113815.1 Sphenodon punctatus
GTCGCCCGCTTACCCTCTATGTCTGTCTCGGATACCTCTGAGGCCAGCCCCTCGGTGTGGGAGTGCTCCCCCATGGACCACTGGCTGAGGGTGGTGACGGTGCCGCCCTCGGACTCCGCTTATCCCTGCCCCGCCTCCATGGGCAGCTCGACCCCCGTCTCCCCCTCCTCCGCCTGTGCTCCCTCCACCTCCACCCCTGCCTCCTCTGCCTCCTCCTCCACCGTCGCTCTCTCGCCCGCTGCTCTCATCCGCCTCCCTCCTCGCTCCATCCCGCCACGCTTGCCTGCTGCAGATTTCCCTTTAAATCTCCCTCCAGTGGTTGTGTTGTTGCTGGTTGCCTGGCAGCGACGCTGCGTGCACGGCTGGGGCTCGTTTCCTTTGGTTCCGCCCGGGGATTGGGGTCCAGACGTTACTTTTTGTTGTTTCCCGGTGGGGAACTCTTTGACCACGCTTCCCGGGATTTTGCGCTGGGGAGCCCGGGAAGCGTGGTTGAAATTGACCCCATGTGAGTATTGAGCGTGATGAACATCTGGTGCGCGCCTAACAGACGTTCAGGGCTCTTTGGCCCCGCCGCGGGATTGAGCGTGGTTCACTGTGGTTGAGCGTGCTCTCGTAATGTCTGAAATCACCCAGTATTGGAGTGTCTGTGAGTTGGAAGGGTCACATAGGCCTGCCTTGAGACAGGATATCCTATACCTAAAACATTCCTGCCAGATGCCTATCCATTCTTTTCTTAAAAACCCATAGGGAGATTCCATAACCTCCGAAGGCAGGAGGTGGTGAACAGCATGTTAGCAATAGAGCCCGATTATCTTCTACCACTGCAAAGGCCCTCCTCAAGGACTACAATTCCTCATACGGAATACCTGTTTCCACCATATTAGAAGTCTTTCGCGCATAAGTTGTCCCTATGTTAACTTTTGGAGCCGAATGTGCTATCCTCTTGGACTATTTGCCTTTGGAACGGGTCCAGAATCACTTCCTACGTGGAATTCTTAAAATGGGGGCTAGTATCCTGGGTGCGGTTGTTAGAGCAGGCTTGATACCTTCTCGATAGAGCATTATATCTGGCTAACCCTCTCGAGGTATTGGGTCAAGCTTCTGGCTTGTCCACCCAACTCCTTACAAGCTCTTTGCTTGAGGGAGGAATTGCAGCATGAGGGAGCCATAACCTACCCCTGAATACGATATGTGGCCACAGTGCTAAATAAATTGGGGTTCTCGTTCCATTATTTTGCAGGACAATCTTTAGCTGGTATAAGGCTATCAATTCAGCAAAGATCCAGAGACATAGCAATCCAGGAGGATCTTGCTGTGCTTAAGGAATGGAGGGTGGCCCCCAGCCTTGCCATTAGTAAGACCTTATTCAGGAGGGAACCCTACCTAGATATACTGGTGAACTCTCGCCTAAGGTGACATTTTACCCTTTTCCGTTTCAATCTCACGCAAACTGCGGTGGTAGAGGGCAGATTTGCAGGAGTCCCTTATTGGGACCACAAATGTCTGTGTTCTCTGTCAGAGGTAAAATCAGCAGAGCATTTGATATTTAACTGCCCGTACTATGTCCATCTGAGGGAGACCTGGCTGAAGCCCCTTTTGGATGGTAAGAGGGTCAATCACTCGCAGCAACTGATTCTGTTAGCTAATCTGTCGAATCTAAGTGAGCTAACGTCTGTGGCAACCTTTTTTATTCTTGCCACCAATCGACGTAAACTGATCAGGTCACGATTAAATAAGCCACAAATGAGCTGCGGAATCTAAAGCTGCCTTACTAAATGTTCTCTGAAATAGTAGCCGGTTATTGGTCATCAATTTGGCAGCAAGGCAGTTTTGTTAGATGAATAACTAAATTGGAAGCCTTTTCCAAGGCTGATTGTTGTTTATTTTATTGTGTTGTATTTCATTTTGTGTTTTATAAATTTGCTATCTTATGTATTTTAAATTTGATGTTGTGTTTTGTTTATTTGTTATTGTTGGATGTTTGTATGGTCAGGGCGGAAGCCAATACCAATAAACTTGACTTGACTTGGAGAATAAATGCTTCCATCTTTTAAGAGCATTCTTCATATTTTATTTATCGATTCACATTTTTATTCTACCCTTTCCATTAAGGCTCTAGGCAGATTACAATACATAAAAACATTAAGAAATACACAGAATAGAACCAAATAAAATTCCCTAACATATTAAAATACACAAATAAAAGCAAATAAAATCCCCTAACCTACAACTCCCCAAGTCCTACCCCTGCCTGTCAAATAGAAAAGTCTTACGTTGACTCTGGAAGAGGAGCAAGCTTGGGCTGAGACAAACCTTCAAAAGGAAGAGAATTTTATAACTGGATGTTTTCAAACAAGATGCTACCCCGCATGGCCACCTAGGAGCCATGGGTCTGACTACCCAACTGAAGGTGGAGCAGCCAGATGCGCACTCCCATGAGCCACGGAGCATGCACTCATGGCCACACATGGAGTAATGCCGAGAAATCCAGAATGCTGCATGTGGAGCAGGCCAAATAGATGCATGGCAACAGGCAGCCACAGAGCCCCTGCCTATATGAACAGCTGCAGCCAGCCACACCAGCAAACAGGTTCCTAGGCACTGTGGGCAGGGGAAGTGGCTTTTCTGTGAGTGCTGGGAAGGACTGACTGTGAGTGCTGGGGAGCCCAGGTTTCCAAGAGCTCACACCCAGGACATGTCACTTGCAAAATTCAGCACCGTGTGCTTCCCCCTCTCCCATGGTCCGGGGTAGGGGGAGTGTATGGCGGCTGCCTCCTTGGCTGTGGTAGCCATGCTGTGTGCCACATGTTTGAACCGCTCCATACACACTCCACCTGCATGGGTACTCCACAGCAGAGCCATGCTGTGGCCACGGACCCCCCCCCCCAATCACCTTGCCCATTTAAAGCAACCACCAAGAACACCTCTTTATGTACCCTTGTGTGAACTTGGCAGGAGATGATACCTGCAAGAGGGTACTTCTGGCTGACCTCAAAGGCCATAGTGGGACGTGAGAGGGGAGGCAGTCTTTCAGACATATTTGTTCCTTTCCATTTTGTCAACGTCCTTCTTGAAATGAGGAGCCCCAAACTGAAAACAGTACTCTAAGACATGTCTGACCAGTCTCTGGTACAGAGGTGCTACAACTTCCAGATTCTTGTATCCAGTGCTTCTTTTAATACAACCCAAAATGGCATTGGCCTTTTTCGCAACAGCTTCATGCTGTTGCCTTATGCCCAGTTTCTGATCCACTATAAACACCTAAATCCTTCCTGGCAGTGCTGCTGCCTAGCCAGCTAACTCCCAGCTTGTATTTGTGCATTGAGGGTCAGTGTGGTGTAACAGCTAAGTGCACAATATTTGGACCAGGAGGTAGGGGGAACCTCAGTTCAAGTCTTGCCTTAGCCAGAAACTCACTGGATGACCTTGGGCCAGTCACAATATTCTCTTCACAGCATTGTTATGAGGTTTAAAAGTTGTGCTTATTATATGTAAAGTGCTCTGAGTGCCACAGCAGGGGGGCGCTATATAAAAATAAATATTATTATTGGTCTTCCACCCCCCCACCCCCCGCAGTACACTAATTTATATTCATTTGTCTTTGTTAAACACCATTTTATTGTTTCCAGCCCAGATCTCCAATTTATCAAGGTAATTTTGATAATGGACCCTCTCAAAACTCATTTTGAGTTTTAATTCTGTCCTTTAGGGTGTTGGCAATACTTTCCAGTTTTGTAATCAATAAATGTGATAAGTATATTGTCTAGTCCATCCAAATCGTTAAGGAAGATATTGAATAGCACTGGACCCAGGACTGAGCCCTGCAGAACCCCACTAGTTATCTCCCAATTCAAAGCTGATCCATTAATTGTTACTCTGAGTGCACTTTCCAATGTTACAAAACGTGCACCGTTTGCCTCCGGAAAGCAAATGCTGCATGACTTTTGCCATGTGGGAAAACAAAGTCACGCAGCTTGGGTGCTGATCATGCGAAGGATTCAGAGCTGTAAAATCGAGCTCTGCATCTTCCGCATGATTGGTGCCAAGCCACGTACCTTGTTTTCCCACATGACAAAAGCCGCAGATTTGCCTCCCAGAGTTTTTTCTGCAGGCAAATAGTGCACATTTTGTAACATCAGAAAGCACCCTTTGAGTGCTAGATTTCAACCAATTCTGTACCAACCTCTTGTCCTTATAGCCCACATTTCATTCCCCCTACCTACTAAACTGGTTACCGTATCAAAGGAAACTTAAGAATAAATCATGCCAGACCAACTTAACAAATCCATATTGGCTATTAGTAATTATCCCATTTTCCTCTAGGTGCTTACAAATCCATTGTTTTATGATTTGCTTTAATATCTTCACTGATCTTGAAGTCAGGTTACAGGATATATAATTCCGTAGTTCTCCCTTCTTTCCTTTTTAAAAGATAGGCACTTTCATTGCTTTTCTCCAGTCCTCTGGAGCTCTAAAATTTTATAGTAAGTAGTTCTGAGATTACATCAGCCAGCTCCTTCAGGATCCGTGGGTGCATATCAGCAGCTCCTGCTGACTTGAACAAATGCTCAAATTGGCCAAGTATTCTCTGCTGTTCTTTCTAGTTATTTTGCCCAGTAAAGGCCAAATTATGTTGTTTAGTCTAGTCATGAGTGCATAAAATTGTGATGAATACAGTTTATCCAGTTTAAACTTTTAACTGTATTTTATAGTTCAGTTTCACTTCTACCAACCATTAGCTTGTCCAGAAGCCAAGTTTTCTTATACAGACTGGCTTGCCATGATGTCGTTTTCTAGAATTCTTTGTAACAGGTTCAGTCCTCACATGGTGTAAAAATATTAGCACATTTCTAAGCAGAACTGTATTTAAAGAGAGTTTGAAACAGTATAGAGGAAACTCTTCTGACAATGTTTAGTATTGCAATTACTAAATGCTTTTAACCAGAATAGCATCTAAAGATCAGCCACCTCACCCCTCAATTTGATCATGTTCTGCCCCATCTTGCCTCTCTCCATTGGCTCCTTCTACCCAAATGCATTCACCATAGCCTCATCTTCACCTTCAGGCTCTTCATGGCCTTGCTCCCCTCCATCTTTTTGCACTTGTTTCCCACTATATCCCCACCCAGGATCTTTGTTCCCCCTCCACCACAGTGCTCCCCCACTTCTGGAAATATCTTGGTCCCTTCTCCCATGCCTGGAACTCCCTTCCTGACACATTTGATCTGCTCCCTCTGTAGTGGCCTTCAAATCCCTCCTAAAAACATACCTCTTCTATCAGGCCTTGCCTAGCAATCCACCCCACCCCCTCAAGACTGCACTGCTCTCCTTTCACTCAACTTCTCCCTCTCCCCTGTAACTAAACTGAGCATATGCGACTTCTCAACTTCATGAATGTATCCCTGTTTCCTTAAAGCCCCTTGGGGTAGGGACCTGTGTCTAATTATGATTGTACAGCACCAGGTACATTGCTTGTGCTATATAAATAATAGTAATAATAATCCAGTGGAGATGAAGCCTCCATTGTACTAGGCTCTGTATAAGTGCATAGTGCAAAACAGAACATAGGGTAGGAAGCTCTCAATCTATAATAGATGAGGCAGACAAAAGGTGGGAGTTTAAACAGACAGAGGTGGAGTGAGCTGTTCAAAGTCATACAACAGGGTGGTGACAGAGCTGGAAATATTACCCACATCTCCTGATTTCCATTTCAGTGTTTTATCCCTTAAGACTATACTGTAAACTGTGAATTGATTGATTGATTGATTGATTGATTAAAATCCACATCCCACCCTCTCATGAAGGTGCAGGACATGTAATAACAGATAAAATCATTTTTAAAATGTACAACATATTACAATTCCCTTAACTCCTATCCCCACCTGCCAAACAAAAATGTCTTATATTACCTCTGGAAGTTGCTCAGACCTGGGCTTTGATGATCCTCCAGGGGAAGGGAGTTCTATACTTGTGGAGCCACCTCTCTGTGCACCCTTGCCATATGGACCTGATGCACCAATGGTACTTGGAAAAGGATGCTCCTGGCTGAGGAGTAAAAGTTCTCCGGAAAACCCAGGAAAATCTTACACACACTTTAATCCAAGTCTTAACTACATTATCCTTTTCCTACTAAAAATTCCCACTGGGAGCTCCAGTGTAAACAAGCTGTTGGTGGTGTTTTTAGCCAATATTTAATTTAAACTACCTTAGCAGTTGTGTTTAAAAAAACAACCCCACAATACTGAAAATACCACATCTGCTGGAACATTCCTCCCACCGTTGCAAGAGTAAATAGTTCTAGGGAGCAAACACAACAGAAAACAAGATTAAGAACTCTGTTTGAAGGTCCAAAAGGAAGGTTGGAAAATAATATATTAACTGAATTAGTAGTCAAAAGCTGAATAGACAAGATAGGGCCAGCTGTGAGGGTGCAGGAATTCATTAGAATCCAAAATAGGGGGCAAATGTGATTTTGGGCTGCATTAATTGAGGCACTTTTATAAAAAAAAGACCTGGGCAGTAATGTTGCAACTTCACTTGGCACTAGTAAGACCTCACCTGAAATAATCTGTTGACTGTTCCATGTTGGGAACTGCACTTCAAGAAGGATGTTAGAGAGGATTCAGAGGAGAGCAATGGTGACAAATATGACAAGCCAAGAATGTTTAGCCTAGAGAAAAAAGAGGCATTGAAGGGGGGCCATGATAGCACTGAAGTGTTCAAATATCTAAAATGTTGCCACAAGAGCAATAGGGGTTCTCAACTGCCACAGTAGGTAGAACAGAGAATGATTTAAAATTGCAGCAGGGTGGAGCCTGATTAATAAGAGAAAATTTCCTAACTATAAGAGCTGGGCAGTGGTATAGGTTGTCTAGAGATGTTATGGAAACTTAATTGAATATTTTCAAAAACCAGCTGGACAAGCATCTGTCTGTGATTATTGCTGTAAGCAGATCTCTTGCCTTGTGAGCAGAGGCTGGGCTAGATGATATTTTAGGTCACTTCCAGCCTTTGAGGTCCTGAATGATTATGCTCAGTGTTGGCATCTGAGTAAGATTTGAATACATATCTCCAGCATAGGACTTCAAAGTACTTTGCAACTTTGTATTGTCTATTTTACATAGGAGAAAAGTCACAGAAAGTCATTTACCCAAGGTCATAATAGTACATCAGAGGCAAAGCTGGAAATACAATCCTATTTCTGTATCACCTAACTGTGCTTTTGGAACAGAGCTGTAGTCAAAATCAGTCTACCTCCACACATATGAGGGAATAGATTCTACTGTAGAGAGTCTGCTTTCATATTCTTGTCAAATTTTGTTTTCAATTTAATTAGAATTGTGTTTTTCAAGAGAAGGAAGCTGCAATTTTTGCAGCAAAATTCATGTGTCATTTCTCTCTGTGGGACTGGTAAATTATTCCAGATTGAAGAGATCTGCTATTTAGCTGGAACAAGTGTACACTGATGGGATTTGCTTTACTGTTCATAAATGCTGGTTTACTGTGCTGCCAAAAGCAGACCAAGCTTTTGCTAGAACCTTAAAAGGTAGAGAGAGGTTATCTGGCATCTACACAAGCCAGTGTAATTCTGGAGTACTGGATGGAGGGCTCTCTGTCATAAATTTCTTAAATCTGTGAAAGGAGATGCTCTAGATTTTGAACTGATCTGCCATTAATTAAGATCGCTTATACATAAAGACACTTAAAATGATTTTTGGCAAGGTGTGTTTTGAACATGTAGCTTCATCAGTCAGTCCCCAATAATTACAGCCAGTCTCTTCACTGCTGATTTTGAAGGGATCTTCACATTGCTTTTTTAAACAAAAAGAACCTTTTAATATTTTCACCAATTTTATTTACAAACTCATCAGTAGTTCTGCAGAAAGCAACAAAAGGCTTCAGAAAGATTACAAATATAAAAGGCATCAGTATATACAACATTTAGTCAGTTTGCATAGCAACAGCAGCCTTGCTGATTTTTGCCCATTTCTCTTGTAAAAGTGGCTGAAATTTCTGAGCTAGGTTTTTTTTTTTTTTTTTTTAAAGGACAGTAATACCATTGAAATATATTAAAATTATAACTGAAGATAAAATGCCTCATAATACTGAATCCCTAAAGGACCGTAAGACAAAGCTGTTACTAAACTCTTCCTGGAAACGCTGGCATTGTGCATAGCTAAACTGTTGCTTTTACACACATCTCGGGAGAGCTCAGTGTGAAATACTGGTTATAAAAACATTTAAAGATGTAGAGTTCAGCTTCTATAAACCACAATCCGGTCCCAAGCCTGCTACAAGTCTCCTTCTGGGAATGATTTAGGTTTTCTCCTGCAGCCTAGGGAAATCGGGAGGAGAAAGCCTGTCATAGGCAGGCCAAGGATCCGTGGGGCTGAGTGCCTACTGTCCTTCAGTAAAACCTCTCCCCAAAGGAGGCGAGCTTCACCCCGCACAAGAGAGCAAACATTTCCGGAGGGAACCGGGGAGCTGGTATGAAAGTGAAGAGGGAGGGGAAGAGGCCAGTGGTGGGGAAGCGGGCAGGTGCAGCAGGGCTAGCGGAATGAAGGGGCTGGGGAAGGGGCTGGTGACAGGGATGAAGGGCCGCTGTTTCTCTCGCCCGCTGTGTTGCCCCGGGTCGCTGCCCCTCGGGGGCTGCTTAGAAGCCGCTCTCGCAGGCCCCGGGCGGCACCTCAGCCTCCTCAGGCAGGGCTGCCGCAGGCGGCGGGGGCAATAGCCCCTCTTTGCTGGGGAGGGGCCCGGCCTTGGGCGGGCGGTGGCGGTGCGGGAGGCGGCGGCGGGGGTCCCCGTCGCGGCCGGGCGGGCAGCGGCAGAGGCTGCGCTGGAGGCGGCGTGCCCAGGGCCGGTGGCTCTGGAAGAGCAGGTAGACGTAGGGGTTGAGCGCGCTGTTGGTCACGGCCACGATGTCAAGCACGGCCCGGGCCTCCCCGCGCTGCCCGCTGCCCCCATTGCTGGGCGCGAAAGCCAGGCCGAGCTCGAGCACGAAGCGCGGGAGACCCGAGAGCGCGAAGAGGGCGATGAGCGCCAGGGTCAGCTGCAGCGTCTTCACCCGCGCGTGGGGCAGGGGCAGGGCGGGCAGCGCGCACTTAGCCGCCGGCAGCAGCCGCAGCAGCAGGGGCGGCGCGGCAGCAGGAAGCCCCTGGCGGCCGCTCTCTCCTCCAGCCCCGGCGGCCCCAGGCTGCTTCTCCTCCTCCTCCTCCGGGGCGGCCACGAGGACGCGGAGGATGCGGCCGTAGGCCCCCCAGAGCAGGCAGGCGGGCGCCAGGAAGCCGGTGACGGCCCCGTAGACGGCATAGGCCTGGCCGTGCCAGCGCGGCAGCTGCTCGAAGATGCTAAGGCACCGCAGGGCGCCGCCGCCGGGGCGCGGGCCGAGCCGGTACACGAAGGCCTGCGGGAGGGCAAGCAGCAGCGCCAGCAGCCAGCCCAGCACCGCCAGGGCCCCCCGGGAGGGCAGCGGCGGCTGCAGGGGGCGCGTCACCACGTGGTGCCGCTCCAGCGCGATGAGCACCAGCATGTGGGACGGAGCCAGGAGGCTGGAGCCGTGGAGCAGCTTGAGCAGGCGGCAGGCCGGCTCCCCTGCTGCCCAGGTGTCCCCCGGCAGCAGCTCCGCGGCCAGCTGGGAGAGCAGCGCCAGCCCGCACCCGTAGAGATCGGCCAGCGCCAGGTGCACAACCAAGAAATCCATCTTCCGCCGCCGGCCCCCGCAACAGCCGCACCGGAGCCGGTGCAGCACCACGCCATTGCCCAGCAGCGCCAGCAGCAGGATCGTGGCCGCCGAGACCACCAGCCCGTGCCCGCTCCGACGAACCCAACGGCCCCCGGAGGGAGGCGAGGAAGTGGAGAAGTTCAGGCTCCAGCCAGGCTGGGAGAGGTTGGGTCCGAGGGAAAGTCTGCCCAGGCTGAAAGGCTCTTCCATGACTCCGGCCACACGGCCCCTCCCCCGCAAAGCCCCAGCAAAGGGGCAGTAGGGGCTCGGTATAGGGGGGCTCGTCCGGCCCCTTCCCGTAGACGGCGCGTACCTGAGCGACAAACTTGGCTGGAAAGCGGCAGAACTGCGTGTGAGCTGCGGGCTGCGCTTCCCGACGGCGTATATATAGGGCTCTGCCTGCCTGTCACCTGGCGCTCCAAGCGCGTGGGTTGTACACACAAAGCTGCCATTCTCATCATCATCGCGCTTGTAGTAACCTCCCCACCCTGAAACCATCTCCCCCTAGAACCAAGCTACTGCCTCCCTCCCGTTTAGCAGCCATTCTCATTTCTAGCACTTGAACTAAATAATCATTGTCCTGAAATAATCGATCACCCTCACCAAAGCAGCGAGTACCACCGCCACCAACACACACCAGGCACGCAAGGGTGTTCATTATTCATGTACCTGGGGGAACAGGTGCATGCACCAAGAGTCAATCCAGGACACCTGGGAAGCAGCGGCAACCGCGAGCTCTCTTGCCTTCGTACATCGCACATACCTCTCCACCTTTATGGGCTCGCTCAGGGTTCTGTAGGGAGCCGAAAGGAGAAAGGGAATCTTAGCCGACCTCTGACTAGGGACTTCAAACCTGGGGCGAAGTTTAAGCTATACATTAGCTTTTTATACGAAACAAATAAAAGAAACAAGGGTTATCTTTAGAATGGGCACTGTTGTTATTACACTCCCCTCAGTACAGCATAAATACTGGGAAGTGCTAAAAGAAATCAGAAGGAAAAATTAATGCAGCATCTTGTTTTAATCAAAACAAAATTAAGCTAAAGCTGTTCACAGTCCCATTCAACAAAGCAGCCTGTTGCACTTGCAGTCTGTAGTTAAAGTGGCATATCTAGCAGAAGCTACTCGTTATCGTCACATTGTACTTGAACAGAAATGTTCGTCCCCCTTCCCCAAGCATCTTATTGAAAACGTCTTTTTTTCAACCAGATCGTGCCCTTGCATTCTGGGTCTGGCATGAAATATCAGTTACACATAATAGGAAATGGAAAGGTTGACTGTTGATGAGTCTGATTTATATTTTCATCCAAAAGGACAAATCTCTCTCCTACACTCATCTCTTTTCATATAATTTCAAAATCCACCAGATGGCACTTTTCTTCAAAGACGCCTCCATCCAATGTAATAAAAGATGAGTCAGAACATGTTGAATAAAGTGGCCAAGTTTTTTTTTATCTTCATAAACTATTAAAATGCAAGGTATGAAGACATTAGTTTGTTTGTTCTTTTAATTGTTCTCACTCAAAATGTTACTTAATCAAATTGATATTCAGACCCTTTTGAGCCACCTCTCAATGGCTGATTTAATTGCAGCCTCTTGGATTTAGGACATTGTGTTTTTGTTGTGGATGCCCACATTGGGTAGTCAGATGTAACCTCATCAAATTACATGAATTTTCAGCATAATTCTTCCTTGGGTGCTCTGTGCCTGTACTATGCATGCTATTAGCAGGCACTGTTGTAGATAGTTACAGTTAGAAGAGTGTGCTCCAGCACATCAAAGAAAGACTCAGCAACACCGCTACTTGGGCCAGTGTGAGGTAAGAGACATCATCTCCTCTTTTCTTCTCAAGCCACAGGAAGAGTGAAACATTCTTGAAGTACTGTCATATTTGACCCAGACAACTTTAAGAGAAGATATAAAAGAGAATGTAAGCCTATAGAGCACAGTGATGGGCTGTAATCCTGCTTCCAGAGTGCACTATCATACCTGTCCCATTGACTTGTGGGTGCTGGGAGTTTCACTTGCAGGACCAGGCAAAATCCCTCTCCTGCAGGTGGTACTGGGTGAGCACAAGTGAGCGCCAGCAGTAATTCACAGGAGCATATTGGCATTTCAGGGCTGGCCACATCCTCTTGCTTTACACCTATCAACTTTTGACAAGGGGCAAGCCAGTTCTAACGTCCCTGAAACACTGGGCAGATCTGGTTGAATGCTCATGCACTTCTGGGAGGATGGTAAGGGAGCAGGCCAGCCCCTATTCCAGTACTGTGACATTTGTGTAGGATGGAGGCAGGTGCAGGTGGGGAAAATATACAGGGTTCTATCTCCTGCATCTAACAGTATCAGGCTATCACACAGTTAACTCTTTTATCAAGATAACTCTGCCAAACTAATCCATGCAGCAATAGGTACAATCAAACTATACCAGGGAACTTGATCTGATCAAGGACCACCCTGGAAATGGAAAACTGAGTCACAAGATTATAATTTCATAAATATGGGATTCCTGACCTAATTAGCTCAGAACCCAATAAGGGTTTCCCCATATGGAAAACATAGACCATGACTTCCTTTATTTGGTCCAAAGGCCACCTCAGTTTAAATCAAATATAGTTCATTTTAGAAAACTCGCCACACAGCAAAGGAAAACACATCCATCTGCATGTGAATGCCCGTAGCCTGCCAGATACTTAATCGGGCTGATTCAGTGTTGAAGTTCAACAGAGCTTGGGTGCATTGAAGCTGGGTTGCTCCAAGTGGTCAAAAATATTGGCAAGTTTCTTTCCACTAGGTCTGCCTTATATCTTCCTTCTCTCCAGCGCCACTCTAGAGTCGACCATGCCCAGTCGGACCTGGGCTGGGTTAGGTTCTGTGTGGGCAAGAGGCCCTACCCACGTGGAACACTGTGATGTCACGGCACTGCGGGAGTTGGGACACATCAGGTAAAGGTCAAATAACCGACTTAGCTTGGCTCTTTTCCTGACATCACGGTGCTCAGTGGGGGCAGAGGGCACATCTAGAAAAGGGCAGACAGATTTATTTATTTATTTATTAAATTTTTACCCCACCCCTCCTGAACACAGCTCGGGGCAGCTTCCAACAACAAAATACAATTTAAAACAATCCAAACACTTAAAATATCATATAAACATTAAAATAACATATAAACAGGGCCTGGGATATAAATTACTTGGGATCAGGGAATAAAACTCAACTACCCACCCCAAAGGCCTGGGCGAACAACCAGGTCTTGCATTTCCGCCAAAATACTAATAGGCTTGGGACCAGGCGGGCCTCCTCCGGCAGGGAGTTCCAGAGACACGGCCCGGCCACCGAGAATGCCCTCTCCATTGTGGCCCCCCGCTTAACGTGGGGGACCTCCAAGAAGGCACCGCCCGGCAGACCAAAGGAGCTTTACCCTGCCCCCAACAAATATTGTGATGACAGGGTGCTCTGTGGGGACATCTCAGGAAAGGGGCAAGTTGTGGTGCCCTATGGTGTGAGGCCACACTACTCCTGTTTCATTGGGCCTGGGAGAGCATGGCTTTGTCAGGATTGGGCTCGAGTCACTCCCAAGCCAGCCAGGGGCTTGGGCCTGACTTTTGACTCCATGCGGGGTTATATTCCACTCACACACTTAACTACACAAATCAGTGTCTATATAAGAACATAAGAAGTGCCATACTGAGTCAGACCAATGGTCCATCTAGCCCAGCATCCTGTCTCCAACAGTGGCCAATCACGGTGGCTTGGGAGAAGCACCCAACAGGTCACAATGGGGGATCCATTCCCAGCTCCCGTCATGTTCCCTGATCCTGTCTGGCTAATAGCTGCTAATGGACCTATCTTCCAGAAACTTGTCCAAACTTCTTTTAAACTCAGCAATAGTACTGGCCCTTACTACAGCCTCTGGTAGTAGATTCCACAACCGAATTATATGCTGAGTGAAAAAATATTTTCTTTTATTTGTTTTAAACTTGCCACCCATGAGTTTCATGGAGTGTCCCCTAGTTCTTGTACTAGCTGAGAGGGTAAATAACTGCTCCTTGTTTATTAGTTCCACACCACTCATGATTTTATAGACCTCTATCATATCTTCTCTCAGTCATCTCTTCTCCAAACTGAAGAGCCCCAACCTACCAAACCTCTCCTCGTACAGGAGCCATTCCATGTTCTTGATCATTTTTGTTGCCCTTCTCTGTACCTTCTAGTTCAGCTATGTCTTTTTTGAGATGGGGCGACCAGAACTGCACACAATATTCGAGGTGCGGTCGCACCATTGATTTGTATAGTGTTACGGGGATGGGGTAAGGGGAGGCACACGCACACTGTCTGAGGTACCCTTGGTCAGAGAAAGGAAGCTGGGGTGACAGAATGCCCGTCAGGATAGTGTTTGGGCTTTTACCTCTAATTAAAGAGAACAAGCCCCTATCATCATAGGGCGCTGCTGACCGAGAACCAAAGGCTGCCCCACAATCACTTCCTACAGTCAACATGACACAAGGGGAACAGGGCACGAGGGGGTCACCCTGGGAGTGCACAAGGGCCCCCGAGGGGCGGGGCAGACACAGGACACTCACCTCCGACTGCAAGGTTCCAAGACAAGGGAAGGGGAAGGGCACTCACCACTCACTTGTATTCTCCGTTCACACCGTCACGCACACACAACAAGGTCTCCAGGGAAGAGGGTCCACCCACACGGGCAAGGTCCACAGTCACGAACAAGCTTGCTCCACATTCGAGATCCACTCAGGGGGCCAGTTTCCGCTAATCACCAGCGCCGTTCCTCAGGCGGCGCTGGTTCTTAGTCCCTATGCCCCGCCCCCCGTGCGTGCCCGCAGCCTCTCTGAGTGACGCCGTGGGGGCGGGGGAATCCCTAGTGCCTTGTTGCTGCTGGGGGCATGGCCGTGGCCTGTGGGTCCGCCGTTGCTGCTGGCAGGGGTTGTGGGGGCATTCCCTGCTCTGCCTCCTTGTCGCACAGGTCAGGGGGCTTTTGGTACTGTTGGGGATGGGGCCGGGGTGTTTGCAGGGGGGCGGAAGTCTGATGCCTCAGTCTCCCACTAACAATAGAGGCAGTATGACATCCTGAGTTTTATTCTCTATCCCCTTCAGAATAATTCCTAACATCCTGTTTGCTTTTTTGACTGCTGCTGCTCACTGTGCTGTGGATTTCATTGTATTATCCACAATCACCCCCAGATCCCTTTCCTGAGTGGTAACTCCTAGCTTAGTACCCAGCATTGTGTACGCATAGTTTGGATTATTTTTCCCTATGTGCATCACTTTGCACTTGTCCACATTAAATCTCATTTGCCATTTAGATGCCCAGGAACCCAGTGTCGTAAGATCCTGTTGCAGTTCCTCACAGTTTGCTTGTGTTCTAACTACCTTGAATAACTTGGTGTTGTCTGAAAATGTGATCATCTCACTCTTAACGCCCTTTCCCAAATCATTAATAAATACATTAATCAGCACCAGTCCCAATACAGATCCCTGAGGCACACCACTTTTTACATCTCTCTATTGTGAAAACTTACCATTTAGTCCAACCCTTTGCTTTCTATCTTTTAACCAGTTTCTGATCCATAGTAAGGGTGAAAACAGACATGACGCTGGTCATTTATGCATGTTTCAGGGCTGCATAGGGTACCAATACAGCTCTGCAAAATGCATAAATAACCACCAAGGGTGGTTAAAGGGTGGTTAGCGTCATGTCTGTTTTCACCCAAAGACACTACCTCCTATTCCATGACTTTTTAATTGTCTCAAGAATCTCTCATGAGGGACCTTATCAAATGCATTCTGGAAATTCAGGTACACTTTGGGTGATTTCAGACGATACAAGTCTGAAATTCACCCCGCCTGAACCACAGTCAAACACGGGCCACGTTTGACTGTGGTGAACGACTGTTGGCTCGCCGCCAGATGTGCACCAGAGTCAAACACTGTGTTTGCATTCACCACGCTTCTGGACCTCCGGACGCGAGGAGGTCGAGAAGTGTGGTGAAAGGCCACCACGGCCGTGGTGAATGGAAAGTACCGTCTGTTTACTTACCGTTCACCGTCAATGGATTCCACCCCCACCTGTGGTTGTGGCGTCAGGGGGGGGAGGGCTGCCGGGGAACGCAGGGGGTGGGGCCGTGCGACAGCACGCTGCACCGTGCGGCCCCCTCCGGGGGTGTGTGCCGCTTTAGACGTGACGGGCGACTGGTTTCACCACGGGCCGTGGTTTGGCGGTCCCCACGGCCGGGGACAATGGGGCGCATGCCTGTCGGCACACCCCTTCACCCGCAGCCGTGGTCCGAACCACCCAACGGCCCGTGGTGAAACCAGCCGCCCGTCATGTCTGAAATCACCCTATATCTACTGGGTCTTCCTTGTCCACATGCTTATTTACACCCTCAAAGAATTCCAACAGGTTAGTGAGGCATGACTTACCATTACTAAATCCATGTTGACTCTTCCCCATTAAGCCATGTTTGTTAACATGCCCTGTAATTCTGTCCTTAATGATGGTTTCCACCATTTTGCCCAGCACAGATGTCAAGCTTACTGGTCTGTAGTTTCCAGGATCGTCTCTGGATCCCTTTTTAAATATCGGGGTTACAGTTGCCACCCTCCAGTTCTTGGGTACAGTGGCAGATTTTAGTGACAGGTTACAAATTACTAACAGTAGGTCTGTGATTTCATATGAGTTCCTTCAGAACTTTGGGGTGAATGCCATCTGGCCCTGGTGACTATCTAGCTAACACGTTTTGCTGGAACTGTCCTATTATGTCTCCTTTGCCTATCTTATTGATAGTCTAGAGTCAGACTTGATAGACTTGCTCAGCCAGGTCCACCATCACATTTACGGTGTAGAGGGGTAAGGAGCTCTGTGCCACCTACTTCCAGCATGGCCACACTCCCTTTCCAAGTGCCATGATGTCAAGACACTTGGAAATGGGTATGGCTTGACTGAAAAGGTCAGAAGGAATTCCTTCGGCCCACCCCTTCTGGCACAGCAGCCACACCTTTTTTCCAAACACCATGACATCACAGCACTCAGAAAAGGGGCATGGCTAATACTGGCTATGCTGAAAGGAGTAGAATATAGCTTCCAGGCCCTCTGACTCGTAAATGAGTTAGCCAGTAGGGGATCCCCCAGGATATCACTCACAATCGATTTGTTGATCATGATTGACATCTTGGCCAACCTTGGTCTAAAGTGTTTTTGTTGTATTGGGCCCAAATATAAGAAATGGAGACAAAGGGTGAAAACAGACATGCACCTTAATTCCACCTTAATACCACTTTCGTATTTCATATGTATGTTGCAGGGCTGCATAGGGCACCAATACAGCCCTCCGACATGCATAAGAAATGTTAAAGTAGACTTACATGCATGTTTGTTTTCACCCAAGTAGCTCAGGTGAAATCCTTTTTGGACCAACTTATAGTGAAAATATACAAGGCTTTAGCCACACAGGGCTCTTTCTTGGGCTTTTTACAAGCCTGACAAAGGGATTTGTTGTCAGGGCCCGGTATCAGTGGGGGCGGCGGTGGCCTGTAGGGAGCTGTGGCCACGCTGGAAACCCGGCTCTCAGACCAATAGGGAGGAAGAGGAAGGGACGTAGGACGCCAGCGGGGGTGGAGGCTCCCCAGCCGGCGATCGGGGCGGCACCGCCACATGTGGTGTCCAGCAACGAGGGGGCGGGGCTGGTAGGAGCGCCGCGACGCTCAGAGTGTCTGTGGGGGAAACAGGGGCGGAGCTAATAGTATAACTGGGAGGCCGTGTTCTCACAGCGACGCCGGTGATCAGCATAGCTGTGAGACTGGCCCCCAGCGTTTGGCAAGCAAGCAAGCAACAAAGATTGTGTGGTGAGTGGATGTGTGAGTGAGTGTGAGGAGCGTGAGAGTGGTGAGTGACGTACATGTGGTAGGGAGTGTGTGTATAGGAATTAAGATGATTGGGTATCACTACCTTGAACCTCCTTGTGTGGGCCTCCTCCCCACCCCATCCTGAGTGAAGTATCCTCCCCGTCTTCCCGTCCCTTGTGGGTCCCGCCCTTCCAACCCCCCACTGTGCTACACCCTCCTTGGCCCCTTCTTCCCTCTGGAACACAGCATATGTTTTTGGGAGGGTGGTTTTGGAAGTGTTGGGGAAAACACTGGTGAGTCTGCGGTTGTGGTGGTGTATGAGCGGGGGCATCGCTCAGGACCTCGTTGTCTCCCCCCCAGTGATGATCCAGGCCTCGTCTCTCTTGCAGAGTCATTGGGCCAGATAAGAACTTGAGGGGTGTTTTCCTTCTGCAACAGCGCTTGCCCCCGAAGGGAGAAAGAGTCTGGTTACGGGTGAGCGTGGGGTGGCTGTCCTTCCAGGGCCATAATCCCTATTCCCGTACCCTGTCCATAACATTTGTGTGGCTTGAAAGCTTGTATTGTTAGGATTTAGGGAATTAGCTCTCTTTGGATCGGGGGACCCACACACCATGGTTTGCACATATGGGAGATTCACATAGAAGGGATCTTAAATCATAGTTATAGATTTATTTAGTTGTTCACACATTTATAAAACCCAGTCTGTAATGATCCAGCAGCAGTTACCTAGCTATACAATATCCCACACCCAAAGTCAGTCTTACATGTCTTGAAAGCTCAAAACGGTGGATGTCATCTGTCAGGAGCAGGAGATAGGGTTGTAGGACCCCCTATGGAGGGGTCCCGGAAAGGGTCAACAGCCCACGAACACCAAGTTAGATGCCAAGCGCTGAGACAACGTTCTGGTCTCTGCTTCAGTCTTTTATAGTGTTTTGGGGAGAAGATGTTCTTCAGTATGCATATTCCAGGGTGCTTGATTGTGCAATGTGCTTGCTGGTATTCATCTTACAGAGTCTGGCTGTCATCTCCCTTTCCCATCCATCTGGAGCCTGGGTGCTAATGGTCACATTCCCAGTTTGTTTGTTAGTCAGGGTGGGCACTTGATAACAGGACATCTTTTTCCCTCCCTTCAGGCAGGGAGTAGATATGCCTTTATCATCTGTGCTGGTGCAAAAAGGGTGATGGCCGCTTGAATGGCTTCTGCTTGTCAGTTGGCAACTCCCTGAGCAGAAACATCTCCTCCTTCCCCTCCAGGCGTGAAGGAGATATTCTTCAGGGGTGTTCAAGCACCCTCTCATCAAGCCCCTTTGTTTTAGTCTTTGTCAGTGCTTTGTTCCAGGCTGGGTGCGGTTGGTCAGCAATATGATGTAAATCACTGGTCTTGCAAGACATGGTGATACGTTGGGAGTTTGTGAAAGTCATGTGAGATTATTTCCCACACATAGCCTACCTGGCTATTTCTAGAGATCCTGCCTACTGGATCAGTACAGATAATTCAGAGCTTTGGTACAATAGTTACATGCATTTTCAAATATGGTCATTGGTTCCAGCATAGTAATTCTCATAGTATATCACATACAATCAAATCGCAGCAGTATATTCTGTCCAACGTAAATAAACTGCTCTGTCTCCACATCTTATTTATGCTAACTGGCAAACCTTCCTTATCTAATATTTATTCTATTCCATTTTAGTCTTCATGGCAACTTAACCCTTTCCAGCAGGTGGAAAGGAATCCTAGGTGAATTATCATCCCTACTCTGGGAAACATATATTACCAGCTATTAATACTTTAATTTTCCAGTCAGGAGAACTGTGTTTTTCTGATGCAAATCAGCTAATGCCCATTTTACTGCTTTGTCTCCTTTTTGTGTATGTGCAGAAAATGGCCAGTAAGATAATTTCACCAGAGCTGATCTGTGTGAGACCTTTTAAATGATAAAATGCTGCTCTGGGCTGATTGTTGTAATTAAAGGTTAGATTTATACTGTGCAGGATGGGGCAATGTGTAATTACCATCTACACGTAGTTGGATGAAAGAGACTCTGTGAATATAGGATCTGTAAAGGGCTACAGCTACACCATTCTGTGTGGGAAATTATTATTCTATGCACTGTACTATTCCATTGGGGCATCAGATTAATAGTTGGTTCATATTTCAAATATAGGATTAATAGTTGGTTCATATTCCAAGTATACCCTCTCTCTGGATAAAAGACAGCAAGGGTTTTATTTTGCTTTGTGAAATATTTTGGTTTAACCATGATGATATATTAGCAGGTGAATGCACACTGTATCAGAAATGCACACACTGAAATATACACAAAAGGCTCTTTGTTAGTCTGTATGCTTTTAACAACTAGGTTTTGCAACCACTCCTTACATAGCACAGAGGTTTCCCTGGCTCTGGCTGTGACACAGAGGGTAGTTGGAGCAGGAGGCACAGTTTTTCACTCCATTGCAGAGATTCACATGTCAGTGCCAAAGCTGTTTGTGGGCTGACATTTCTGTCCAGGTCTGTTACTTTCAGCTGTAGAGCAGCTGAGCAGGAATGTGGTGGGAAGCACCTGTACCACTTCTTCAGTGTCTACTTTTGCTGGTATTTCCTCCATCTCCCTTCTCTTTGCAATTGCGAGTTCCCTAACTCTGTCGTTGGCCGTCTTCTTCTCAAGGGACTTTCAATCATCTGCCTCTACCGTAGTGCTGCAGCAGTAGCAGCAGCGGGATACCGGAAAGAAACCAGGGAGAGAATGCGAGGGGCTTCTTTCCAGCAGCCTCAGGCTCTCCCTCTTTACTCCCTGATTCTACAAAGTAGCAACCTTTGCTACAAAGGTTGTAGCAAAGGTTGTTGCAAAGTTTGCAAAGTTGCAGCAAAGGTTGTAGCAAAGTTGTAGCAAAGGTTGTAGCAAAGTTGTACTTTGCTACAAAGTAGCAACCTTCTGGCTCCCCACAGGCCACTTCCTGTAACTGAACCGTACTGAGCAGCCGGGTAAGCACGCACTACAAGAAGGTCTGAATGCATTATTTCGCTGTACTTAAAATCGGTATGGCATGCATGTGAATGCAACAGGACTTGTTAACAGCGAACTATTGAGAACCAGTTTTTAAAAATCCAGATAATTGCTGCACGTGTGAATTCGCCCTGAGTAGCTTTTCAACACGCATTGCTTTAGTGCGATATTGACTCCATTTAATCGAATTTAAGTGTTCAGACAGGCATGAAACATTCGATTTTTTTTAAAAATCGCACAAATCAGAACGTCTGAATCCCCCCTAGGTTTGAACTGGAGAACTTTGCTCTTCCTCTGTCATCACCCTCACCCACCTCAGTCTCCTGTTTCTTTTTGCCCCTTCTACTATGTGTCCCCTATACCTGGAACTCCCTCCCCTAATACATTCTCTTTGCTCCCTTCCTCTTCCATCAGGCTTTCCCTAGCTCCCCACTGCCACCGGCTGCTCAATGGTGCTCCTTCTAGGGTCCTATCATTCAGTGTCCCCTTTCTTTCCTTGAACTAGGCTAAGCACCTACAACTTTCCAACTTCATGAACGCATCTTTATCGTTCCCTATGTCCTGCTCTCCGTTGTCTCCACTCCCTTGTCCATTCTAGAGTGTAAACCACCACCCCCCTCCCCCAGGACATGGACGCTTGTTCAATGCCAGGTATAGCGTTGATGACACTATATTTGTGCTCTCTACGCAGCACGTTGCGCTCTGCACAACAAAAACACTGCACGTTGCAGTGCCAGGCTTTCTAGCTAGGCGGCAATGACTGGCTAAAGTGTTAGGCTGCCTTTGGGTCACATGATCTATACAGCCACACACCACACACCCCCCCCCCCGGCTTGCGAGGCTCCTTTTCCTATCACATGGTGCTTAAGGCTCCAATAGCCGTAGGGAGATGCATCCTTCTGTCACGCGACACACTTCTCCTTTCCAACACCCGCGAAATAGCGGCTGCTGGAGCCTCTGTCGCTGCGCGGAAGTGGGTTTGCATCGGTGGAGAAGCAAAGCCGCCAGGATCTTGCAGGGTGCAGGTAGCAGCACCGCACAGTTGTGCTGTGCTGTGCGTGCGATGCTTGACGGGAGAGGTAGTTTCGAGATAGTCCCCGGGGCTGGGGGTTGCGGGCCGGCAGGAGGTTTGAGCCAGTTGGTGACAGACTTCTAGTTACTGGTGGTGTGGTCAGAATGTTTTTTCTATTTTGCCATTAACAAAGCAAGTCATGAAAGAAAAGGAAATGCCTCTCCCAGCAGAGATCCAGCTCACTGCGTTTTCCACTTTGGTAGCAGTGGGGAAAACACGGTGACCACGGGTCCCTGCAGTAACCAGCAGTGCCTGCCTGGGCTGTGATAGGCTTATCAAGAATGCTGTAATTGCTAAGCGTGAACGGTCAAAAGAATGGCCTAAGTAACTTTAACACGAGTGTGACGCAGAGAGATCTGCTCTAGAGAAGGTAGCAATGAGGAAATTACTTAAAGAGAAAAGTAGCTGCAGAATCCCCTATTCCTAGAACCTCAGGGTTCCTGCTATCGGGTCAACCCCAGACCTCCTCTCCTTTGCCTGTTATCAGTTCTGTCAAGGCTCACTTCAGCTATCCTATACCCTATGTTGCTCACACGGCATCGCCTTCCTTCAGCTTCTTTTCACAAAGGATTTCTCTATGAGGAGCTGATACATATGAGTGGTGCGGAGCAAGCGTGGATGTGATGGGTCTGAAGGGGAGAACTGTAGCTCCCATCTTCGTGCCTCATCTCTGACCTTCTCTACTTTGGATCTAAAATATTCTGTGGCTTGCTGTTCTACTGAAAAGCTATGCTGCTTATTCCTGTTGGAGCACGATTCTGCCTTGTTACCCAAGTATCTTTCCCTTTAGCACATAAACATTTTTAGCATTAGATTCTATCCTGCCCCCCCTCCCCCTGCAAGTCATCTTTAATTTATTTTATTTTTTAAAGGGAGTGGTGGTTTCAAAATGTTCCAGACTCTAACATGATCTTGGATTTAGAACTCCTGATTTCAGTCAGATATTTTGGAGTATGAGGTTAATCAGGGGCGGGGAACCTTTTCCCTCTCAAAGGCTGCTTTGAAAGTTAGTGCAAGCTCCAAGGGCTGGACAGAAGTTGGGGCCAGGGGCATGGTTGCTTAAGTGGTGTGCTTGAGAAAAGGAGGGTCCAGATGATGGACCTGTGCCATGGATCTGTCCCCTATCCTTGTGTGCAACATGCCCTCAACTCTTCTTCCTTATCCTGAGTTTAGTTTTTCAGGGGTGTTTTTAAATGGGCATGGCTGGGGGTGGGGCTCCCTGTCTACTGAGTAGCACTGCTGGGGGGCACCCACTCAGTTGGGGTGCGTGGGGAAGGATTCTGATGGGAGGCTCCCCGTGTGGCCACTGTGGCAGCTGCCGTGCACCCCCCTCTGCCACGAGCCATGGGAGAAGGGGAAGCGCTCTGGGCTGGCCTTTGAAATTGGCATGTTCTGGGTGTGAGCACTGGGAAACCCAGGCTCCTCAGCATTCCCAACCAGTTCCTGTGACTTCCAAAAGCCGTGTTCTCCCACCCACAGTACTTATGAGTAGTGGACTGGCCAGCTGGTGTGGCTGTTTGCCCCAGTTCATATGGGCAGGGGCTGTGTGGCTGCCTGTTGCCACAGATATTTTTGGCTTGCCTCACACAGAGCACTCCAGATTTCTTTATTATTATTATTAGCAAGCTTTTACATAGCGCCAGCAATGTACCTGGCGCTTTACAAAGTAATGGAATAGACACGGTCCCAACATTAGGGCTTACAATCTGAGAGACGAAGGAAGGGGAACAGAGGTAGAGACAAGGAGTGTAACATTCACGAGGATGCGAGGTCCCAGGTGCACGTGCGTGGCTTGGCAACATTGAGAATTATACCTGGCTGGTCCGTGTGGTGAGGATATGAGTACACAGACCTCAGGTAACTGGTTATACTGGATGGAAGGTATCAGCAGGAGTTAGGTGAGGGGAGCGAGGAGTTGGGGAGGGCAGAGCGGAAGAGGTGGGTCTTGAGGAGGGATTTGAAAGTACAAAGAGAGGGGGCGAGGCAGATGTGGGCAGGGAAGGAGTTCCAGGCATGGGGGGCAGCTAGGGAGAAGGGACGAAGGCCGTTAAGGGAGGCGTGGGAGGGCGAGAGGGGACAGAGGAGGAGTGGAGTTCATGGAGAGGGAAATTAGTGCAGAAAGGTCCCCCTACCTTGCTCCCCCCTGAGCAAGGTTGTGAAGAGCTTTATAGGTGAAAACTAGGAGCATGTGCAGGATTCGTTCAGGAAGGGGGAACCAGTGAAGAGAGGAGGGGCTGCACGTGGTCGAAGTGACGGGCGAGGTGGATGACCCTGGCAGCAAGAGTTTTGGATGGAGATAAGGGGAGAAAGGTAAGAGCTGGGGAGGCCAGTGAGAAGGTTACAGTAATCGAGGCGAGAGATGACCCGGGCGTGAACAAGGGTTTTGGCAGAGGAGACGGAGAGAAAAGGGCAAATCTTCGCAATGTTATGGAGGGAGAAGCGACAGGATTTGGCAACAGAATTGATGTAGGGTTTAAAAGAAAGGGGTGAGTCAAAGATGAAGCCTAGGCTGCAGACTTGGGGGACGGGAAGGATGGTGACCCCGTCAATAAGGATTGACAGGGAAGAGGGAGAGGAAGGATGAGGGGGGAAGATAAGGAGTTCATTTTTAGCCATGTTGAGTTTGAGTTGACATGAGACATCCAGGTAGAGATGTCAGAGAGACAGCTGGTGAGGTGAGAGAGAGAGTTGAGTGTCATCATCGTAGAGATGATATTGGAAGCAATGGGAGGCATGAGTTTGCCTAGGGACAGGGTGTCGATGGAGATTTCTTCTTGGCAGTGCTCCATGAGTGGGTGCTGCATGGCTCATGGCAGCACGCATTCCCCCACTTCACCTTCAGATGGGCGTTTGGACAAGTGGCTCCATCCTGGGTGTCCATGCAGGATAGTATCTTGTTGGAAAACACCCAGTGCTTGGGGGTAGGAACTGGATCTAGGGGCCAGATCCGGGAAGTAACAAGGGGCCGCATAAAAACTAGCCGCTGCCTCAGTTGACCTCCCTCCCACAGGCCTGATGTTTCCCATCTCTGAGCTAAATGAACAAAAATGGCTTTAGAATGCAAGCCTTATCACAAGACTAAAATGCCCTCCCCCACTTTTTTTTTCTGTGCTGCATCTTGCATTTCTCATATTTAAGTCTTGCAGCCTTGAGTTAGAAATTAAAATTACTACCATGGTATTTGCTATTTACATTAGTAAGGTTCTACAGTGCTATGAAATTAGAATATGTATTTTGATATATTTTTGTCCAAAGCTTTACTTATACTCAGGAACCCACGTTCACTGTGTTTTTCCCATTAGCACCAATGGGGAAAACACAGTGAACACAGGTCTCTGCTTATTCTGTTTCCATGACTGTGCACTCGGGGTGTTTTTAAATGAGATACTATCTGGCATGGCCACCCAGGAGCCACGCCTGTGACTGCCTGTCTGAAGGTAGTGCGGAGGCGGGGAGTGCGCGCTGCTCTGAGCCACGCAGCACCCACTCAAGGTGCACTGCTGAGAAATCTGGAGTGTGCCATGCAGGGCAAGCTAAAAACGTGCGTGGCAGTGGGCATCCATGCATCCCTACCCGTATGAACTAGGGCTGTCACCCATGCCAGCAGACTGGTCTGCCGCTCATAGGCACTGTTGGGGGAGGGGGGGCGGAAACAGCCTTTGCAACTCGCAGGAACAGACCATGAGTGCTGGGGAGCCCAGGTCCCCAGCATTCATGCCCAGGGCACATCCATTTTAAAGGCCAGCCTGGCGTATGTTCTCCGCCCCCATGGTCCATGGCAGGGAGAGTGCGGGGTGGCTTCTGTGGTAGCCCCAATGGGAGCCGCCTGTTAGAAGCCCTCCCCACACACTCCACCTGAGACCCTGTCCCCAGCCACCAGCTTTGCTCGTTTAAAAACACCCTCTATTCTAGTACTTAATTTTCACTGAAATAAGAGAAAGTGATGCTGCTGTCTTGTAGTTCATTTACCGCTCATGACTGTAGCAGCCTTTTAGCCTGTTTCCCCATGGAAAGAAGGCTTATTTATGTCGTCAGTGAGACTGTCTGTTCATCCTGTCCACACTTACTAATATTTGATCCCAAAGGCCAATTTCAACCAAAGTTGACAGAGGTACAGATGTCCCCAAGGTAAAAGTGACTCAAAATTCTGTAACAGTAGGTGCATTGGAGGGGGAAAGGGAGAGCCCGTTTTCCCCCTTCAAACCCCACTGATTTACATTAAGCTCTATCCCAATTTAGGAAACCAGGCTTCATTACTTCAGATGCTGAGATTTTGTTGTTTTATGGCAGAAATTGAGGTTTCTGGCTTCCCACTCAAGAGACCTCCCTATCTTAAGTGCCCACCTTTAAGATCTTGGCTCTGTAAACCGATTAGTGTGGACAGTTCCACATACCTGCAAGGAAACACCATTGAAATCAATGAGATCCTCCCCAAAGGTTTGCTTGTACAATTGACTTACAGGATCAGGGTTTTAAACTGGCTCTTAAATGTTTGTAAACATTTTCATGAAATGTAAGGTCTAAATAAATATTAATATTTTTAAATTGCAATGAAAGGCAGTTGTTTTTAAACAAACAAGACATGCCCCAGGAGAGTGACAGATCACTATGAAGTCGATAACTAAATCTATCATAAAAAAAAGTGAACTTGGAGTCAATTTCCCACACATGATCTGAACTTGGAGAAATGCAGGGAGAATTCGGGGCATAAAATTATTTCATCTGCAATAAGCTTCGTTTCCCTCTGCAATATATCATTAAGCTGCATATTCCTTCCCTCTGCAACATATCATTGTTGCATAGCCCTTTAATTTTAATGCACATAGAGCACCACATCCTGCTTCTGTTTAAACTAAGGGGGAAAAATGAATTTACTTCAGTGGCCAGTGCCAGAAAGGGAATAGTCTTGTTTGATTTTAATTTTTTTTTAAAAAATCCCCGCATTTCATCACACCCTTCAGTGTTTAATACTGACAGTTGACGTTCTTGTTCCTATTCTGAAGTGGTTTCAGTCTCTCTCTGTTGTTGTTTAGGTATCTTTATGATTCCTGCATAAAACATATTTTTAAAATAATTGTTTTAAAAATATTTTTGCTTAAAGAACATGAATGCGGATAGCTCCGTCAAAACAGCTGACAAAAGGAAGGAAGCTGAGGCTGCTGTCTGTGTGGGTAGAGAAGATGATATAAAACAATCTCGAAGAATAACAGCCAGTGTCAATGACAGAGAAATTGTTGTTTTCTACCATGAAGAAAAGTTTTATGCTATGGACTGTCGCTGTTACCGTAAGATGATAAGATCTATGCAGATATCATTTTGGCATTTAACAATTTCAGGCTAATTAAGTTTGTCTTTATTCTAATTCCATATTCCACTATGTTTCAGATGCAGGAGGCCCTTTACATCTTGGGGAAATAGAGGTATGTAAACATTCCAGAGGTTACATGCTCACTTTTGCCTACTCCCCCATTTATGTTCTGCATTCAGCAGGGACTTCAGCAGCTATTCTGCAGTCAGAGATAGTTGCAGCAAAGTCCCATGCTAGTACGGAGAGTGTGAGAGAATGTACATGTGAACAAGCTATAGTCTTGGTGAATATTCCCTGTGGTGTGACATAGGAGGTTACCAGACTGACTCCTGCTTCCCCAGCTGCTTCTCACTTTTTTTTAAAACAGCAACCATCCAAGCTGAGAATGTAGGAGATCCTGTGTGGAGGGGCAGGGAGGGGTTACAGATGTTAACAGAGGGGAGACAAGAGTACATCCACTAGAAACAAGGGCTCCTGGCATGACAGCTGCAGAACTTTGCCACCTAACCATCTTACAACCATTGCCTTGGCACATTTATAAATGGCTGTTTTGCTTATTGCACTGTATAAAATCCTCCTTTAGTGGCTGAATTAAAAACAGCAGATAGCACTTCCATATATAACTCTGGTGTAATGGGCTAAGGTGATTTCTTTCTTTTGTTGTTTGTTTTTAAAAGCAATGACAAAAAAATTTCAGTCCAGCCACAGTGTTTGGTAATGTACTGTTACGTAACACTGGACTATGAGAGAATCCATACGGTCTTATCTGTTGGAGAATCCATGCAGTGAGCATGCAATGTAGGAAAACATTTGTTTTCAAGAGGGAGGGATGTATGCATGGTAGGACTCCCTTGGCATGAGTGTGTTAGGGGAAGTGATGTGACAGAACTTTGAAGTAAAGACTGGAAGGGTGAGAGTGCAAGTCTGAGGGGGGGATTCAGACGTTCTGATTTGTGCGATTTAAAAAAAACCCCGAATGTTTCATGCCTGTCTGAACACTTAAATTCGATTAAATGGAGTCAATATCGCACTAAAGCAATGCGTGTTGAAAAGCTACTCAAACCTACCTTTTTGCTGTCCGTTTTCAATAAATCCGCACTTAACAGCAGTGTGAAAGCAACATCGTACTGGTTTTAACTAGTGTGTAATCTTTTCTGATGTGAATGCAACCGTGCTTCCAAGTGCGCTGTTTTACTCCTGCCCCTACCGGAAGCAGTGAGACCAGCTGGAGCCCTGTAGTTGCCTCACTGGGTGCAGGCTGCAGCCAGCTTCTCCCCAAAAAAGTTCTTCCCCTCCATGTTTCCCCTACATGCTTCTCCCCAAAAAAGTTCTTCCCTCCAAGGGACTTTCAATCATCTGCCTTTGCCTCTACCGTAGTGCTGCAGCAGTAGCAGCAGCGGGATACCGGAAAGAAACCAGGGAGAGAATGCGAGGGGCTTCTTTCCAACAGCCTCAGGCTCTCCGTTTTTATTCCCTGATTCTACAAAGTAGCAACCTTTGCTACAAAGGTTGTTGCAAAGTTGCAGCAAAGGTTGTAGCAAAGTTGTACTTTGCTACAAAGTAGCAACCTTCTGGCTCCCCACAGGCCACTTCCTGTAACTGAATCGTACTGAGCAGCCGGGTAAGCACGCACTACAAGAAGGTCTGAATGCATTATTTCGCTGTACTTAAAATCGGTATGGCATGCATGTGAATGCAACAGGACTTGTTAACAGCGAACTATTGAGAACCAGTTTTTAAAAATCCAGATAATTGCTGCACGTGTGAATTCGCCCTGAGTTATGTCAGTTTGTTGTAGAGATGCGAGTCCTTTCATTGTTTTAAGATGGCTTTTTTTTTTTTTTTTTTTTTTAAAAGAAAAACCTCAGCCCAGCCTTAAAGTTAGGCAAGTGGCTAATTTAAACTTGTACAAATTAACCCATAAAATTTTATGCAAATAATGTCCCACATCATCCCTCATTTTGAGTGTCACTGTCCTTCATTTCAGAGTCCAGGGGTAGAGAGTTATGCTCTCAGGTCTTTAAATAACTTTGGTTAAACAAGACACATCCATGTGTCCAACTGCTCGTGTGATGGTTAGGCATGGGGAAGCATGCTCCTGTGACCCACACACTGGCCACCCAAGCCCTGCATGGAGCACTGCTGAAAAATCTGGAATGCCCCATGCAGGCCAGGGTGACCACCTCTGTGGCTGGGGCAGCCATGCCAAGAGCTGCATGTGTGAAGCCCCCCCCACCCCAGCACTTCCCGTTCATGCGTGCCCTACTCCTGTCCCGTTCAGCGACCATGGAGACACACACACACACACACCTGCTGTTTTAGTTTAAAAACACCCTTTGTTTGACCCCAAGTGAGAGAGTAATCTTTTAGAGTCTACATGATCTGGCCATGAAGAATTCCCCTACCCCCCCTGAAAACTACACCGTGATGGTAGATTATAACATAGTTAGGTACATTATGAGCCTTTCCCCAAGTCTGCTAACGCAATTAAAATCATTAGTGTGTTCTTAAAACTAAGACACGATGCTCTTGTCATAACAATACGCAGTACTACGAGTCGGCGACAAAGCTATCTCCAGGTCAGAGAGACGTCAGAGGGGGAGAGTCAGATTCTAAAGGGTTGCCATTTTACTGTTTTTTTCACCAGGATATCGGTGGGCATTTGTGTATTATTTGTCCCTGGCATATGTATAAAATTACTCTGGCAACAGGTGAAGGATTATATCAAGCGATAAACCCCACAGAGCCATCAGCAGCACCAAAATGGCGATCAAAAGGAGTAAAGCAAAGGACTCATGAAGTTACTGTGGACAATGGAAGTGTTTATGTGACTCTTTCAGATTTATCTGTCAGTTTAGACTCTGATTATTATGCTGAAAAATACAAAAAGTTTGGAAGTTCTTTTAGGAAGAAATAATGCATCTCCTGAGCTTCAGAATCGGTGGCTGAAAAACAGAATACCGCATCTCATGTAAGGGGTCATCGCTGTTACATGTCAGAGGAAACGTTACAACTATGCCAATTATTTCTGGATGTTCACATGATATTTTTAAAGCTCATATTAACTTTAAAGCAGGGCTGTAGAATATTTCCCCTTCTGAAGGCCACTTTGAAAATTAGTACAAGCTCCATGGGCTGGATACGAGTTGGGTTAAGGGGTGCTTAAGGAACGTGCTCAGGATAAAGGAAGAAGAGAGTCCAGATCATGGATCCATCCTTTGTCCTCAAGTGCATGCCCTCATCTTTGCTCTCTCAGTGCTTAAAGGAAGGGACCAGATCTAGAGATTAGAAAGAGGCCAAATAAAAGACAGCCATGGGCCAGATGTGACACAGGCTGGAGGTTCCCAGCACTACATTGAGGACTTCAGCAATATAAAGTCATCAAAACTTTGAAAACCCTTTCTAAACTAGAACTTACCATTGTGCCAGTGCATTTTTGTTTGTCTTTGAGAAGAAAATGCAGACTTCGTCTGTGTATAGGGGACTGACTTTCAACATTTTTAATATTAGAAATTTACAGTGGTAGAGTTAAAACTTGCTTTAAAAAGTTAATCTTCAGTAGGAAGAATATTTTAGTGTCACTAATGTTTACAAAGCATTCTGAAAATATAAATATTGTCCATTTAAGGATGGCTGTGATTCACACACCATGGTTGGGGTGTGGCAGGTCTTGCATGCTTGCAGGGGTCTGGGCTAGGTGAACCTTGAGGTCTCTTCCAGTCTTGTGACTCTGTGGCTATGACATTTATTCAAGGGCCAGATGCTTGTGGATTGCAGCCTAAAGTGTTTACATTTAATATCCTAATCACAATTGCAAGAGTTCTTAGGAGTGGCTTTCGTAGATCATAGGAAAACTGGTTTGCTGGATTTTCACTGTTTAAACCTGCAGGACCAAATTTTCATTGAGAAGCCGATGACCCTTGTTTGTTGTTTCAATGTGCTTTTACATGCTTGCACATTACTCAATTGTGCATGTATCGCCAGTATTTATTTATATGTGTTGGGATCATTAGTGTCTCTATACCCATTTGAAATTGTTAGACGTCCCGAGCTGTTTTCAGGAGGGGCGGGATATAAATTGATAAAATAAAATAAATAAAATTGTGTGTTTAAATGCCAGAGTCCGATATATAATAGGTCGAGGAACATCTCAGACTTTCTGTCTCTTCTCTTCACTTAAAATCTGGCCTTTGAGATTGTATGGCCACTCTAAAAACCCTTGTATGCAGGCAGTCTATTTTGGGAAACATTTTGCAGAGAGACCAGACTAGCTTCCACTTTTTTCATTTCTAACAATGCTAGATTCATTTGATCAAAACTATACTAAAGTTTTGTGAGACAAAAATTTGTTGTGCATCCCAGCACAACAAATTAAGACTGGTGATGATGTAAAGAAAACATCTCGGGCAGGGTTTGTGTTAATTTTAATAATTTTTCACTGGCTAGCAAAAACACTAGACATTGGCATATTGTGGAATTTGGCATAAAATTAATGTCAAAATCCAAATTAAAAAACTCAGTGAATATTCAATAGAACTTGAACATTTTTGTTGCTCATGAGAAACTTGGATCCTGTAAAATGTAACACAATTATACTGAGGCACTTGGATACAACTATGTTATGTTATAAATTAGTGATGGTAAGAGACAAAGCTGTTAAAATATCTTATTACACCAAAGTCTCAGGGCAAGTTTATGCAAGCTGTTGAGTGTCAAACCTGAAATGTATGCCTGAAGGAGAGCTCTGAAAGCCTGTGGATACTTGCCAAAAGAAACTGGACCAATAAAATGTATCATTTTAACTACCGTGGCTGCGGCTAGACAAGCTATAGGGGCATGATCCCCACACAGCCGCATGGCAGGCAGTCGCCACTGCCATGTTGTGGGGCAAGCGCGGGAAGCCGGGCACACAGTCATGGGAAAGCAGGGCAAGCCGGTCCCTGTCCGAGCCGCTGCCACGGCTGGGGTGGGCTGCAGCATCGGTCAAATGAGCATGTGTCTAGTCCTGCCCCATCTCTGACGGCCGGACCAAATTCCCACCCCCAGTGGTGACGTGGCCGCCAACATCCGCCACTCACAGCCTTGCTGCAGAACTCACCACGCAGTGAGCAGAAGGGGCCCAGCCATACAGGTCACCCGCCCCGGGAAGCCTTGCCCCATATGGGGTAAGGCTGCTGGGCAACACATTCGTGGAGTTTTTCTGAGGACGTGTCATGTAACATGCACCTATTTGCCCTGCCTTAGGGTGGAGTGGGCTGGCAGTTGGCTGCCATCTGCCACATGATGCATTGCATGGCCTGGCTGCCCAAGCCAATTTCAAATCCTCATGTTTGGGACCAACAAAACTAGTCTATACATAAATAGCTAATTTTCATTTAGTGAACATGGATATGGAACTAATTGTAACAGTAATGTTTATTGACTAATACAGATTGTAATATATCTACATATATTGTTTAGTGTCTTAGGTTAAGTATTTTGTTCTCCAGTAAAAATCTCAGCATCTTGTCTCAACTTCAGGCAATTGGACAATTCAGTTTCTTTATTAAGTGCAGAATGTATAATGTGAATGCTGGTGCTGTTTCTTGTATCGTCAACAGTAAACTCAGCAGAGACCTTCTTTGTTGGAGAAGGTACAGAAAAACTGGCTGTTTCTTCACGTTTGGAAAATACATTTCTTTCATCAACGCCTTCCTTACTGCTTTCCCTTGAGGCCTTTTCTTCTTGAACAATATTATTTATTTTCCCTAGCACGGTGCTAATGGAGAATGCCTGTTTAAATACAATCAACATACATTTTAGTTTAAGAAACACGGGGCTTCTTGAATTGGATATTTCTGCCCAACCTAAAAGCACATCTTAACACAGCAATAGGTAAAGCAGAATATTACACGTAAGTATAAGGTGAACATCAAGTTCAAGAGAGGGATAATTAGAGTCGTTCGGCTTGTCTTATGTACCAACATGATACAAGAAGAAACATTTAATACTTGTTTCTATGGGCATTTTTACACACACCTTAAAATTCTGGATTTTTCAATCTTCTGGGTTTACAAGTCCACAAGTAAGTTCTGGATGCATTTCTCTCTCTCACACACCACACACACACACACAGCCCTGAGGCAGTGTGAAGGCTCTAGATTTTAGCCAGGCATCATGGTGGACGATTACTGATGTTGCAATGGAAATAACTCTGCTGCTAGGGTCATCTACCTCGCCAGTCACTTCAACCACGTGCAGCCCCTCCTCTCTTCGCTTCACTGGTTTCCCCTTCCTGAACGAATCCTGCACAAGCTCCTAGTCTTCACCTATAAAGCTCTTCACAACCTCGCTCCCCCCTACCTCTCTGCACTTATCGCCCTCCATACTCCAGCCCGTGCACTTCGCTCCTCCTCTGTCCCTTCTCTCACCCTTCCACGCCTTCCCTGCTCCCCTAAGTGCCTTTGTCCCTTCTCACTTGCTGCCCCCCATGCCTGAAACTCCCTCCCTGTCCACATCCGCCTTCCCCTTCATACCTTCAAATCTCTCCTTAAAACTCACCTCTTTCACTCTGCTCTGTCTGACTCTTTTATCCTGCTGAGCCACTATTCCTATACCTACGGTCTGTTTACCCTTATCCTTGCCACATGGCCCCAGCTCCTGTCTCTCAGATTGTAAGCCCTAGGGGCAGGGACCATGTCTATTTTATTACTTTGTAAAGTGCCAGGTACACTGCTGTTGCTATATAAATGTTTGTTAATAATAATAAATAATAGCAGAGTCTGTGAGATGCGTCATGGCGGATAACTGAAACAGCTAGTTGTGCCCCTTCAGCATGGATCGCTTGTTTTTCCTTGAGATCTGTTGTTAGCGAGACCGTAGTGTGTCTTGATAGGCTGCCATGGCTGCAGCATAGTTCGCAGCACACAATAACGTTGGCTGAGGAGAAGCCTTTCCTTCTTAAGACATCTAAGCGACACCCTTCTCTTATCTGCCAGGTGATGTCCCTGATATTGGTCTGCTGGATGCTGCTGCCATGACCATTGAGTTGGGCATGGGATGGTGTGTAAACATACTATTGATATGTTCCACAGGATAGTGTGTGTTCGTCAATTTGTTAATCGGTGGGGCTGATGACAGGTTAGCCCACGCTACTTTTGCTGGTTCCATAAGCTCATCGAACAGAGGAAGCATTATGTGGCCAACATCTCCACCTGCCAACGTCCCAAAGATCAGTCCAGAAAGTAGAATTGGGTCCCTTACCTTGGGAATTCTCTTTCTATGTCCCTCGAGGGAGGTCATTCGGACGGAGGGAGCGATCTCCATCTGGCCACTAGGAAGCAGCAAAGCACTTTGCTGGGCATGCGTGGGGAGAGCGCTCCCCCGCCTTCCCAGGAGTAAACAGCCGAGGAACGAACTTCTCAACTGTAAAACTGAACACAACATTAACAGGGTCCCCCCCCCTTTCGGGGAGAACAACAAACTGAATGAAACTGCATAGCGCCCAGGGAGAACCCGGGTGGGCCGAATGACCTCCCTCGAGGGACATAGAAAGAGAATTCCCAAGGTAAGGGACCCAATTCTACTTTCTATGCCCTCTCGTCCAGTCATTCGGACGGAGGGAGGTACCAAAGCAGTAATGAATGTTCTAGGGAGGGAACCTGGGCGCTTACTGGGGGTCTAGGACCCCTTGCAGCACACGCCTCCCATAGGCGGCTTCAGCCGATTCAAAGGTGTCAATTTTATAATGCCTGGTGAAGGAGTGAATGCTCTTCCACGTGGCCGCCCTGCAAATTTCCGAGATCGGGGCTCTGGCTCGAAAGGCCCAATTAGTGGAGGCCGCTCGGGTAGAGTGAGCCAAGGTCCTTGCTGGGGGAACGAGATCCAGGGCCCTGTAGGCATCGGCTACACAGGCCGAAATCCACTTTGCTATCACCGCCTTAGAGGCTTTCTTACCCCTAGAGTGGGGATGATAGCTGACCAGGAGGGAAGATGATTTCCTGAAGGGTCGAGTGCGCTCAAGGTAAATTTTAAGAGCACGTCGAACATCCAACGTATGCCACAGACGCTCCAGAGCGTGCTGGGGCTTGGGGCAGAAGGAGGGGAGAACCACCTCCTGGGCCAGGTGAAAAAGAGAGGAGGATTTAGGTAGGAAGGTTGGGTCTAGCCTAAGGAGGACTGACTCCTTCCTGAAAACGCAAAAGGCTGGGTCAATGGAAAGGGCCCCGATTTCAGAAACCCTACGTGCCGATGTGACGGCAATAAGGAAGGCCATTTTAATGGACAGGAAATACAACGAGACCTGGTGTAGAGGCTCGAAGGGGGGCCCCGTGAGGGCTTTAAGAACTAGATTGAGGTTCCAGCTAGGGAACCGATGGACTACTGGAGGGGCGAGGCGGCGGGCAGCCCTGAGAAACTGTTTGACATGGGCGTGAGAAGAAAAGCGGATGCCTGTGGAGGCTGCTAAAGTACTGTCTAGAGCTGACAGTTGTCTGGCGAGCGTGTTGGGGCGAAGGCCCTTCTCTAGACCCTCCTGTAAGAACAGCAGGATCTGCGGCACCGATGGGGACTGTGGTGGGAATTACACCAGCGTACGAAGTGAGCCCAAGTGGACTGGTAAATGCGCCTAGTCGATTGTCTTCTGGATGCCAGTAGGGTCTGGACCACGGTTGTCGAGTATCCGAGGTCTAATAGGGCTGAGGATTCAACAGCCAAGCAGTCAGCTTCAGAAAGTCGGGATGGTGGTACAGAAGGGGGCCCTGCGTGAGCAAGTCGGGTGTTACTGGTAGATGCAACCGTTTCCCCTGAGACAGGCTGAGGAGGTCGGGGAACCAAGGCCTGCAGGGCCAGAAAGGGGCGACTAGTATGACCCTGGCCCGGAACTTCTTGGCCCTGCTGATCGTTCGTCCCAGTAGGGGAAAGGGAGGGAAGGCGTAGAGCAGGTCCCGGGGCCATGGCTGGCTGAGAGCATCGTGGGCTTCTGCAGTGGGGTGGGGGTCCCTGGCGAAGAACCTCGGGGTTTTGTTGTTGCCGGGGGAGGCAAAGAGGTCCAGACTCGGTTGTCCGAACGTGGAGATGATGAGGCTGAAGGCCTGGGGAGAGAGTGCCCATTCTCCCGGGTCGATCTCCTGTCGGCTCAGCCAGTCCACTTCTATGTTCTCCCGTCCCCTGATATGCCGAGCTGTGAGGGAGAGTAGGTTGATCTCCGTCCATCGGAGCAGGATGCTGGCTTCTTTGTGCAGAGCTCGCGACCGTGAGCCTCCCTGGTTGTTTACATAGGTCTGTGCCGTGGTGTTGTCTGTGAAAACTAGGACATGCTGACGCTGCAGGTGCGAGGAGAAGGAGATCAGGGCGAGTCGGATTGCCCTGAGCTCCAGCCAATTTATGCTGTGGAGCATTTCTCGGACTGACCAGGAGCCCTGTGCCGTGTGGGAGGACAGGTGTGCTCCCCAACCGGTGAGGCTGGCGTCTGTAGTTAGGATCACCCTCTCGGGGTCCGAGAGGGGGACTCCCTCGGCGAATCTGTGCGGGTGTTCCCACCAAGGCAGAGATTGCAGGACAGGCGGGCTGGGAGGGATGGAGACTGGTCGGTTGCAGATGATGGCATATTGCCATGGCTTGAGGAGTGCCTGCAGGGGGCGCGAGTGGAACCGGGCCCAGTGGAGGTGGCGTATGCACGAAACCATCAGACCCAAGAGAGATGCCAGGGTGTGGAGAGGTACTCGGGGATGCCGTCGAATCTTTGCGATGAGGTCGAGTAGCTTGACCTGACGGTGATGAGGGATGAATATCCGGCCCCGGAGGGTGTCGAATACTACTCCCAGATGTTCTAGGCGTTGTGTCGGGTGCAGATGACTTTTCTCCACGTTCACTACAAACCCGTGGTTTTCGAGATAAGACCTCGTGCGGGCCAGATGAGACTGTGCGAGGCGGCGAGACGGTGCCTTGACGAGAAGATCGTCGAGGTAGGGGTATACGGCTATTCCCTCGAGCCTGAGGTTCGCTATGAGCGGTGCCAGAAGCTTGGTGAAGGTGCGCGGTGCTGACCCGAGGCTGAAGGGGAGGGCTCGGTATTGCCAGTGCTGGCCGTTGTAATGGAACCGGAGCCATCGCCTGTGAACGGTCCGAATGGGAACATGCAGGTAGGCATCCTGCAAGTCTAGGGAGGCTAGCCAGTCTCCCCGTGCAATCGCTAGAGATATGGAGGAGAGGGTCTCCATCTTGAAGCGCTGTCTGCGCACTGCCCTGTTGAGGCGCTTCAGGTCGAGAACCGCTCTCCAATTGCCCGATCTCTTCTGCACTAGGAAGAGGATGGAATAAATTCCTGTGCGATGTTCGTGCCAGGGGACTCTCTCTAAGGCTCCCATGCGGTGCAGTCTGGTGATTTCGGCCAGCATGGCCCTGTGTTTGGCGCGGTTGTGAGATCGAGGGGATATCCGGAAGATGTCTCGGGGGGTGTACTTGAATTCTATGGAGTAGCCCCTTGTAACGGTGTCGATGACCCAGGCGTCCGATGTCGCATGGACCCACCTTGGTGCGAAGGCAAGGAGACGGGCGCCGAGCTTTAGCGAGGCATGGTAAGAAGATGCTGAGTAGTCAGGAGTCCTGACGTCTCTGGGGGGAACCGGGGCGGCGCTGAAACTGGTGTTGAGGCTGTGGTCTGCTGGTCTTGGCCCCTCGGTTCCTCTGGTGCCTGTTACGGTAGGAGGGTGTCCAAGCTGCCTGGGTGGCATACCGGGGGCGCTTGTTGCTCTGATGGAACCTACTGAAGGAACGAAAGGGGTCTTTAAAGGACTGGATCTGGTTGAGGGTGTGTTTTTTATCCTTACTGGAGGCCTCAGTTAGGGCCTTGTCCAGGGCGGCACCGAACAGCTTGCCGCCTTTAAAGGTGCTGTTGACTAACATGTTTTTGGCGTGCGGATCTGCGCGCCAGGAGCGAAGCCACAGTCTACGCCTGGCTGCTACGTTTGCCGCCATTCCCTTAGCAATCCAGGTGAGTATGTCCATGGATGAATCCATGAGGAATGCTTGCGCCAAGGTAACGTTTGTGGCGAGCTTCCGGGATTGTGAAGCGGATAGCTGAGGGTCCTTACTCATCCTAAACCACTTCATGACAGCCCTGGCTACATAAGAAGTGGTCGTGGCCATACGGAGGGCGTTGGCCATGGCCTCGTAGTTCTTCTTTAGGCCGATCTCTAGACCTTTATCGGTGAGATCCTTAGGCAGAAAGTCGCCCTCTGTGGGGAAGACTGATTGGCGGGCCAAGGCTGCCGCTGCGGCATCTACCTGAGGGAGGTCGAAGACTGGCCTGCTGTGCTTATTAAAGGCGTACAGGGTCTGTTGGGGCCTGGAAAGTTTGGAGGACTTAGTGGGGTTTTTCCACTGTGCCTTAATGATTTTTTCAAATGCCTTATCCAGTGAAGCTCCGGCGGAGCTGGGGTGCAGCTTGGGGATGTAATCCCTATCGGAGTCATCCTCGCCCTCTGAGGAGGAGTCCGAGTCTCTCTTCTGTGGGGCTCTAGGGGTGACTCTGAGGACTCTTTCCGCCCTCCTAATTAGCTTAGGGCCCTGGTCGTGGGGCATCTCCCTGCCCAGGTCCTTGTGGCCCTTTGAAAGGATAGCTTCCCATTCTTGGCCCATCTCCTCCCGGGAGGGATGGGAGGCCATGGAGGAGCCGGCTTCCGACTCATCTTCTGATGAGAGCCGGGCGGTGTGGGGTGGACATCTACGCTGGGTTATCCTGTCCCCTGGGCGAGTCCTTTTGGCTGGGGGGGGGTGTCTGATTCCGAGTCCTCCCCTGTAAATTCCCCTTCCTCATGAGGGGAACCCCGTTCCTCATCCTCTCCAGAGGAGGAGCCCAGTAAATCTGCCAGGGATGCCCGTTTCTTGGGGGGTCTTTTATGTTTGCCCTTCCCTGCGGCTCTGGATGTTCCCTTAAAGGAGCCCTTGGGGGGGGGCTTTAGGAGCAGAGGGCCGCTTATGGGCACGCTTCTGGTTGCTCTCTATGCAAGAGAGCGCCCCCATCATGGTCCTGAGGGCCTCTATCTGGGCCTGCTGGAAGGGGTCTGGGTTCCCCCTTACTTGGGAGGAGGCAGCTGAGGCCACCTCCTCAGATGCATCCTCCTCCTCGTCGGGGGTTTCCTGCGGGGCCTGGGCGACTGGTGCTGGCGGCGCGAGCGGGGGAGGGGCAGGAAGCTCAGTTTCGCTTTCCCTCTCTGCCGCTTCTTCAGCTCTGCTCCTGGCCGCGGTTTCGTTTCTTGCCGCTGCCGCGGCGGTGGCGGTTCCCGCTCTGGGCCTGGTGGTGCGGCCCGAGGCGGCGCGGCGGGCTTTGGCGGCTTCCGCCATTTCAGAGCTGATGTGGCCGGGGGGGTATCTCCGAAGAGGATCCCCACTCCGGCAGCAAGCGGGCCGTACCCGAGGGTCGGCTCCAAGATTAGCCTCCTCCTGTAGGGAGGGGAGGCTGCGCCCAAAGGCTTGGTGCAAAGGCACCTTAAATTGTTCAAAAGCTCGAAGTGCTGTGGGTACGGAGCACCCGCTGCGACGTCCTATCAGTCCGGAGGCAGACTTTGAACTGGGATGGCGGAGGAGCGCTCTCCCCACGCATGCCCAGCAAAGTGCTTTGCTGCCTCCTAGTGGCCAGATGGAGATCGCTCCCTCCGTCCGAATGACTGGACGAGAGGGCATAGAAAGTGCCTTTTTCACCATTTTAATGGGTATCTAAGGCATTGCTATTGCCAATCTACGGAGCAAGGACTGAAAATTCTTCACATCCTGTTAAAACTGGTGTTTCTGAAATGCTGTCACTAGGTGGCGATGTAAGCGCATCATGTGCTGCTGTTGCCTGCTTATCAGCGACAGCATCTGCAGAACTGGATTGCTGGGGCAGTACAGGGACTCCAGGAGATGAGTTGCTGGCCCCAGAAGGGAGCAGTAATGAGGGGAGCGCTTCCAAGACTTCTGGCTGGGCAGGGCCTTGAGGCTTGTCAGCTCCGTTTCCCCTGTCTGGTAAAGGGCTAGGGAATCTGGTTCCAGATGAGGCTGAGCTGGAAGTAGTCTCTCTACCCTGCACTGTGTATGCGCTCGCTGGGGCAGGATATGTTCCCTGATGCCAGCAAGTTTGCCTGGTGCTGCTGAGGGCTACACTGCGTTTGGTGCCGCTGAGGGCTATCCCAAGCCCGGAGTTTGGGTGGGGGGTTGGATTGCAGCCAATGTTCCAGTGGTAATTTACCCTCTGTGGTTGAGAGGTATATAGGGTGTTGTTCCGTGGGTGCAGCTAATAAGCCCAGCAGGTCAGTTAGGGGCATAGAACCAATGATAATTGTGGGCTCTATCAAAGTGTGGCTGTTGGGGCCTGGCTCATTAGTCTGCTCCATCAGTGTTAACATGCCCTGTGCAGGCTGAGTCATTAGTTGCTGTTGCTCTGAACAGGTTGGGGCCCTTGTTTATCTGAACCGCAATCTGCGGTCTGACCCCCTGCTTTCACCTTCTTAGTGAGAGAGTCTCCGTCCGCCAGCTCCCAGTCTTTCTAGTGAGGCATCCAGGCATCGCTTCCTGTCCTTCACTGCCCATTTGGAAAGGGCTTTGCAGGCTGAACAGTTCTTCCTTACGTGACCTTCCCCCAGCCAATAGAGGCACAAGTCATGCTGATCTGATATGGGAAGGGGGGCGTTGTAATTACCACAGGACTTGAAGCCTGTTTTTTTGTCGGCAGATGGCGCGAAGACACATTCTGATCAGCCCAGCAGGGGTGTGGCCCTCCTTTTTTTTTTTTTTTAACAAGAATATGTAAAGGTAGAAAATAACTTGAACTACTCTAGCTAACTGACATAGAGACTAATCTCTATATATGTTAATTTTCCTAAAGACTAATGAGAAGCAGTATCCAATGCTAGAGGCGGTTAAGGAACTGACGATAGGGGCAGAGGGGACTCCTACATGCTTCCAGAACTTTCCTCTAGGATCCAACCTAGATAGGCATCATGTGATCCCATAAGTGAGAATCATGGAGCCACTTGAAGAACTGGAAAATTTTCCACCCCACCAAGTATGAAAGAAAACTAAATAGGCACTGGATAATATGCACAGCTAATTATATGTTTAGACAGAAAGAGCTCCTATCAGTTCTGAGCAGCACCTGTAAGTTCACATGTAAACAGGACCAATGGCACTCAGCAGCTTAGAGAAGGGTCCTGTAGTGAGTTAGCAGTGCAACTATTCTGGAGTAAGTGACTTGAAACTTGCAGTCTTAAGATGGGTGCTGGCGCCTGTGGCAAAATGTCTTGCAAATTGGAATGTGTTTTTAAGTTCCATTGACTTGAATGAAAGTTGTCACATACCTCAATCAGGGCCTTATAGTTATACAAACTGAACAATGCCTCCGATAATCTGGCCAAGAGAGGGGGTGGCTGGTGTATTGGTCCCAAATGTAAGCAGTGGAGACTAAGTAATTCAGATGATACCTTTTATTGGACCAGCTTCTGTTGAGTGAGAGTATTCAAGCTTTCAGACCTATGAAGCGTATTCTCATGAACAGAAGTTGGTCCAATAAAATAATATAATCTGACTCCATCTCTGGTAGCCTACAGAGTTCAGGATGTGTTCATTTTTTTGTTTTCCAAAAAGTACGTATAGGGAAACAATTTGTATTACATGTATGAAGAAGGCAAGGACAAAGAATCAGCAAAAAATTGAATGCAGCACTTCTGAGTCAGCTAAATATAGCCTTCCTTGCAAAATTATGATTGTCCAGTTAGGGAAAGCTTATACCTTTTGGGGGGATGGATAAGGAAATGGCATTAATTTTTTAAAATCTCAGTCAACATGGCAAAGAATGGGGAGGGGGTAGGTTTAGTGCCCGAACGTCTACATTTTCATCACGTTTGCAGGGTTGTTTCAAAACATGCAACGTTCAAATGTGACACTAGCGAAAAAAATAGGCTAATTGTTATATAGCTAGCTATATGAAAAGAACAGAATAAAAACTGAAGTGAGCATTAATAACGTATTTGAATCTTGATTAATGAGGTATGTTGCCCTAGCACAATATTCTGTATCGCATTCATTCTGCCATCTTTGCTTGCACTGAGCAATGACATCTAGTGCTGCTGATTTCATTTGGAAATACATACAGAGTAAGGTAATACTCAGCAAGGCAGAAACAGCATCAGTATTAAGAAATTTACTAACCTACCACATAAATTAATGCTGCATAGGAAGCACACATTATACTGGTGAGGGCAGTCTTTGCTGGGTAGGAGATGACATCAAACAAGGACATTCTTCTAGTCTGTAGGAAAAAATGATTATTAAAAAACGTTTTCTGTTATCAAAATCTCAATACTGTTCAATATGAGAGTAATGAGCAGTTCCATCCAACCATACTCATTCTCAAATGACTATTTTTTGTGGATGCTGAGTCTGACTGAGGTATAACTTACTGTTTAGCTACATCAGGAAAAGATGTCACACAGGAAACACCGGTTGGAAACTGACATGCACATGACTCCGCTTTGTTTCCTATGGCCGTTGCAGGGTGTATTGGCACCCTATGCAGCCCTGCAACATGCATAAGAAATGTTAAAGCGGTTTTAAGGTGCATGTCTGTTTTCACCCAGAGTGAGAGGATGTTATAGCCCCTCCCCCGCCCATCTGTTCCTATAATCAGGCAGTGCTTTGTGGGCTCCAAGGTGAAAAGTGGGAAGAAGTGAAGGGGAAAAGAGAATATTCCTGTCGGTAAGACTGAGCCCTCTTTCCTGAGAGAGCAGATCCCGATTAAACACAATGATGTGCAGCTTCCATATGGCGCTACACCCATACTCTCATCCTGCAATCTAGCCTGCAGAGGCAGTGAGTGATTTCAGACATTACATTGTCTGAAATCACCTCAGTCAACAGCGGGGGTGGGGGGTGAACAGAGGTGAACGTCTGTTTGATCGCATCCAGATGTTCACCTCAGTCAACCACCCCCCGCGGTGAACCTAACCACGCATTGTTCTCCCGCACTACGGCGGCAAACTAAGCGTGGTTAGGGGGAATCCGGAACGTGGTGAAGGAAAAATAACGTCTGTTACCTTAACTTCACTGTGTTCTGGACTCCGGGCGGCGGCAGCGGCCAGATAGGCTGCTGCGGTTGCCTGTCTCGGGGAGGGCGGGTGTCTGGGGAGCGCTGGGGGTGGGGCCAGGCGTCTGGGGAGCACAGGGGGTGGGGCCAGGCGTCCGGGGAGTGCAGGGGGTGGGGCCGTGCAGCCACATGCTGCGTTCCGCGGCCCCGCCCCCTCCAGGAGGGGGGGTTGACCAACAGACGTGATGGGCGGCAGCACTGACCCTGGGCCGTGCTTCGGCGGTCCCCACGGCCGGGGGCAAAGGCGAATGTCTGTTGGCGTACCCCTTCACCCCGCCTGTGGTCCGAACCACCCCACGGCCCAGGGTCAATGCTGCCGCCTGTCACGTCTGAAATCACTGAGTGGCTCCCACCCTTTCCAAAGAGACAGGAACAGCAGCATTGAGCCGCCGCAAGGTGCAACAGCAAGAGCAAAGGCATTCTATCTGAACCTATTATGCCTATGCCTTATTCCAGATTGGGGGTGGGGGAGAGGAAACGGGAAGAGCCATCTGCAGAGGATCCCCTCCTCCTGAAGATCGCGGGCACACAGGGACCCTGTTTGGGTACACATCTTCAGGAGAAAAATCCAGCTGGAGTTTGAACCAGTTAAATTGGAACTCTAACATTTTTTAGACTTGGTCCATTGTAAATAATTTTTTTTATAGATGCAAAGTAGTGCAAATATACTTAAGGTTACATTGCAGTTTCTTAAATTACAGAAATAATGCTTTCTATCTTGAGCACCATGGCAACAAGAAAAGGAAAGCTGCATTACAACTTTTAAAGAAAACTTGAATTGCCCGTGAAAGTTGTATCAGGATAGCCAGATCAACTACTTTCAGTTTTCCTTCAACAATTCACTCTCCAGAAAATGTTGACACAAACTGTTCAAGTGATCCCATCTGCAAATGTGTGACCCTGCTTGGGGTCACTACCCATGGTTTCAGAAGCTCTGCTCAAGCTCATTGCCCTCAATTTTGGTGCAATACTAGGGGTGTTTCCAGACAAGACAGGAAGGAGAAGCTACTCTGCCTTGGGTAGCCTTTCCCCTCCCTGTGCCAGCGGGCTGGTGGCAGCCACATGTTCCCCTGCCCCATGGTGGGGTGAACAGCTGCCTGCTACGTAATGTGTCCTCTGAAAAATATCAAGGATGCGTTGCAGAACAGCTTGCTTCAATGGAGTAAGTCTGCCCAGGGTGAGCTCCACAGCAGGGCTGTGAGCGATGGGTGCTGCCACTTGCTATGTGTGGCCACATCACCGCTGGGGTTTGGTCCAGCTGGGAGGGGGAGGCAGGGCTGGGCAGGTCCAGGTGCGTGCTCGTTTGGCCGGCACTGCAGCCCTCCCCAACCATGGCAGTGGATGCAACTGGCTGGCCCACCCCACCCAGCTTCCCCACAACCATCTGTCCGGCTCCCTGCACTTGCCCCGCTGTGTGGTGCCGATTGCCTGCCAACAAGGCCGCGCAGGGATCCGGCCACTGCCCCTCATGTGGAGACATCCTAGGTGTGCACATTCTTCAGGAAACCAGGCAATTCTCACTCTGTTGCCTTTCAATATCCCTCCAAGACTCCTTTTTCAAAAGCTTATCAGTTTTCTTGCTGCTGTGCTCCTCCCCACAACACTTGAGAAGTGCTGACGGGGGATGCTACTGGGTAAATAGGAATTTGGTACTCTCCTGGTAAGCCCTTGCTGCTGCCCTGTCTGCTAGTGCAGCTGGGGAAGCCATGTGCTGGGTGCAGCAGCTATGAAGTCCTGGCACTCAGGAGGGGTAATGGCTTACTGGGTGAATAAGATTCCGTCCCATCTCCACCCTGGCAACATCAAAGGAGCTACCAGATCAAAATCTCAAGACTAAAAGAACACGAGGTGTGGGGTTTGGAACGAAGGGATATCCAGCAATCTTACGTCCTCTTCATCTGGTAAGCCTGCACTGCTTACTTAGCTGTGTCCACACAGAGTATTGGGTTGCTGCATAGACAGGTGCAAGGGCAGTCACTGGGTAAACTGGAAGTGGGCCTGACAAGAGGAAATGGGGATACAGCTCCCACCCCACAAGCTCAGCTCCCACCCCACAACCAGCCAACAAGCATTTTTCTTAATAGACATAAAATATGAGTAAATAATAATTGCAAGTAACTTGTGTAAATAGGAGTACAGTACCAGTATGGTCTCTAGAAACTGATTTCAAAACTTATGACGGGGATGGGAAGTAGGGGGGCTCCCAGCTACCCGGATATACTAGTAAGGGAATACTTCCCATTTGTTGTCTCTTATAAGTCAAATAGGAAGTATTATTTCAATGTGTTTTTCTCCTTGTGCGCCAAATAAGTGCACAGAGTAAACAAACAAAAAACATCCTTTCTTGTCCACCTCTTGGGTTTGTAAGGAAAAGTATAATGAAAATTTAAAATAGTTTATTATGGTTTTCATTTAAAAACAGGATGAGATATACTCATTTTAAGTCTGCTATCTTCCCTATGCATCTTTTCACAGGCAGACTTAAGATTCCACGAGTAGCATTAATTGTGGTGAAAAATGGGGAGCTTGACAAATATCTATGTGGAATAATAGGAGAGCAGATGGGTTGGTGGTAAAGGGAAAAAGTTATCATACAAGACAGAGGTTGCCAAACACTTTTGGACTCAAGCACAGCTATGCTTCAGCAATTCTTCGAGCGCCCACATGCTTACCTGTATCCACCACTCACTTAAAAAGAATATGACACTAAAAAAAACCTTCTTGCATGTAACCAATGACAAAATGAAATGGGTACTAATATTAAATATTAATTTAATATTCATTGTAACAGCTGTGACATGGCCTTGAAGGGCTGTTGTTCATCAAGCAACTAAATTCTCAGGGCACATCTGAGGCTGCTGTTCGGGAACCACTGGTGTACATTATTCGAAATCAACGTGCTGTTCTTGGCAACAATCCACTTACTTCACAGTCATCTTTTTAAGACAGTGGCACTACGCCAGAATAAGGAGCTTATGGTTGGTGCTATTGTGTCCCTTTCTATTGTTGGGGGCTTGAGAGGGGGTGTACGGGTAGGGAAGCAACCATAACACACTATTTTTGTCAATACTGGAGGGTAAACAACATCCCATAGACATGGAAGGTTCCATTAGAGAAAGATTAAACATAATTTGAATGAGCTGTGGAAGAAAAATTAGTCAAAAGTTGTTTGAAAATAGGTAAGAATACGCCCTCTCCCTGCTAACTTACCGGAGCGTTATAGAGAGGCTGCTTTGGAGTGTGTTCATTTTTAAGAAGTCGTCTTGATATAGCATTTAGCTCTGCAAATTTTCTAACAAGTTGTGGCTGTAAGAGTCTGGCAACTGATTTTGAAGAGTTGCCTATCCTCTTTAGTCCCTTAATCGCTACCATTCCAGGAGGTGTAGAGAGAACCCTTGCCACAACTGATCTGGATTTTTGCACAATAGGATCTTTTGGCTGAAAGAAGTGTTTGAAAAATAAAATGGAAAATGATTGGGAAAAATATATAATTCAAAATATGATTTATGGAAAAGACATTTAAATATTAACTAGATACTGAAGCTATGCAGAAAGCAGATTAATTTGTGGGGAAAAATCAGCTGTTTTAAATTGAATTCTACAAATAATAAAATACACCAGGATTTGGTCTGTGGTAGTCCAATATGGTCAAGATCGTTAAAAACAGATAAAACGACAGAGTTTTCCCCCATGCCCATGGAAGAATGTGAAGTTCCATTTTATTTTACACGTTACTACCTTATGAGACAACACACAAACATTTAGTACAGTTAGCTCCCCACCCACCACTACTGCATGATCAGCTATTACAACTAAGGCTGTTTTTACACGGACGCCCCACCCCCCATCTCCACTGGGTGTGGAGGAAGGTGTTAGACCCGTGGGGGTGTCTGTGGAACAGCGCGACACTGGGTGGGGTAAGTGTTCAATCAGTGTTCGCCCATGCGAAGTGCGTGTACGCTCCTGCGCTGCTGCGTAATGCCTACCTCCACCCATCTCCACCGACAGCAATCAGACAAACCGGAGGAGGTTCCGTGGGTGTACCCCTGTGGGAACAGGTGCACACCCACCTACACCCACAGAAGCAGCACACCCATCCCCCCACTCACCACTACCTGTGTAAAAAGGGCCTAGGTCTCTGCCACTAGACATCACTACAGACGGGCACAAAGGATACCCTCTCTAAAGGTATCCTCAAAGAGACAAACTTTTTGCAGTATTTCTGGTTCCATACTGTGAGGATGCTGTCACCTTCACAAGAATTTAAGAGTTTATTTAATCCTACAGCTGTTGAGGAGCTCATCCCCTGGAGGTTCTACCACCTTGCATTTTGATCATTGCATTTTCCATTAAGCTCAGCATCAGAAATAATCCTGTACCTTGCAGAGATGCAAGTTTTCTGCACAAAGGAATTTGGCTGTATGAGCTCAGAATTTCAAAGACTTACAAAAAATGTACAAAAGGATTTTGACACTAGCCTTGATATTAGCTAAAAGGCTAATTTTCTTGGTGATTTCCCCTAGTTATTTTTAATTATATTGACACCTGAGAAAAACAGCGATGGACATATTAAAAAAGGCTTATAAAATAGGAATTTCTAGTTTTAGATTTGAACACATTTAAATAGATATTCTGCATATTTACTCATCTGTTACCATGTGCGTCGTACCACTCCCCACTCAAAATGGGAGCTCATTTCTCCAACAAATGTGCCTGTTTTCACCCATGCTTGCCCTTTACACATAGAATGCTCTCCCTGAACTTATCCAAAAAGCCACTACCCTCTTCCATTTGAATTTCTTCAAGCCTTACTTCTTCTATGACACCCGCAAAAAACAAATAAAGTTCAGAAGCTGTCAGCAGACATAGATGATGGGAAATTTTAAAGCTGTGTCTATCACGCACACACCCCCGTGACCTCTTTGCTTGTATGTTGTATCTGACTCTCCTTGTACATTTACTTTTCCAAATGTTATGTTCTAGATAAGCATGGTGGGGACCTTGGTAATGTTTGAGCACTATTGTAATACACAAACATAAACTCTTATTATTGTGAGGTATGGAAGTACTATACCTATTTTACTGCTGGAGAACTGAAGCACTGAACAGATTAAGTGATTTGACCCAGGTTACACAGGAGTTTGTGACTGGCATAAGAATTTAATAACTGATCAGAGGAATGGGTTGTGTGGACAGGGACCATCATTGCCTGGTGATCGATTAGAAATGTGCTGCGTGATAGTATCTTCATGTTATTTTTCTGGACTCCAGTGATCTGAACATTTTGTCATGAAATCTTTGCGGTATCCATTTTTTAATCTAGGTGTCTAACTATCAACCTCAGCAGTAGCAGACAAAGCATATTTACAATAATTTATTTAACAAGAAGGGGAAACTTAATGCCAATTAAACATCTCAGAAACTTTACCTGGTTTGAATAGGTCATTCCTATTATGGCTGGAAAGTCATCCTTAAAATCATCTATAATTTCCAGGACTGCTCTCTGGACTATTTCAGCTGAGGTGAAAAGAGGAAGTTTAAGACTCAAACCAACAACTTCCAATGAATAAAACAAAGCAATAGCAATATATGAGCTGGGCAAGGTAGAGAAGGCTTGGGGGTTGTGCCCCACAAACAGGATCACATACCTTGTCCGGCAAATTTCCTAATCACTTGCCCACATATCCACCCAATTGGTTTGATAGGCATATTGTGTTGGGTGTGTGTGTGTGTCTTCCCTCCCTACTCCTCAATTCTTGCTGCCTTCCAAGTCCAGCAGGACGTTCCGATCACAAGTGAGCCCAGCATTTCACATGCACATGCAATTATTACACCCAAGGCAGTGAGACTTTATGACAGCACAATGCGTCTCTTAGATACATACTTGGCTCCTGACATACGCAGTGTGCAGTTGCTGCACAGTATTATCCCACAAGAAGAAAAATCTCTTTTCTGACAAGTTAATACGTAAACATTCTGATGTTTGGTAGATTTTGCATCATGACACACTATTTTACATGTTGTTTCGTTAGTGATGTTTTGGTCACACTATTGATCTGACAAGCAGGATTCTCAGATATGCCTGACTGTCTTTTTACAACCACCATCTTGGACTGGCAGAAAAAAGGACTGTATGAGCTAACAGGTATCATTCCACTGGAGAAGAGCCTAAACCAACACCAGGGTTCCTAGCTTTGTGTGCCAAAAATTTGGAAATTCTCCAATTAAAAAAAACAAATTCTTTGATTAAAAAACCAAAATCCCTGTTTTTCTGCCATTAAATGTAAACACTAGTTGACTTTCCCTTACCACAATACATATAGGCATGAGTTAAAACCCCACATTTTATTGTAATATTTTAATTTTTATGCAATTTTGTAGCTACCTGTCACATCAACAGTCGTCCCCCCCCCCTAAAAAAATAATTCATGTCTGTGGCACCCCTCCACCCACAGCTTCCTCCTCTGCTGCCCTGCACTCGCTGCCGCCTCCTCCCAGCCTGGTCCCAGACCGCTCTGCCAACCAGAAAGGGGGACCATATAGAGGCTAGCACTTGGGGAAGCTGCTATGGGCCCGATTAGGCCCACCTCTTGTCCCCGCTTCCCAAGGTCCAGAAAATCTGACTTTCCCAATTTGTAGTGCCCTTGCCCCCACCCGCCCCCCTGGAAGTCTGGGGCACCCCTCCAAATGCAGAGTCCCCACAAGCACATGCCTCCAGGTTGCTTCCTCTCAGCTCCACTCCAGTATCCTTGCTGCCCTGCACTCGCACCGGTTTACTCCTCCCAAGCCTGTAAGTTTTTGCTGTTTTCCATGAAATTCTCTGGAAAAAGGCAAAATGTTTGTTTTCCATGAGAAAGAAAAAACTAGGAACCCTGGCCGTCACAAAAAAGGACAAGAAAAACACATTCTTGGTAGAGCTTACTCTACAGGTAAGTCTTCTTGCTTCAAAATCATGACAAACAAAAAACTAAAATTCCTGGTTTCACTGCTAAGCAAAATGAATCTGATTTCCCCAGTGTTCAGTTCAGAGTTAAACAAGAAAGCCAGATTTAAATGGGCAGCACATCTTATTACTGTTTTCAGAAGGATCCTCTTTGTGTGTAGCGTGTATCTCCTAGCATGAATAGTTTCCAGTGGCTTCCAGTAGCCAGCCAGTGCCTTACTCACCCCTCCCTTCTAATCAGTGGTCTACACTGATTCTAGGATGCAAATAGATTCCAGTCTGGAATCCCAGGGCTCTCTGATAAGGTTTCAAGGTGGGGCAGTATGTCATGTCGCACAGTCCCCTCTAACTTTTACAATATGAAGATCATGATTTAAAATAACTGAAAGGGGTTTTGTAAATATAAGTATACCAACTGGGTTAGAAAATACTTCCTAAGCTGTCCCTGTTTGTTTATTTTATATTAACACCATGAAATATAAGCTTATAAATGAACTAAACTTACAAGAATATCTCACTTTCTGATTCTCTACTCTTTTGCTGCATGTCATCTATTGCAAGCCTGTTTTCATACAGCAGTTCTCCTAACAGATGGCCAGAATTTGCAGCAGGAGCTACATAGTTTTCAAATGCTGCACAAATGAGACAGTCCACTGAACTGCAAGCCACATTTTTTTCAGCTTGAATCATCCAATTTCAGCCCTAATGATGCCCTATCCTGATCAAAGTACTTCATGGTCAAAATGCTTCATACGCTTAAGACAAACTCAGAGGGTTTTTCTAAAATTGATGTGAATGGGTTCACTATATAAGACCAATAAGTAAAAAAGGTAAACCATCATCTCCCGCACTGTGGGGGGAGGGATTCTAACGGGTAGCTCCCAGGGTTGGCTACTGCAGCAGCTGCCTTGCACTCCCCTTGCCACGGACCACATGAGTGCTGGTGAACTGGGCTCCCCAGGGCTCGTGGCCGGTTCCTGCCAAGACTTACAAAGGCTGTCTCTCCCACCCACCGTGTCTATGAGACCTGTCTACTAGCATGGGTGGCGGGCAGGTGGTGTGTGCAGGCGCCCGTTGTCAGGCATGTTTTTGGCTTGCCCCGCACGGCGCACTCTGGATTTCTCAGCAGTGTGCCATGAGTGGGTGCTGAGTGGCTCACAGAAGCGTGCATCCCCATGCACCACCTTCAAACAGGTGCTTGGATGAGTGGCTCCTGGGTGGCCATGCATGATAGCATCTTTAAAAACCCTCTTACAGTGGCTATTCTTGCTCACTTAGAAGTACCCAACAGGTCATAATGGAGTTGCTGCTCACTCCCAGCTCCCCAGCTACACTACTGGCCTTGACCACATCCTCTGGCAGTAAATTACACAAGTTCATTGTGCGCTGAGTGAAAAAATACTTTGTTTAAAATCTACTGCCTGTTGATTTCACCGAGTGTCCCCTAGTTCTAGTACTCTTAGAGAGGGTAAATAACTCCCTATTTACTCATCCCACACCACTCATGATTTTATAAACTTCTACCATATCCTTTCTCAGCCGTCTCTTCTTTAGGTAACAGTCCTAACCTATCAAGCCTCTCCTTGTACTGAAACCATTCCATATCCTTGTTCATTTCTGTTGCCCTTCTATGTACCTTTTGCAGTTCTATTATATCTTTTTAGGGATGGGTCGACCAGCACTGCACAGAATATTCAAGTTACAGTCTCATCATATATTATACAGCAGCATTATATTTTCTGTTTTCTGAATAATTCTCTATCCCTTTCTGAATAATTTCTAACTTTCTGTTTTCCTTTTTGATGGCTGTCACACACTGAGTTGAGGTTTTAAATTAATTGTCCATCATTCCAAGATCCTGCATAGTAACCCCTAGTTTAGAACTCAGCATTGTGTATGTATAGCTTGGATTATTTTTCCCTATGTGCATCACTTTGCACTTGTCAACATTAAATTTCATCTGCCATTTAAGTTGCACATTCTCCCAGTACTGCTATATATATTTATATAGCAACATTATATTTTCTGTTTTATTCTCTATCTCTTTCTGAATAATTTCTAACTTTCTCGTTTCCTTTTTGATGGCTGTCACACACCGAGTTGAGGTTTTCAATTAATTTAATCCCTAGTTGCATCACTTTTCACTTGTCAACATTAAATTTCATATGCCATTTAGTTGCCCATTCTCCCAGTATTGCAAGATCCTCCTGTAATTCTTCACAGTCTGCCCAGGTCTTAACTACCTTGAATAATTTTGAATAACATTGTGTCATCTGCAAATTTGCCCGCCTCACTCTATACTCCCTTTTCCAGGTCACTTAAATATATTAAACACCAGTCTCAGTACAGACTTCTGTGGCACCCCACTTTTACTTCTCTCTGTTGTGAAAACTGATCATTTAGTTCTACCCCATTTCCTATCCTTTTAATCTGTTACCGATCCATGACAGGGCACTCCCTCCTATCCCATGTCTACTTAACTTCCTCAATAGTCTCTCATTTATTTATTTTTCATACTTATTACCCCCACCCCTCCTGCCAAAGGCAGCCTGGGGCGGCTTACAAAGATAAAAACACATATATAAAAATTCACATAGGGCCCTGCAGGCAATAAAACAAGAAAATAAAACAGGGAGTAAAAGATCCCTCATGAGGGATCTTATCAAATGCTTTCTTAAAATCCAGATACACTATATTGATGGGCTAATCCTTATTCACATGCTTGTTCGCACCCTCAGAAAGTTCCATTAGATTAGTGAAGCATGACTTCCCTCTGCTAAAGACATGTTGGCTTTTCCCAGTTGTCATGTTTATCAATATGCCCGATAATTCTGTTCTTCACAACTTTCCACCATTTTGACCAGCACCAACATTAGGCTCACTGGTCTGCAGTTTCCAGGGTAACCTCTGGAGCCTTTTGTTTTAAAAAATGGTGTTACATTTGTATCCTTCAGTCTTCAGATGTAGACACAGATTTTAGCAATAGGTTACAAATTACCAATAGTAGTTCGATTTCATATCTATGTTAATTCAAAACTCTTTGGCGGAATACCATCGGATCCTGGTGATTTATTACTATTTAATTTGTCAATTTGCTTTAGTACTTCTTCTAGAGTCACATTTGTGACAGTTCTTCAGATGCATCACCTACAAATAGTTCTGGTGTGGGTATTTCCCTAACATCCTCTGCAGTAATGACCAAAGCAAAGAATTCATTTCACTTCTCTGCAATGGTGTTTTCCTCCCTGAATATCCCTTTTGCCCCCTTGTCAACTAATGGCCCAACTGACTCTTTAGCAGGCTTCCTGCTTCTCATGTACTTGAAAAAGTTCAACCCCCAATGCTCCTCCCACCATCCACCACCTTCAATCCTGCTCTCATGCTGCTGAATGCCTCTGGGAGATGTTTCATGAACTTGCTGACTACAGGTGTTTTTAAACGAGACGCGTCCACGCATGGCCCTCCACCATCCATGTGTCCAACTGCTCATTTGAAGTTGGTGTGTGGGGAGGCACGCTTCCATCACTCATGCAGTGGCCACCCATGGCCGTCCATATATGGAATACCGCCAAAATGCCTCTGCTAAACAAACTACTGCTCCAAGCCTCCAGCCTCAAGTCTCACTCCCACAGTTCCTGCCATCTCTTCTACCTTCAGTTCCCTTCTCAAGCTTCCCTGTTCTCTTTCCCCTTTCCTTTCCTCTTTCAAGGACAAGATTGATCAAAATCTGTCATGACCTCGATTCCTGTCCCTATCCCACCCATATTTCCTTTCCCCCTTCTTCTTTGGCTCTCCCTAGCTTCCCTTGATGAGATCTCCTCCCTCCTTATCCAACCTCTCCACCTACTCCCTTAACCCTATCCCCTTCTTGTCTCTTGCTGATGCCCCCACCATTGCACCCGCTCTTCTGCACATCAATATCTCCTTCTCTAGTGGTTCCCTTCCCTCTGCTTTTGAGTATGCCACTGTCTGCCCTATCCTTAAAATGCCCACTGTTGACCTTTTATCTCTTTTAACTCAACTATTTTATCTCGTTCCTCTCCTTCACTTAACTCCTAGAACAAGGTGTCTATACCCGTTGACTTGACTGCCTCTCTTCCAGTGCCTCCCTCAATCACATTCAATTTGGCTTCTGTCCACTCCACTCACCTGAGTCTGCTCTCACCAAAATCATCAATGACATTCTTGTAGCTGAGTCTAAAGGTCTTTATTCCATCTCTGTGCTGCTTGATCTCTCCACCACCTTTCACACTGTCAACCACACCCTTCCCCCCTTGATTCCCTTCAGTCTATTGGTTCCAGGGTTCAGATCTCAACTGATTCTCCTCCTAGCTCTTTAACCTCTCCTTCAGTGTTTCTCTTGCTGATACTGCCTCCACCTCACTTTCCTTCTTGGTTGAAATTCCCATATATCTGTCCCAGGTCCTCTTCAAGCTCATTGAATCTCATGGCGTCCAGTATCACCTGTATGCAGATGATGATCTACTCTTTCTCCACCTCTGCCCCTCTATCCATTTTCACATCATCAGTTGTCTTTATGACATCTCTGCTTGGATGTCTGTCAACTCAAGCTTAATATGTCCACGATGAAACTTGTCGTTCGCCTTAAATTGTCCTGTTCCTCTTCCCTCTCTATTTCCATTCATGGTGTCGTCATCTGCCTGTCCCTCGGGCAAGTAGCCTAGGATTAATTTTTGGCTTCTCCCTCTCCTTTAAACCTCAGATTCAAGTTTGTTAATGCCTGCCACTTCTCCCTGCATACTATTGCTAAAATCCAGCCCTTCCTTACTGCTTCCACTGCCAGAACCCTACTCCATGCTCTAGTTCCTACTGCAACCTTTCTTACTACTTGCCTGTGCTGTTTTTACCTTGCCCCTCTAACTTCAATTCAACACCCCACTGCCAAGGTCATCCATCTAGTTGACCACTTTGATCATGGTCAGCCCCCTGTCTGCTCCCACGACTGGCTCCCTTTTCCCCTTTGCATCCAGCAGAACTTCATCTTCATCTTCAAGGTTTTTTGTAGCCTTGCTCCTTCCTATCTTTCTGCACACATTTCCTGCTATGTTCCCAACTGGCAACTTTACTCCTCCTTTGACACCACCTGTACCCTCCTGACTCTCCTGTTCCCTAAACTGTCTTTAGCCCTTCTCCTGAAACTCTCTTCCTCACTGCATTTTTCTCTGCTCCTTCCCTTTAAAGGGCATGCAGAGTGGCATTCTCGGTGGCTGCTGCATGATTATGGAACTCCCTCCCCTTGGAGATTTGTCTAAGCCTGAGCCTGCTCATCTTCCAGAAACAATGCAAGCTCTTTCTATTTGGTCAGGCATTTAGCAGATGGGGTTAAGGAAGGGTTGTGGGAGGATTAAGGGGATTTTAAAGATGTTTTTATTGATTGTAAGCTGCATCAAGTCATAATGGGAAGAGCAGCATATAAATTGCTTAAATAAATAAAAATAAATTCCTCTCCAAACCATAACTCTTCCGTCAGGCTTTCCCTTGCTCCTTATCTCCACAGACTGTTCACTGATATTCCCTGAACTGTCCTATCATTCCGGATTTTCTTTCCCTCTGTAACTAACCTAAATACATACACCTATGACGCTTCAGACGTTACGAAAATGCTTTTCACCACAGTGGACCACGGTGGATCCCCTGTGGTGGTGGTGTTTCCGTGAACGTCTGTTTGACCCCCGCCAGATGTTCAGCACAGTGAATCTCTGGTGGGGGGTCAAAGCTAACCACGGTTCTCGGGAGGTCGAGAACTGTGGTTAGAGTGGCCACGATCCGGGACGGGGCTGGCAATGGCTACGCTGCACGTCTGCTCACCAGTCCGGTCCCGGAATCAGGCCTTCACCACGGGACGGGGTCAGGTGCAGCAGCCTCATTGACCGCTATGCCCGTCCGTCTCCCTGAGGACGGGCGGCCAAGGGAGCGTGGGGGGGGCGGGGCCATGCGGTCACGCCACGCAGCTGTGCCCCCTCCATGATTCCCCACAGTGATGGAGCCGGCACGTCTGAAGGATGGCCAGCTTCATCACGGACCGGGATCTGAGAGAGATCCCAGTCCGGGGTTCAGCGTGGCAGGCCTCTGGGCCCGTCACGTCTGAAAATACCCATAGATGCAAGTAAAGCAATTCATTTTCTGCTGCAACAAGGAGAGGAAACTCGATTAAAGTTCAACAATCCAATTTGGTTTCTTCCTAAAAATGAGGGTGTTCAGACTCTAACTGGGTATGGCTTTCACTCACTGAATTTATACCTGATTGGCAACACAACAATTTTACCTCTACTGAGGGAACTCCAATTAAATATGCAGACCTGATGAAATATATTTCACAATTGGTCAAAAATTATTCAAACCAGTATTTGTAGAAAAAGGATAAAGCTCATTGCAAATCTGAACCTTTTTGATTGGAAAACTAAAAGGTTGATGAATTGTCTACACTCCGTGCTAAACAAGGGATAAATTGGACTTTTACACTGAAGGATGATTTCTATAGTTATAGCAGCTACCCGATCTAGACAACACTTATTGCCTTTGGATCCGATAGCAATACAGTAAAAAGTTCCAAGGGAACAGAGGAATAAATTGATTACAGCTATTCATAGCTGGACTACCAGAGGGCAGCAAGAGAATGAAAAATGTTTATCCTGCCTGGTAACCCTGGGATGGGGGCCAGACATGAAAACACAAGTTGAGGATTTTTAAAATATATATAAGTGGTGCTTTAAATGTATATAAAATAATCTCGGTCCATGTAAATCAAATGCTCTTTTAAGACCTAAAGAATTTAAGAGGCCTTGGACTGTACTACAAATTGAGTTTGTAAATCATCTGCCAAGAACTGCAAGAGGAAACCAATTTCTGTTGGAGATAATCAATTTGTTTTACAATTAGGTGAAAGCTTTTACATTGCAAAATAACACAGCAAAAGGTTGCAGCTAAGGTTCTTATAGAACAAGTTTTTAGCAGATGGGGTTTACCTTTCCAAGTCACTTCTGATAAGGGATCATCATTTACTTATGAAATTTTCTAGAATTGTTTGGTTTTATTAGGAATCCAATTACATTTACTCTGAAAAAAGAACCAGCGTGGTGTAATGGTTAAGTGTAAAGTATTTGGACCAGGAGATAGGGGGGACTCCTGATTTTAGTCTCGCCTTAGCCAGAAGCTTATTATATTATTCTTATTCTTATTATATTTAAATACTCCTTACAAGCCTTCTAATGCAGAGGGTGTGGAACAAATTAACAGAACTGAAAAGAAATAAAAGGGGTTCGGCTGCTTTTCTGCACCCTGGTGAAGCAGGCCCCTTTCTATTTCTGGGATCAAGTGGAAATACTGCTGTTTTGAGAGGGTGGGGAATTACTCCTCTTCTATTTCTAATAATGACTCTTTTGTTCACCTATGTAAGCATTTATTCAATAATAGCAGAACAATTAACATACCAATTATTAAAGAGACACTTGCACTCAACATATGATCTCATCTATTCTGACTACTTCAAATACATACAAAGCATATATTCTTACGTGATCGGAGGTCAACGGTCCTTCTGCTTAGTCATTAGCAGGTGGGGACCCAACGAAGCTGAGAGAGAGAGAGCCTAGCTGCAAGGCATGTGGTAGTAAATCAATACATAAAGAATTTGATTGACTATCTCCAGAAAATGCATATTTTAGTGGCTGGAAATTTGGGAAAAGCCACTATGAAAAAATCAAGCCTATTTCCAGAAATTTCAGGAAGAAAATATTTGGAAAATTGGAGACAAAGTCATGCTTGTAGCTTATGCTAAACCTCCTTACAATTTGTGTTCAAAATGGATTGGACCTTTTCCTATTATTGACAAACTGTCCAATGTTGTTTATAAAATTCAGATTACTAAAGGAAAAAGAACCTTTGATAAATTCTATCATGCAAATCAGTTAAAACTGTACCAGTGAGACAGTGTTTTTACAGGATATCAAGACTGATGTTCCAGAAAACTGAAGAGAGTCTCGACTCTCTACAGAATGGCCTGTTACCTTCCTGATGACATCTCTTCACTGAGATGTCTTTGAAGACTTTGACAAGTTCACTGTTGATTATACATAATGACTATACTTGATATTAATTTTGAATTTGTAAATGTAATTTCAAACATATTGTATTATTTCTATTTCTTATGTATTATGTTTTTTGTTTCTTTCTTTTTGAAAAGACAACTTTGTACAACTGCATATATAATCTAATGATTATATTTAAGTATAACATTTATTTTAATTTAGAATAATTTATAAAAGATTGTTTAAGATTGTTTTCTTATGGTCTTGCTAGGAAAGACACTTGCTCAAATTTGTACACCTGATTTTCGGGTATGATTCAAAATTAAGGAATCGTATTGCTCACATCCTAATTGATTTAGACCTAGCCTAACCTGGTTTCATATTGAATAATAGTCTGACATAAAAAGTGCTTCCCAAATAGGCACCAATGGTATGGAAAAGTAGCAGATTATGAGTTAATGAAATACTGAAAGATGGGATCCATTATGTACATGAAGACAGTTTTATTTTTGGAAAAGTATTGAACTATGTGAACAGAGAATTTTAAATACCTCTGTAGATACATGTGCAGTAAACTGCAATGAGCAGCAAAATGCATCCATAGCCATAGCCTACTTTGTAATGCTAATAGATTGGAACCATCTGATAAGAAATGTAGTCATCTACCTTTATTAATAACGTTTATATTTAGTTATTAATTAATCCATGGAAGTGGGTAATATAGATTTCTAAAGTTTTTCTAGCTTAATTTGAGAGCTTAAAATTGGCAATTTTGTTGTGTATCCTGGGTAATCATATGAAATCTGAGTAATATTCAAATGAATATTTAATTATTATTATTGCTTTTTTTGTGTTGGTATTTCTCTTTGTTAATTGGCTCAGTCCCAAAAACAGGGGATTATATAATTTGCTTAGATAATTTGTATGTAAAGTTGCTTTGAGTTGTAGTTTGCTTAGTTCATCTTTATGCTTTTCCCCCTAATACACAAGTTATGTGCCGTGTGGACTGTTTTATTTTAGATAAGGAACTATGTGAAAGGTCTTGGTACATTTGGGCCCTTCGAGCTAGATAAAACTGGTATTGTTGGATGCTGACATACATTTCTTATATTAAGTCATACATTCCTTTATTGCCAAAAGTCCTATAAAAACCTGACTGAAACTATAAGCCTTTGTTCAGTTGATCAAGTGTCTTCTTAGAGACTACCACTGCTCCTTCTTTGCAAAGAATTTATTTTCTATCTTGAACTAAGAACTATCTTAGTCTATCTTTGTAACTTTGAAAATATAATGTAAATATAGTTCAGGGGGCTGGCGGGGCAGCCTTTGGGGGTGGGGGTTGGTGGAGCGGATCCGGGGGGGTTTGTGTCTGCAGCCACAGGGGTCGTTCTGGGCCAGGGGAAACAGAGGTTACTTACCAGTAACTCTGTTCTTCGAGAGCGCTCCGTGTATTCTCACACTTGGGATTCACTTCCTGCTCTGCAGGCACCGGAAAACCTCTCGTCAGCAGTATCCAGGCAGATTACGCCTGGAAAAGACTAGAACATGGCGAGGGCTCCGCCACCTCCACCCCCTCCCATCCCGAGAAAAGCGCGGGCCCGCATCACGAGGGATGGAAGGATAAATAGGGGGAGGAGCCCTCACCGCCTCAGTTCCTTCCAACCCAGCCTGGAAGACCTGGCATGTCCATCCAAGACTGAGGGGAAGGCGGGCGGGATGTGAGAATACGCGGAGCTCTCTCGAAGAACAGAGTTACTGGTAAGTAACCTCCGTTTCTTCTTCGAGGATCTCCGCGATTCTCACTCTTGGGAGAGTAATAAGCAGTTCTAGTTATCTCACCTCAAGGAGGAGGGAGTCGAGGATGATCACTCAAGAAGGAGTCCAGCACTGCTCTCCCCACCTGGGAATCTGCTCTGGCCGCCAGGTCCAAAGAGTAATGCCTTGTAAACGTATGGACAGACGCCCATGTGGCAGCCCTACAGATATCAGACAAATTTATCCCCTGGAAGTTCGCCAACGAAGCGGCAGTGGCTCTAGTAGAATGAGCCCTCAAACCTGCAGGCGGAACCTTGTCTGCTAAGGCATAACATTTCTGTATGCACAACAAAATCCACTTTGAAAGTCTCTGTGTGGAAAGCTTGACTCCGATCCTTTGACCCCCATATGAAATGAATAGGGAATCACACGCTCTTATCGATTTGGTTCTATCGATGTAGAAAGCCAGAGTTCTTTTAACGTCTAACGTATGCAACATTTGTTCCTCAACAGAGGTATGAGGCTTAGGAAAGAAAACTGGTAGAGAGATAGTCTGATTAAGATGAAAACTGGAAATTACTTTGGGAATAAAAGAGGGATCAATTCGCAGATCAACTTTATCCCTGTGGAACAGCATATACGGAGGGGAAGCTCTAAGGGCTGTGAGCTCACTCACCCTCCTAGCTGAGGTAATAGCTACTAAAAACGCCGTTTTAATAGACAAATTCTCCATGCTACAAGAAGCTAAGGGTTCGAAAGGGGGAGACATTAACTTAGACAGCACAAGATTCAAGTCCCACTGAGGGGCAGGGCTTGACCTCTGAGGAAAAGTGTTCCTTAGTCCTTTCCAAAACGACCTCATTAATTTGTGTGAAAAAAGAGTTCCACTGTCATCTGGTTGCAAACGTGAAGAAAGAGCTGCCAGATGAACTTTTATGGAAGCCAAAGACAAATGCAACTTCTGCAGATTCAGAAGATAGAGAAAGACATGGTTCATGTCCAAAGTTTGCAAAGAGATGGACTGCGTCGTACACCAGCTACAGAATCGTCTCCACTTCAGTTGATAACATTTGCGGGTTGAAGGTCTTCTTGAATTTAGAAGTATTTCTGAAACTTCCGGCGGTAAATTGCTCATTGGGGTAGAATCAACCAAGCGGAGAGGTGGAGCATCTGTAGATCGTGGTGAAGAATTTCCCCCCGTTCTCGGGAGAGTAGATCGTAGATCACCGGAAGCCTCTTGATTTGTGTCGCCATTCCCAGTAGGGTTTGGAACCAGGTTTGGCGGGGCCAAAAAGGAGCAATCAGGATGAGATGAGCTCTGTCCGTCCTGACTTTGCACAATACTCTGTGAATGAGGGGAAATGGTGGAAACGCATAAAGGAATGTCCCGTGCCAAGAGATGGCAAAGGCGTCCGATATCGATTCTGGTGCCATACCTGCTCGGCTGCAGAATCTCGGTAGTTTTGCGTTCTTCTGTGATGCGAACAAGTCTATCACTGGGGTTCCCCAGTCTCGAAATATGTCTGTCAAGACCTCTTCTTTCAGTGACCATTCGTGTTGGTCCGTTGACTTGCGACTGAGGTAATCCGCCCTCGAGTTGTCGTGTCCTGCCAAGTGAATGGCGTGCACATGTATGTCGTGATCTATACACCAGTGCCAGATGGTCTCTGCTTCCTTTGACAAACGGGTGGAATGTGCTCCCCCTTGTTTGTTTACATACCACATGGCTGTGGTATTGTCTGTTACGATTTGAATGTTCTGACCCTTGATACGGGGAAGCAAGGCCTTCAATGCCCAACGTATGGCTCGCAGTTCTAACATGTTGATGTGCAGGTGTGTCTCCTCTTGAGACCAGAGACCATGCACTTTGATGTCTTCTATGTGCGCACCCCATCCAGTCAGGGATGCGTCTGTTGTAATGACCCCCCGGGTGCTGGGAGTATCGAAGGGTACCCCCTTTAGAACGTGCTCTGCATTTGCCCACCACTGTAAGTTTAGAAGAAGTTCCTTCGTTATGCAAAGTTTCATGTTGAGGGGGTGGATGGCGGGCGCGTAGTTGCTGGCTAGCCATTGTTGTAGGGGTCTCATGTGCAGGCGTGCATGTGGTGTTACCATAGTGGTGGAAGCCATTAGTCCCTGTAAGTGCAGGAAAAAACGAACTGGCTTGGTGGGATGCGTTTGGAGAATGCCTAATGCATGTCGTATGGCGACAAGTCTCTCTTTTGGAAGGTACGCTTTCGCGTGTCTGGTGTCCAAGATTGCCCCTATAAAGGGTAGTCGTTGTGTCGGGTGCACGTGTGACTTTGCCAAGTTGAGAACAAACCCCAGGTCCCTGAGGAGTGACATAGTTAGCTCCACGTGTTTCACAAGCTCTTGTCGCGACTTCGCCGCCAACAGCCAATCGTCTAGATACGGGAAGATTCTGACACCTTGCCTTCTCAGATAGGCTGCTACGACAGCCACGCATTTGGTGAAAACGCGTGGTGCTGTGGACAGTCCGAAAGGAAGGACCCGGTACTGGAAGAGAAGGTCCCCTGCAACGAATCGCAAGAATTTACGGTGAGAAGGGCGTATTGAGATGTGGAAATAGGCGTCTTTTAGATCAAGGGAGGCCAACCAGTCGCCTTGCTGCAAACCCATGAAAATGACCGGTAAGGAGGTCATACGAAATTTAAACCTTTTAACGAATTTGTTGAGATATCTCAGGTCCAGTATGGGTCGAGACCCCTTATCTTTTTTGGGGACCACAAAAAACCTAGAGTAGAATCCAGAACTATGTTCATCTCTGGGAATGAGTTCGACAGCCCCCTTGTCGATGAGTTTTTGAATTTCAACTAGTATTTGAGTAGAGGGGAGGGGTGCCCCAGGGGGGCAAGGTGAGAGGGGAGGGGTGGTGTGAAACTGTATGGCATACCCCAGTTGTACTATCTCTCTGACCCAGCGATCAGAAGAGATGGCTTCCCATACATGTAGATAAGGCAATAGGCGGTCCTGGAATGAGGGATCATCCTCATCATCTCCCTTGATCAAGGTATTATTAAAAACGTGATTTTGCCTGTTGTCCAGACGACGAACTAGGAGAGGGTTTGCCCCTGCCCCTTTGTCTGCCAAATGTTTTGCGCTGCTGAGCACCCTGTTGCTGGTAATGGGGCTGATTATGTTGCTGGAATCTTTTACCAGCTTGGAAATAGTTATAATTTTGGTAGGGTGTTCTTCTGGAAGAGAAAGCATAGCCCTGTGTAAAGGACTTCTTACGTATAGCCCTGACTACACCCGTGGATCTTGCCGTTTGGTTCATTTCTTTGATCTTTTTTAGAGTGTCGTCGGTAGATGCAGAGAAAAGACCCTCACAATCGAACGGCAAATCCTCTATTCTGGTTTTGTTCTCTTGGGTGAGAGCCGTAGAACGAAGCCAAGCATGCCTACGAAGTGCTATGGCCGAAGCCATCCCTCTGGCATTGGCATCTGCCACATGCATATTAGCAGTTAACTGAAATTGGGCCATTTGCATGCCCTCTTTCTGCAGTGCTGCCAACTGGTTGGGGTCTGATGTAGTGCCAATCTTAGACCACAACCAGTGCTGATAGCCGCACATGGCTGAAGCATAGTTGGCAATTCTAAAGGACAGAGAGTCCGAAGAAAACACTTTCCTGCCAAGCACATCCAGCCTTCTTCCCTCCCTGTCTGCCGGGGAAGTTTGTATTCCCCCCGCTCTGGATCTTACGGAGGCAGCCGCTATTACTAAGGAATTGGGAGGGGGATGGTTGTGAAAAATTTGCGCCCCTTCTTTGGGTACAGAATATAAAGAATCTGCCAATTTGTTGGTAGGAGAGACAGAGGCCGGCTTTGCCCATAGCACAGTGGCTGGTTCCAGCAGCTGATCTAGCAAGGGCAAAGTTACATGTCCAGATTCCCCTGACCCCAGTATGCCAAAAATGGGTCCTGTCTGGGCCTTTTTAACGACCTTCGTGGGCAGTTTAGGGAGAGAGGATGCCATTCTCCTCAACATAGACTGGAACGCCTTAGAGTCCTCTGTGGCTAACGAAATATTAGCGTCCGATATGGTATCAGGGGGTGGTGGGGAGATGGTCTCATCCTCCTCAAGCGATGGAGATGACGATGAGGACGATCGTGATGCCGACGCCCCCGGGGAAGCCATCCGGGGTACCGTCGGTACCGATGGTACCGTGTCCTCTCTATGGGCCCCCAACAGGGAGGTCAGGAGCTGCGTAGCCCCCGATGGCGCTAACCTCATTCCCGGTCCAGACTCGAGCGTCTCGGTGCCGACGGTTCCGAGGTCCAAGGGTGCCTGTACCGACCCCGTCTCCGACGGTGGGGGACGAGATATGGTAGCCGTCGGTGCCGCTCTAGGTGGAGCCGGAGGCACATAGGGGTGCTCCCGTGCCGGAAGTGTAGGGTACTCGAAGTCCTGCGCATACGAAGGAGGACTGCGCGATCGGTACCGATAATCCCGGCCATAGCCATAGTCCCGATGTCCGTGCCTCGGTGAACAGCACGAGCAAGGTGAGCGTGATCGGCGCTCCAAGTGGTACCGGAGGGGTGCGTGTTCGTTCCGGTATCTAGGTGATCGGGATCGAGAATGGTAATGCGGAGATTTGGAGCGAGACTCTCTTCGCACCGTCGGTACCGTAAGTAGAAGAGGTGGTACCGATCGAGACAGCGGAGTCGGCGGTGCCGTCCCCCTCGTCGATCCCGACGGTCGTGGGGATTGCTGTCCTGTAATCACCGTCGGTGCCGCCGGTGCCGGCTCCCGTGAAGAGCTTTTCTTTTTCTTTTTCTTTTTATCCCCGCTCTTGGTCCCCCGCTCCGAAGAGTGCGCGACTCCCCGCGCACCTGGTATCTCGGTACCGCTACCCGTCATGCGCCTAGGGCTGGACGCGTGTGTAGCGATGCTCCCCTCCGCGGAGCGGCCGGTACCGGCAATCTGCATGTCGAGCGGCCCCTCGGTCCCGAGTTCGCCGGTGCGGGCGGTACCGGTGTGGGGACTTGCCCTCGGTTTGGGCGGTACCGTCGGTGCCGGAACCGTTGGAGCCGGAATTTCCATCGGCCTGGAGTGCCGGGCGGGGAGCCTCAGGGGCCCCTCTTCACCGCCCTCTAGTGCCCTTTTAGTTAAGATGTCTTGTAGCCGTAGCGCCCTGGCTCGCTTAGCTCTGTTCGAGAGCACCGAGCAGGCCCCGCAGGTCCGGGTATTATGGCCCTCTCCCAGGCAGGTTAGACAACAGTCGTGTTGGTCGCTCACTGAGAGGGTAGCCGGGCAGGAGCTACAGCGTTTAAACCCCGGCTGCTTGGGCATTCCGTTTGCCCCAAAGGGCGTAACGGCCCGGGGAACGGCCCGCGGGCTAGGGCGGCACTCCTACTCACAAGTCCTATCTAATCTTCTTTCTTTTAGCTGACAAAAAACACTGAAAAGCGTAGAGAAGTCTTCCAACGCCACGCGTTTGGAAGGAACTGAGGCGGTGAGGGCTCCTCCCCCTATTTATCCTTCCATCCCTCGTGATGCAGGCCCGCGCTTTTCTCAGGATGGGAGGGGGTGGAGGGGGCGGAGCCCTCACCATGTTCTAGTCTTTTCCAGGCGTAATCTGCCTGGATACTGCTGACGAGAGGTTTTCCGGTGCCTGCAGAGCAGGAAGTGAATCCCAAGAGTGAGAATCACGGAGATCCCCGAAGAAGAACTATGGTCCTTCTGGGAGGTGGGTTCGACCTGTGAGATGGGACAGATGGTGTGTTTGTCCCGCTCACCGGCCCCCAGGCAGGTGGTAAGGTGATCGGGGTTCAGAGGGCTCCTGGCCTTGGCTTGATGCTGAAATGCGAGGTCAGTGGCTAACAAGTCAACTGCGGTCCGGGAGTTGATCCTGGACCAGGTGGTCAACCTCGCATGTGTCACGGAGACCTGGCTGGACACTGAATCAGGGCCTATATTGGCTGATCTTGTTCCAGCCGGGTACTCTGTGCAGCATCAGCCATGGCTGGAGGGACGGTGGGGCGGTGTAGCCATTATTTTTAAAGATGTCTGGTCTGTGAGGAGATTTCCTGTGAGACCTATCATGGGTATAGAGGGTCTCCATCTGGGTTTGAAGACAGTTTGGGGATACTGTTGATATACCGTGCACCCATCTGTACAGCAGCCTCCCTGCACGCACTGACCGAGCTGGTGTCGGAGATGGTCTTGTGGTCCCCCAGGACGATAGTTCTGGGGGACTTCAATATCCATGCCGACACCAGACCTGGAGGGGCGGAGCGTGAGTTCATGGCTGCCATGGCAACCATGGGCCTGTCTCAGAGAATAGTGGGCCCCACACATGTTGGAGGACATACCCTGGACATGATATTTTGCACAGGCCTTGAAGTGGGGGATCCGTTGGTAGGGGAGGTGTCAACAGTGCCCTTGTCATGGACAGATCATTATCTCCTCCGGGCGGATATCCTGGCACACGTAGGCCCCCGGGAGGGTGTGGAACCAGTTAGGTTGGTTCGCCCCCAAAGGCTTATAGAACCTGGAAGGTTCCAGATAGCTTTAGGGGATGTTTCCTCTGACCTCGATGGCCGCTCACTTGATGACTTCGTGTCCAGGTGGACTATCGTGTTAACGGAGGCCATCGACTGTGTGGCTCCCAGGCGTTCACTCCCGAACTGCTGACAACGCAACTCCCCACGGTATACCGGGGAGCTGCGGCAGATGAAGCAGGAAGGGTGGCAGTTAGAGTGACGGTGGCGTCCTTTGCATACTGAAGTTGACTGGTTGCAGCATAGAGTCTGGTTACGTACGTATGTCGTTGCGGTGCGGACAGCAAAGGTTTTCTTTGCTGCCCTCATTGCATCCGCTAAGTCCTGTCCGGCTGAGCTGTTCCGGGTGGAGGGGGCTGGTCAGTCCGGCCTCCCTCTGCCTGGATGTAGAACCATCAAATACTCGTTGTGATTTGTTTGTGGTCTTTTTTGTGGATAAAATCGCTCAAATTCACCACAGTTTTGATGTGACTCTTTTTAGCAGAGAACGGGTCAGAGGCAGTAGAAGACCCTTCTTGCCCTGGTTTGTGGGATGAATTTTGGGCGGTGTCGCTTGGATGCAGGGGATGCTCTTGGGACTGTTCGAACCACCTATTGTGAACTAGATCTATGCCCGTCCTGACTGGTTAAGGCTAGCCGGGAGACACAGGGCCGTTGCTGATGGGGATAGTCAACCCTCCCTTGGGGAGGGCAGGGTGCTTAGGCTGTCTCAAGGAGGCAGTGGTGAGGCCCCTGCTCAAGAAACTATCTTTGGACGTTGACGCCCTTGCCAGTTATCGGCCAGTCTCTAACCTTCCCTTTTAAGGGAAGGTTACTGAACTGGTGGTGGCTCGGCAGCTTCAGGGGCATTTGAACCGGGTTAACTTTCTCGATCCCTCACAATCGGGGAGACTGAGCTTGGCATGGAGACTGAGCTTGCGGCCTTGGCCGACGACCTCTCCCGTGAGTTGGACCATGGTTGTTTGACCCTGTTAGACCTTTCACCTGCATTTGATACCACTGATCATGAGTTGTTGGTGACTCGGCTGTGGGACTGGGCAGGGATTGGCAGGACTGTTCTTGAATGGTTCCACTCTTTCCTGGCTGGGAGAACGCAGTGTGTGGTGCTGGGGGAGTTTTCATCTTCCCTCGAGCCCTCATGTGTGGTAGGGGATGGACCGCAGAGTTCCATCTTATCCCCTCTCTTGTTCAATGTGTACATGCAGCCTTTGGGGGAGGTTGTTAGGGAGTATGGAGTGAAATGTCATTGATATGCTGATGACACCCAGCTATATCTCTCATTTTCCTCTGACTCAGGCCCGGCAGTCTCGGTGCTTACCTGGTGTCTGTCCACTGTGGGGGATTGGATGAGGGTGAGCCACCTGAGACTAAATCCTGACAAGACGGAGGTGATGGTTGTGGGGAAGGCCGAGGGAGTGGCGGCCCCCATCGTTGATGGGGTCCGTCCACCCCTGGTTTCTCAGGTCCAGAATTTGGGGGTGCTCCTGGACCCGCAGCTCTGCCTGGATGTCCAGGTGGTGGCTGTGGCAAAGGGAGCATTTCACCAGTTACATCTGGTGCATCGACTTAGGCCATATGGCTCGGAATTGGACCTGGCCACAGTCATCCATGCTTTTATTACCTCGAGACTGGATTACTGCAACGCGCTCTACATGGGGCTACCCTTGGTGCTGGTTCAGAAGCTGCAGCTGGTGCAGAATGTGGCGGCCCGTCTCTTGACTGGGACGAGCCGACGCAAGCATATTACACCGGTGCTTCGCTCTCTGCACTGGCTGCCGATAGGCTTCCAGGCCCAACTCAAGGTGTTAGTGTTGACCTTTAAAGCCCTAAACAGCTTGGGCCCCGCCTATCTACAGGACTGCCTCACCCTCCGGGGCCTGGAGCTACCCCTGTGGTTGGCTGGGGGCACCCTCCTTGGGGTTTCCCTAGTGCCTACTATGAGGAGGGTGTTCTCTGTGGCTGTGGAACTCCCTCCTATTGGAGATCCACTTGGCTGTCGATCTGCCCTCTTTTCGCAGACAATGTAAGACCTGGCTGTTCCGCCAAGCCTTTCCCGAGGGAAATGGGGTGGGCCGGTTGGGTTAGGGTAGGGGCGGGGAATGGTGCTTTATATTGTTTTTAATTGTAATCATTATTGTTTATTTTAATGTTTGACATGTTTTTAAGATGTTGTGAGTTGCCCCGAGATGCCTGAGGCAGGAGGGGGTGCCATATCTTATTAAGTAAAGTAACTAAGACCTGAGTCTTTGACTCTATTTCAACTATCTGGTAAGAAAAAAGATTCTCTCATAGTGAGGTAGTTGGGTACAGGAGAACCAAAGTAATATGATACTGATATTAGGTACAAGGTTTCCCCAGGACCAAAAGTTGTCTACACTGATCACATGATGTTGCTTCTTTTTCAGCTGATAAACGTCTCTAAAAGATAGCCAAAATATGTGTTTACACACACAAACTTCCTTGATATTTTTAATGAAAACAATGGCTGTGGGTACTTTATGGAGTAATGAATAATGTGGTCCAGCAGACCACCTGTTTTTTGTTTTAAAAAAAAGGTTGGTAAGCTATGCTGTAGTGCCCAGACATAATTTAAGTATGTTTGTAGAAGCTCAAATCATTCACTCTCTGTGTTCCAGTGGTAATGGTATTGTAGCTGTTAGTATTAGCATTCTTTTTTTGTTACTGTAATGTAGATTTCTATGACAATAAAATCATAGCTTAGTGGTATTAAAATGCATTAATACATGGAGGATATGAAACTCAGTCCTTCTCTTCAGAACCAGGGGCAAGGGACTAAGTGAAGGCTGTCTGTCATCACTTATACTTTCACTGCAATTTATATTGTACCAGGAACTGCTTAATAGCCCAGAATCAGAAAGCACAAAGGCAGTTTAAAACCATTTTTATCCCCAAGGCGAGGTCAGTGCTGAGCCCTTGGGTGGAATCTCAATATATAGTGAAACTGACCTTACTTTTAGTTGTAATTGTAGATTACATAGCACCCCTTGCAACAGACCTACTGGCATCTTGACCCCATCCAGTTTGAATTGCTGTATGCAGTGGACTCTAGTTCAATAATGATCATTTTATTGCTGAAGTAATTTGTTGGTTAAAGCAATTTCTAAAATGTTTGAGCTTTCCCTATATGAAAATCAAGACTGTAAAATACACATAATTTACTAGCCAGGCATAATAAAATACTATTCATCAGGCTGGGACTTGCAGGAGGGAGAGGTGCCCAAACTGTGAAAATTCACTCATCAACTCAAAGTATGCTTGTCACAGGCAAGCAAATATATACACTCGTAATGAAAAGGGATAAGAGAATTGGTCACCTACCTTTGGTGAATTCTTTTCTCCCCTGCACTCCGGATACTCCTTCGTACGGGTAGCTCTGCAGTTGACCGCCAGGAGGCAGAAGAACACTTTTCACCACTGCGCCTGCGTGCTCGGAGCTATCCCGCTCCTTTGCAGTCTCGTATTCAAGCCAAGGACCGGAGAACTCAAACCTCATTACAGGAATCAGTGCGAATATAAAAACTTAGACATGTTAAGATAACAAGATGGAACTATAACCAGAGGAGAAAAATAGAGATTATTTACCAGTAATTTTGTTCTTCGAGAGAGCTCCGCGAATTCTCACTAATGGGATCTACTTCCTGCTTCACAGGCACCGGAAACCTCCTAGTTAGCAGTCTCCAGGCAGAGTAGAGCCTGGAAAAGACTAGAACAAGGTGAGGGCTCCGCCCCTCCCTTCCCCCCTCCCGTCCTGAAGAAAGTGCGGGCTCCAGCTTGCGTGAGAGCAGGATCGGATAAAAGGGGGGAGGCGCCCTCACCGCCTCAGTTGCTTCCAATCCCGTTGCGGAACAACTGACTAGTGGTGTATCCAAGAACGAGGGGAAGGTGGGCGGGAAGTGAGAATTCGCACAGCTCTCTCAAAGAACAGAGTTACTGGGAAGTAACCTCTATTTCTTCTTTGAGGATCTCCGCGATTCTCACTAATGGAAGAATGAATAGCAGTTATTATCACCTACCTCAAGGAGGGTGGAGGCGAGGATATCAGTCAAATAAGGACTGTAGAACTGCTCTGCCTACAGAAGCATCAGCTCTGGCCGCGAGGTCCAGCGAGTAGTGTCTCGTGAATGTATGGATCGATGACCAAGCAGCAGCCTTGCATATGTCTTGAATGGGCACACCACGCAAGTTTGCGAGGGAAGAGGCCATGGCTCTGGTGAAGTGAGCACGGAGATGGGCAGGCGGAGATTTCCCTGCTAGGTCATAGGCTTTCTGGATGCAGAGAAGGATCCATTTGGAGAGTTTCTGTGAGGTGATTCTGACACCAATTCTTTGGCCACCGTATGAGACGAAGAGGGCGTCTGAGGCTCTAATGTGTCTAGTCCTGTTTGGTAGTACGATACGGCACGCTTGACATCTAAGCGATGGAGTATCTGATCAGCAGAAGATGTATGCGGCCTTGGAAAAAACACTGGTAGGGATATGGTTTGATTCAGGTGGAAAGGAGACACAACCTTTGGTATGAAAGCAGGGTCCGTACGCAGGTCTACCTTGTCCTTGTGGAAGCGTATGTAAGGTGGGGAGGCCCTGAGAGTGGTCAGTTCACTAACTCTTCTGACAGAGGTTATTGCCAGGAGGAATGCTGTTTTGACGGAGACATTCTCCATGGAGCAAGTGGTCATAGGCTCAAAGGAAGGGTTAATCAATTTGGAAAGGACGAGATTAAGTCCCACTGGGGGGCTGGGTGAGTGTTAGGAGGGAAGGTGTTCATGATGCCCTTCCAGAATGTTTTCATGAGACGGTGGGAGAATAAGGTGCTCCTGTTGTCAGGTTATTGGCGAGATGACAGGGCAGCTACGTGGACCCTGAGAGATTGCGTTAATAAGCCAGAGTCATGTAGATATAGAAGATAGTCGAAAATGTGGAAAATGTTTAGATGGGTTAGGGAGATGGACCGAGAGGTATACCAGGTCGTGAAATGGTTCCATTTGGCGGTATAGCATGCTTGCGTATAGGCGCATCTAGAGTTCAGGAGAATGTCTGTAATGTTGCTGGGGGCGTCCTGGATTATGGACGTATCAGCCAGGCGCAGAGATGGAGCACTGCAGGGTCATGGTGGAATATGGTCCCGTGTTGGCGGGATAATAGGTGTGGTAGGAGCGGGAGGTGAAAGATTTCGCTGGTCATCTCCTGGAGTGTCTGGAACCAGGGTTGCCTGGGCCAAAAGGGTGCGATCAGGATCATGTGCGTCTGATCGGCACGTGCCTTGCAGAGGATCTTGTACATCAGGGGGAGAGGGGGAAAGGCATATAGGAAGTCCCCACTCCAAGATATCACGAAGGCGTCCGATATTGATCCTGGTTCCGCCCCTGCTCGACTGCAGAATATGGGGAATTTTGCGTTGTCCTTTGTAGCGAATAGATCCATGGTGGGCGTTGCCCATTTGTTGCAAATGTCGTGGAGTACTGGGTCGCAGGGGGTCCACTCGTGGTGATCTGTGGCACGGCGGCTGAGTTGATCGGCGATCGTGTTGTCCTGGCCTGCGAGATGTATGGCGTGTGAATGCCGTGTTCGATGCTCCAGAGCCAGATGTTCTCAGCCTCTCTGGACAGGCGAGTGGAGCGTGCTCCTCCCTGTTTGTTTATATACCACATGGCAGTGGAATTGTCGGTAACGATGAGGACATTTCTTCTTACTGTGTGAGGGAGAAGTGCTCTGAGAGCCCAACGGATGGCCCTGAGCTTGAGCATATTGATATGGAGTTTTTGCTCCTCAGAGGACCATAGGCTGCTCACCTGTAGGTGGTCCATGTGGGCTCCCCAACTGGTCAGGGAAGCGTCGGTGGTTATGGACCTCTGTATAGGGGGCAGCACGAAAGGGCTGCCCTGCAGGACATTGTTGTGACGTGTCCACCAGCGTAGGTCAAGAATGACCTTGGGAGGAATGGAAATGTGCATATTGAGGGGGTGGACAGCAGGAGTGTTATTTCAGGCCAGCCATTGTTGGAGGGTGCATAGGTGTAGTCGGGCATATGGGTGAATGCGGTTGTGGCCATGAGGAATCCTTGGACAGAGGAAGAAGCAGACCGTCCTCTGAGGACGTGCCAGGAGGGATCGTATAATCTGGCGTATGACCTTGAACCTGTCGAAGGGGAGGTATGCTCTGGACACAGAGGTGTCAAGGACAACCCCTATGAATTGAAGTTGCTGCGTTGGGACAAGTTGCGACTTGCAGTAGTTTACTATGAGTCCGAGGTTTTGGAGTAGTGAGAGAAAGCTACTATTAGCCAGTCGTCCAGGTATGGGAAGACTCTGATGTGCTTCCTTCATAGGTATGCAGCGACTACTGCGATGCATTTTGTGAAAACCCTGGGTGCAGTGGAAAGGCCAAAGGGGAGGACTCTATTGAAAGTGTTGATTTCCTACAGTGAAACGTAAATAACGTCGATGTGCTGGGTTTATAGAGATATGGAAGTAAGCATCCTGCAGATCAAGAGAGGATAACCAGTCTCCCTGGTGGAGACCCAGCATAATAATAGGGAGGGTAACCATACGGAACTTGAATCTTTTGATAAATTTGTTTAAACGGTGAAGGTCAAGGATAGGTCTGTATCCCTTATCCTTTTTGGAGATGACGAAATAGCTGGAATAAAACCCAGAGTTTCATTCTGAGAGGGGAACTTCCTCTATAGCTCCCTTGGAGATCAGTTCTAGAATCTCTGTTAGTATTTGAGCTTTGGGGTGTGTGTGTGTGTAAGAAATTGGGAGGAAAAGAGGAAAATTGAATAGAGTACCCCTGGCTGATGACCTCTCTGACCCAATGGTCAGAGGTTATGGACTCCCAAGCCTCGTAGAAGGGTTGGAGACAGTTACCAAAGGTAGTAGGATGGTGAAGGACTCTCTCAATCTGTGTACAGTTAAAAACGCTGTTTGAGGTGTTGGGTGGCGGAGGAGGTAGAAGGGGGTCTATCCTTCGCTCTTTGCTTTGTGTACCGCTTTCTGGGTTGGGAGGGTGTGGCCTGTTGTTGATACTGAGCAGGGAAACGCCTATTTGAATTGAAGGAATAAGGGGCTCGTTGTTTAGACTGGTAGGAGTAGGGGGCGGAGAAGGGATAAAACCTCTTTTTAAAAGTACGGATGACTCCTGTGGAACGAGCCGTCTGAGAAGTCTCCTTTATCTTTTTTAGAGTATCGTCAGTGGAGTCAGCGAAAAGGTCTTCCCCATCGAAGGGTAGGTCCTCGATTCGGGTTTTGTTCTCTGGGGCTAAGGCGGTGCAGCGGAGCCATGCATACCATCTTAGGGTAATGGCTGAGGCCATACCTCGAATGTTAGCATTGGCTATCTGCATGTTTGCAGTTAGTTAGAATTGGGCTATCTGCATACCTTCTCTTTGCAGTACCACAATCTGACTAGGGTCAAAGTTTCGGAAGAGATCTTCCTCCCAATGACACTGAGACACCTGCCTTCCCTGGCAGAAGGTGAGGTCTGGATGCCACCAGATCTAGATCTTAGGGAGGCAGCTGAAATGACAAGGAAGTTGGGGGCTGGGGGCTTATAAAACATGCTGGCCCCTTCCTTAGGGATGGCGTATATTGAGTCAGCCAGTTTATTGGTGGCAGGGGCAGAAGAGGGTTTGGTCCAGACTGACCTGGATGGTTCCATTAGCTGCTTAAACATTGGGAGCATTATGTGTCCCGGTTCCCCTGTCCCCAAAATACCAAATACAGGGCCAGATTGGGTCTTTTTTACAACCCTGGAGGGGAGTTTAGGTAGTGCTGCAGTGAGGCGTTTCAGCATGTCCTGACCTTAGAGTCCTCAGTGGCCGTCGGATATAGCATCTGGGGGAGGGGGCGAGATATTCGATCCTTCTCTGGAGTAGAGGTAGAGGTGGAAGGTTTGGAGTTTTCCGATAGAACCTCAGTCTCAGGGAGTTTGGGGGGGGGGGGCTGACGAGTAGGTTGGCCCACTAGAGAGTTAAGGAACTCAAATCCAAAGGTATGGTCTGACCGTGTGTCCTGTTGAGTTGCAGGAGCTAGCGGTGCCAGTGGTTCCAGGAGCTGTGCTTGCAGGGTCTCTTGGTGCTGAGGTCGCTCCTACATGGAATGAGGTTCTGGCAGTACCAACGGCTGCGTCTGTAGGGTCTCTTGGTGCAGAGCTCGATTCTGTTTTCTCCAGCTACTCTTCCGTACGGGACTTACCTGAGCCCAAAAACTCTAAGGGTGGGAACAAGCAGTGCTGGAAGTATCCAGCACCGCCTGAAGCACCCTTCTACCAAAGGCAGCATCTGCAGACCTGAATTTATCTACCTTGTAGTGTCTGACAAAGGTATGTAGAGATGACCACATGGCCGCTCTGCAGATCTCCTCATAAGAGGCTCTAACTTTGAACACGTAAGAGGTAGCTGCACTCCTAACTGAATGAGCCCAAATTTGGAGGGGAGGAACCTTACCCTTAGCTTTATATGACTCAATAATACATTGCTTCACCCATTTTGAAATTAGATGCTTTAGAATCCTGGATACCCAGTCTAATATTGATAAATAGGGCCGAGGAAAGTCTGAATCCCTGAGTCCTAGTTAAGTAGATTTTTAAAGCTCTACGTATGTCTAGCGTGTGCCAGAGCTTCTCTTTAGGATGTTTTGGCCTAGGACAGAAGGAAGGTAATACTATCTCCTGTGTTCTATGGAAGGTTGTGTTGATCTTGGGTATGAAGGCCTGGTCCACCCTCAGTATTACTGATTGGTCCTGAAACATACAGAAATTTTCCTCCATTGATAAGGTCCCCAACTCTGAGACTCTTCTAGCTGATGTGACTGCTATCAAGAAAGCCACCTTGAGTGACAGCATGAACAAGGAAACGTGTCTGAGAGGCTCGAAAGGGGCTCTAGTCAAAGCGTCCAGGACCAAATTTAGGCTCCACGATGGACACCTATGAACTACTGGAGGAGAGACGATTCTTGTTGCCCTTAAGAACTGTCTAACATGTCGATGCGTGGAGATCTGCCTGTTGGATACCGCCCTTAGGACAGAATCCAAGGCCACTACCTGTCTAGTTAACATATTCGGTCTCATCCCCTTGTCTAATCCTTCCTGCAGGAACTGCAAAACCTCTGGTACCCCTGCCCTACATGGGTCCTGCTATCCAGCCATTGCCCAGAGGGCGAAGGTTTTCCAGGTAGCCCTGTATGACCTTCTGGTCGGTCTCCTTGATAGTTGGAGAGCTGAAAGAACTGCCTCAGAGTAGCCTCTCTTTAACAAGAAGCGTTCAACTTCCAGGCTGTCAGTTTTAGATTTTGTAGGTGGGAGCAGAGTAGCGGTCCCTGTCTCAGTAAGTTGGGATGGAGAGGCAGCACCCTGTGAGGAGCATGGCTGAGTTCTATTATGTCCGAAAAGCATGGACGCCTGGGCCACCATGGAGTTATAAGGATTACCTGTGCCCTTTCCTTGATTATCTTTGTTGTTGTCCTTGTAATCAGTGGGAATAGGTGGAAACGCGTATAAGAGAACTGGGGGCCATGGCTGGTTCAGGGCATCCACCGCTATTGCCAAGGAACACGGGATTCGGGACATAAACGTTGGAACCTGAACGTTCTCCTGACTGGCGAAGAGATCTATCCGGGGTCGTCCGAACAGTTCCACCAGCTTGTTGAATACTTCTTTGCACAGAGCCCACTCATGCAGGTTGACAGTCTTGCGACTTAACCAGTCTGCTTGGGAGTTGTCTTGACCTATGAGGTGCAGAGCCTTCAGAGATAGGAGATTCGTCTGCACCCATGTGAAGAGCTTCACTGTCTCCCTGTGGAGGCCTGGAGATCTCAAATCGCCCTGGTGGTTTATGTACGCTTTTGCCATCGTATTGTCTGTGTAGACAAGTAGATGATGAGAGGAGACGGTAGTAGCTGTCTCAGGGCTAGATGAACCGCTTTGAGCTCTAGGAAGTTTATGCTGTGACCCAGGTCCCTCTTGCTCCATAGCCCCTGGACAGAGGTCGCTCCGGAATGGGCTCCCCAACCTCTGAGACTGGCATCCGTTGTTACTGCTGCTCTGACTGGTTCTGACAGAGGGGTGCCTTTGCTGAACACCTCTGGGTTTAACCACCAATACACTGAATGCACCAGGCTTCGTGGGATAGGAACCCATGGATTTAGGCCTAGCGTCAGCTCTCTTTGCATAGGTCGAAGCACGCTCTGCAACTGTCTGAGGTGGAAGCAACCCCATTGCACCTGTCAAATGCACGAAATCAGGAGACCTAGGAGCTGTGCTAATGGTTTCAATCTCATTCTCCGTCGATGATTTAGGAGGTGGATTAGTGTTCAAATTTTTTGTTGTCTGGAGAGTGGGATGAGTGCGATGTCTAAGGTCGTATCGAGGATTATTTTGCTTGTTGTTCAGGAACCCATGAGAATTCAGGTAGTAAGTGGATCTGTCCAGGTCCACTAATAGCTTGTCTTGTGACTGGGCTCTGATCAGTATGTCATCCAAGTATGGATAAAGATGAATTCCCTCCTTCTGGAGGTTTGCTATTAGGGGTATTAGTATTTTGGTGAATGTCCTTGGGGCTGAAGACAAGCTGAACGGGAAGGCTCTGAATTGGTAGTGCGTCTGCTGGAAGCAAAATCTGAGCCACCTTCTGTGTGAGGGCCATATTGGGATGTGCAGGTAGGCTTCCATCAAATCAAGGGAAACCATCCAGTTCCCCACTCTCAGGCTCTGGCAAATCGATGTTACTGTCTCCATCTTGAATCTTTGCCCCCTTAGGGCCTTGTTTAAGGCTTTGAGATCCAACACCGCCCTCCAAGAGCCTGATTTTTTTCTGTACCAAAAAAGGATTGAATAGAGCTCTAGGCCCTCTTGTTCTGAAGGGACTCTTTCTACTGCTCTAATTTGTAGTAGTCTCTGAATCTCATCCACCATGGATTGGTGTTTTACCGAATTGTTTGAGGAGGGAGAGGAGATGAATCTTCCTCTGGGCAGGTCTCTTAGTTCTATTGCATATCCTTGTCTTACACAGTTTAAGACCCAAGTATCCATCACTGTTCCTTCCCAACATTCTGAGAACATTTGAAGCCTGCCTCCTATCCCTGAGAACCCTAGGTAGTCATAAGTCTTTCTTGGGTTAGTTTGAGGGAGGACCTCTAGGTTTTTGCTTGTCAAATCTGCCCTGTCTGCCACCCCTGTTGTGAAAGGGGAAGTTGTGGGCAGGTTCCCTGTAGGTCTGGCCTTGGAATCTTCTAAAGGCCCCATAATTTCCTCTGGGTCGAAAAGACTGGCCTCGAAAAAAACACCTCCTAGATCCTAACTGTTGGAGAGGTTTTGGTTTGGCCTTATCTGTGGCGTCAGCCAGCACCTTGTCCAAGCAGATGCCAAATAATTTTTGGCCTTAGTAAGGACCCGACACTATGAGATTTTGGGCGGTGATATCCCCCTGCCAAGATCTTAGCCCTAGTCTCCTTCTGGCTGAGACGGAGTTTGCAGCTGCCCTAGCTGACCAGTTCATAGTATCTGTGGTGGAATCTGCTAAAAAAGCTGCTGCCAGCATGATGCGGGATGTTAAGACCCTGGATCTCCTTTTGGAAATCTCAGCATCCTGGGCCTCCTGAAGCCAAGACATTAGGGCTCGTGCCACAAAAGACGAAACAATATTAATTTTTAGATCCGAGGTTGATGACTCTAGATCCCTTCTAAGGGTTGAATCTATCGCCCGATCTGTAGGGCCCTTTGTGTAACAGTCCCCTTCAGTGGGGAAGACGTTTGTCTGGCCAGAGAGACTGCCGCTGCATCCACTTTAGGGTTCTTAAAACAGCGGTTCCTTCTTCCTAGAGAAGGCATATAGCTATTCCTGTGTCTTGTTCATTTGTATGCCTTGTTAGGGTGTTTCCACTCCTCTAGCACCAACTTCCCAAAGGCCCTGTCCAGGGGAATCCTAGGGTCTTTGCCATGTAAGGAGGGGATGTAATCCCTTTCCTCCTCTTCAAGAGAGTCAGAGGAATCCCCTTTCGTTGGTCTTTCCTTGAGATGTAAGGCTTTTATAACCTGGGCCAGCAGCTCATCCCTATAGGGAAGAGGAAACTGCCTATTATTTTCCTTAGGATCCGAGAGAGGCTCCTGGCAGCTTAAGTCCTCTATTTCCCACTCCTCCTAGTCAGAACCCGAGTCCGAGTCTAATAAGTTCTGGGCCTGCTCCCTGGGCCTTTTAGGTTGCTCCTCTGCAGAGCCCTCAGAGGACTGAGGGGAGGTTAAAAGGCGGGCTATGGCTCTCGCTTCTGGGAATTTTGCCTGTCTTTTCCCCGCCTTTCTGTGTTCCCTTGCCTGGGTGGCCTTGCTAGACTGCCTCGGGGGGGGGGGGGGGGGGGCGCTTTCCCTCTTTTTTTGGATCTGCAGGTTACATAACCTTTCTAGGGACTGGGTAATTTTTCCCTTTGAGTCTGCCAGGGAAGACATGGATACTTGTGTGTCCCCGTTGTTGGAGAAAGTCTGTTCCTGTCCTTAGTTTCCTCCTGCCTTCCATATCCACTGCCAGGTGGGGGAAAGAAGAACCAGGTGGTGCCTCTGAGAGGCTGTCTGCCGTGGGGAGGCTGTCGCCGGGCTGGACACTCGAGCTGGTGCCCCGGCGGTTCAGGTTGGACACCACCGATGTGAGTCAGCCAGATGGAAGGGGCTCGCCCCGAGCAGAGCCTGTTCCCAGGCGGGGGGAATATGCGCCATAATCTGGGCCAGTTGTGAGTTCTCATGGCCCCAAAAACCTATCCTGAGGTTCCCCCGCTCCCAGGCACATTGCAAGGGAGCTGGCCGAGACTTTTAGTGGTTTCCGAGATGGATCCGGGAAGAGCGCTGCCCCCGTGGCCCCGCCTACCCGCCACTTCAGAGATCCCTGAGCCCAGCTGCTGCTCCCTGTCTGGAGCCTTGGCGGGTTGTTCCACGCACAAAAACACCACCAAAAATTAGAGAAAACCAAAACACTCTTGCCCGTCCGAAGGCAGAAGACGGATTGAAAAGGTGCGGGATAGCTCCAAGCCCGCAGGCACAGTGGCGAAAAGTGTTCTTCTGCCTCCTGGCGGTCAACCGCAGAGCTATCCATACGGAGTAGTAGTCAGAGGCAGGGGGAGAAATGTACACACATGCACATCCCCACATTCTTTGTTATGGCTGAGCAGTAATTGGAGCAGGGCTGGATGGCTAATAGCGTATGGTAGCTTTCAAGTATATTTGCAACTTCTCACTGTATATTAGAAGCAATATCAGGATTGCTTGAAGTTGGGCCCAACTGTTCATGCCCTGAGGCAGCCACACTGGAAACGGAAGAATGTAGTGTTGTTGCAAATGTGCCTTCTGCAGAGGTCACTCCTGTGTCAGGTGCCCACAGGGGAGTCATGGATGCATCAGTGGATGATATGGCAACCTACTGGTGTTGGACTCGGGAGATTTCTGTTCAGTCCCAACTTGCGACAGGCTTCCTTTACTTGTTAGGTTGAACAAGTACATTTATCTCCATGCCTTAACTGTACATTGAAAGCTAAGACTACTTTAATTCCTTTCCTCCCACCCTTTTAGTTCTGTCCTGAAGATGCTACAATCTATCCTATCACACACTGCACAATACCCATGAAGTATATTTGAGACTCGGGGGATTCCTTTGTGCATGTAGAATCTGCAGGGGGCAGGTAAAGCTGGCTTTGTGGAGTTTTTGAAGCTACTGCAGCAGTACAGAAGTAGGGTAGAATATCTGGTCTGCTATTTAAGAATTAAGCAACAATTTCTGCTTGTGTTCAAATGAATACCAATTTGTTGTAGTCCGTTCCTGATTCTACCGAACACAACTTGCTGGTCCCTCCAAAAAGGGATTAGGACCTTATCTTTGAGCTGACAATCAGATCAACTGATTTGATGGGTATAAAAACATTAAACTACTCTTAACAAAGAACAGGATTTTTAAAATAGAAATATCAACATTAAAGTACCACTGAAGCTAACGACATGTTCAACCCTTTCTATGGTAATTACATTAGAAGAAGAAAAAGTCTTCTGTGGCCAAGGAGTTGAATTTTTATTTCAATAACCATGTTTGAACAATCACAACCATGAAGACTAAGTACAAAGAAAGAAATCCAACACTGAAATAATATAAAACATATTGTCAGTCCACCAGAACAAAGATATTGGTGTTTCCCTATCATTTAGGCTATTTTGTTTTTATGAATTTTGTACCACTAGTTACTTTCCACATCTTTTGCATTTCTATACTTCATCATTTTATTTTTACTTATTTTGCACCATTATTTGTTTGGAACAGCCTTCTGTTTAAAAATTAATGTCAGTATCACAATATTACACAAGAGGTCTTCCTTCTAAGACATCAAAAATATCATTAAAGCTACACTCGAGGTGACCCAGAAATTCTAGCAAGTCTTCGCCTAAATAACTAGTTGCATTACATCCTATCCAAGTGTCATATACATTATATCCAATTCCAAATCCATCTGGTACCACAGGTCCAAATCCACCAAGAAAAATTGCAGGACTGTGTAATGTGCTTGTTGAAATTATATTATGATTTATTATTTGGTAGGCTGAGTCAAGATAAAATTCCGGCACTGGTTCACCTCTGGACTGTGCAAGATACTTCATGGCAAATAAATGGCGATCAAATCCTCGCCCTAGGGAAAAAAAACACAAAATGCATTGAGGACAGACAACACATGGGTGATTTATCAAGGTACAATGTGATACAGAGCTTTTCTGAAGCAAACAAAAATGTTGATATGCTAGGACATTTGATTTTATTTCAATCAATTGCTGTGCCTGTATCTTTAAGAAAAACTGTACTATGGGTATTTTCACACAGACATCACCCATGCCTCTGCCCTGCCTTACCCTTGGGCGGGTTGTCCATTTAAAGGCCAGATGTACAGGTGGAGCAGAGGTGGGGCAGGCTGTCCCTGCTCTGCGGCCGCCCTGCTGGTGGTGCTCCGGCACATCCAAGAGCACCACCAGCAGAGTAGGCAGCTCAAACCTCGGGCACCAGCTGGAGGTGGTGGGGCTGGTGTCTGTTTGCTTGGCTGGCTGCTGCAGCCCTGCTTTTGGCAAGGTTGCCCCAGATAATAGCATAGAGTTGTGGGCAATCTACTTGCAACTCTATGGTGTGGGAGAAGGGATGCTGCCTGGGTGGGCTGTGGGCAACGGCAGTCAGATGTCGATGTGAACCCCCGGAACTGATTTGGGGGTGAGCACCCCTGCGTCTGTGTGAAATCATCATATGTATCCCAAAGAGGAATGGTCAATTTTATGTACTTTAGCTTATCAACTACTTAACATCTTGCATTGTCCTCTCTATAAAGACCCCTGATTTTCAGCTTTTATTTCTTTCCCCATTTGGTGTTGCCTCTTATTTTTGCCCCTCCCCAGCAGCTCTTATAGTTACTCCATTCTATTATGTCCTGTGCAAAACCAAACAACAAATGTTTTAACAGAGGATACACACAATTCTTAGCAATGACCAGCAAAGGGAGAAAATGTCCATTTGATATAGAACCTCAAATATTTGCTTGTTAAGAAATAGTGAAATTATTACATGACAAGAAACAAGTGCTGACTAACTGGCAAGTGAGAAGAGGCATTTTAATCAGGCATTGAAACTGTTTAAGTGAACACTTAAATTCTTAACAAAGATGTTTTTCCTCCAAACATTTTATTTGAAGTTTTAACATTCCTGACTGTTCAATAAGTATAAGAATTAAAGTTATATGTCCTCCAAGAGCCAAGAAAATACTACTTTTAGGGATTCTTTGTAAGGAAGTTAAAATAAGTGCAAGTCCAATTTTAACAAAATCCTTTGCAGGTTCACACCTAACAGAAGACCAATAAAGCTCCAGGAGGAGTGAGAGTTCTGAGATAGCCAAAGTCACAAAACTTAGAAAAAATACTGCAGAAATTTCTAAAGACGACACTTGCATAAAACTAACCTAGTGTAGCTTCCAGCTGCAGTCGTCTGTGATACTTTGAACATTCATCAATCATATTTCTCAACTCTTGAACAACATGCTTGCTTCTTCCATCAACAAATGCACGTGAACACCGTTTTGTGAGCACAGATGTGGGTCGAATAGTTTCTGTGCGACCATGTTTAAAAGCAGCAGTGCTACATGCTTCATAAGAAGCAACCATTTTCCCATACTGTCGATAAACAGCAATCTGACATGCAAGCTGAAAAACAGCATCTGGACTCAGCTTTTGACCGATTATATATTCTTTCCCAAACTTTCTGTACTCAAACATTCTCATTGACATTGTTGTCCTTGTTTCATCAAACTTCTTACGCGCATCATTTATGGCAGATTTTATTGAGTCATTCAATTTAAAATCCAGTTTCTCACACTTTGTAGCGTTTCCAATAGGAATGGATTGTGGTACAACAGCTGGATGTCGTGTACTGTTTCTATATACTTCGTTAACAAAACGAAGAACTGCAACACCATCACCCCAAGAATGTTCAAAATTTACCCCTGCAGTGCCATCACTAGTGATAATCAGACTAAAAGATTTGTCAAACCAACGATTTAAGCCATATCCATGAAGCATACAATGAGAGAGCTCAACAGAGTCTTTTGGGGAATTATTATCTAAACATACGCAAAATACTGCACTATCCATTTTCTGCAAGTTTTCTTCATTACCTGCTTGGAGAAGCTGTTGCCTTAGCGTTGCCCAAGTATTTCTATTTTCAGTGGTCAGGTAGCAAAGGGCACATTCAGGCAACTGGTCTGCATCTTGTATAATATGCATAAAATGAGCCTGGATTTCAGATGGGTGTAGGATATTACCAAGAGGATCCAATACATCGAAGACATAAAAATGACCATTTCTCATCACCAACAAATGTCTTGCCCATTCACCTAAAAATAGGTCATCTTTCTTTAATTTAGGAATTCTAGAACTGTTGAAGAGATGCTTGTATTGCGACATATCTAAGGGATAAGCATTCACCATAAATGCACCATACCAAGACAGTGAGGGTGGAAGAAGGCGGATAAAGTTTTTAAAAATTCTACTTTGGCTCCATTTTGGGTCAAAATAATATATATCTGGCCGTAAGCAATCGTTCTTTAGAGAGTTCAGAAATTTTATTGACGATACTACTAGATTTGTTGCTCTTACTAGCTGGCTGTTGAATGTTGGTTTTGGATCAGGATTGAAAGTAATAAAAGGGTTGAAATTAAAAACAATAGGTTCTCTGGCAGAAAGATACATATCAAACCAGGGATCTACAAAAAAAAAAAAAAGGAATAGTTCAGTTAAGATGAAAATTTTAGCTTTCTGATGTACAAAAATTATATAATCTTATTTGTATAAACCATTGTTAACTTGAGTGAAATAATTTATAAAAACCAACATAGGAGCATGCTCTTAAAATACGCGTTCTCTTTCCTATTTTCAGCATGTGTAGAAAGACACACTTTCCTCATAGTGCATCAGGGAACAAAAGACAACTGCATCCCTCCAGTAAGTTCAGTGAAGTAAGTTAAATTGTATTAGGAAATAAATGTAGAATCATAGAATTATAGCACTGGAAGGAACCTCAAGGATTTCCTAGTCCAACCCTCTGCTCAAGGCAGGATATCCTCAGCCTACAGCATTATGGACAGATGCTTCTCCTGTCTTGTTTTGAAAATATCCAAGAAGGGTGATTCCACAACCTCTCTGGACAACTTATTTTATTGGTCCAAGACAAACCATTTGGTGCCTGTATAAGATAAATGGATGGAAAACAAGTGGTTCCTGCAACTGATTTTCAGTAATGAGACCAGAAAAATGTAGGTTACTTAAGTAACCAAGTTCTTTGAGAGAGCTCCACATATTGTCACTGATGGGATATCTTCCTGCTCTGCAGGAAACTCCTTTTTGTCAGCAGTTCCTGGAATGATCCAGAAGGGAGTTGAGGCTTTGTCTTAGCACTCCCCCCACCCCCTCTGTGCAGGCTTTTTATCTCGCGAGAGAAGATAAAAGGAGGTCCCGCCTCAGTTCCTTCCAATTCCCAGGCAAGAGCACAATGAGATCACGTACTTCAAGCCAGAAGTATGGGCAGGTAGTAAGAATACACCAAGCTCTCTTGAAAAACTTTGCCACTGGTAAGTAATTTAAATTTCTTCTTCAAGGAGCTCTGCGATTCTCACTGATGGAGGAGGGGGGGGGGAGAGAGAGTGTGTGGGTGTATGAGAGAGATTGGGGTTTAATGGTGGAGCAGCCATCACAGTACTGAAAATTAATAAACTACAACTATAAGAATTACAAAGTGAAATTTAATAAAGACCAATAAACGTAAGATTCATGGAATCATCTAAACCAGTATAGGAACCATGAAAATGAACCAGTCAGAGTATAAAAGTTTATTTGTTCACTAAAATGAAAAGTTCATATAGCCAATCCTAGGAATGATTTAATTGACTGTATCTTATAAATCTTCTACTCTTCAGTTGATGGGAGCACCAGGGATAGTATTGAGTCATTATGCTGTATTTAGTGGGGTTGTTTTCCACTTGTAGGCAATCTCTGAAAGTCATAGGATTGGCTCCTGGGATTAGTCAATCCCTTTTAAGCATTTGTTGCACCATTCAATTGACAACCACTTGCTTAGAGCCCTGAATGTCTGCATAGCCTAGGAGAGTATTATTGAACCAAGGGGCCTTGGTAAACTATTCTATGGAGGCCTTTTCCCCAGAAACCTGCTAAAGTTTTACCATAAGCAATAGCATGAATAAGGTAAAAATTACTCTGTTATCAAGGGGTATTTGTATCTTTTATTGTATGTAAAGGATTTAAGGTGGAAAAACCTTTAAAGTGAAAGATATATGATTAATTCCCAAATGAATGTACTTTTATTTGTTTGTATTTGGCCAAAGAAAATGCCTCATGTTGCCCTTTGGTGGTTTCTTTTTCTGTAGAAACGTGATGGGGATTACGATACTCCTGAGTTGAGCATTTGGTGCACTCCAGAAGAAGCTAAGCAAACCGTCAAGGCATTTGTTTCTCAACCTAAGAAAATTTCACTTGAGAAATGATCATCACCACAATATACAAGTGAAAGTATTACAGTTCTATGGGAGATAGAAAGCTATATGAACTTTTTTCATTTTAGTGAACAAGTGGACTTTATGACTGGTTCATTTTCATGGTTCCTATACTAGTTTAGATGATTGTATGAATCCTGGTCTTTATTAAATTTCACTTTATAATTCTTAACAGTTGCAGTTTATTAATTTTCAGTACTCTGGTATATCTGCAACAACAAGCCACTACTTTGTATTGCAGCAGCCATCAGGCCAAATTGCTCCAAACAAAAGGTGAAGAACAAAGGCAGATGGGAGAGTAATGAGTAGTTGTGCACTTAGCAGAGAAGGGTGCGAGGAACAGACTTTGGAAAAGAGAGAACAAAACACAGCTCTCCCAAAAGCCAAATCCCTGCATGCTAAGTTCAGAGTAGTGTCTAGAAAAGGTGTGCAAGGAAGACCATGTTGCTTGCAAATGTCAACAATATGGGACACTCTGGAGGTTCACCATAGAAACGGCAACTGCTCTAGTAGAGGGAGCTCTTAGCTCAGGGAGCTCTTAGCTCCTGCAGCTGAACTCTTCCAATGACTGTGTAGCAAATATGAATACAATGAAGTATCCAATTCAAGATTCTTTGAGAAGAAATCTGAACCTCTATGCACTGGACTTCATCTGAGATGAAGATGGCATCTGAACTTCTGACCAGCTTTCTATGGTGAAGATAAAGTCCACAGAGCAAAGTGCAGCTTCTCCAGGAGAAGAATGTGGTTTGGGAAAAAACACCGGCAACAAGATAACTTGGAATGGGGAGATATTTTTAAGGATGAAAAGAAGGGTCAGTACATGTCTACTTTGTCTTTCTGGAAGACTAAACAGGGTGAAGATGCTCTTAAGAGCTGCCAATTCACTAACCCATCTAACCAAGGTCAAGGCAACTAACAAAACCATTTTGAGAGCAAGATGTTTCATGAACTAGGTAGCCATGGGCTCAAAAGGTGGTGACATGAGTTCGTAAAAACTAAATTAACATCTCATTGGAAGATTTGGTGTATTACCAGTGGGAAGGTATTTAGCAGAACCTTCTAGAAGGCTCAGACCAGAGGGTGAGAGAAAACTTGCATTTCCTCCATAGGCTGTAGACATGCTGAAATAGCTGCTAGGTGGAAAGCAGTGTATGGGCCTACCTCCCATCAAACTGAGCGTTATCAGTTTGAAAGGTCACATGACCGGTCCCACCTTCCAGGGAGCACAAGTCCCAAGCCCTGACCCAGAAATTCGATAACACTTCCAGGGCAGGTGTGGAATTGAAGGTCACACCACTGTCACAGAAGTCCCTCTACTGGCTAGGGTAAACGTCTTGGGGGAGTGGCAGAGTCAAAGGTGCCACCCACCCTACCCCATCCTTTCTGTTTGGTTAAACTTTGGGGCCATTTCTGATGTTAAAGGGGGTTGTGTGACTCCTTAATTGGTGGTTTTAAGAGCTTTAGCCCCTCCGTTTGCAGACATCTGGACCAATGGTGGTTGGGGTTTGTGGGTAGGCGGTGTTGGGAAAAGGGGTTCCACGTAACCCCTCGAACAACCCAGCCAACCGCACTGAACCAATTGGCTAAGGTTTCGTCAGCCCAGGCCCTCCTGTTGCGGAGATATGGGCCAATTGGGTGGTGGGTCATGGGTAGGCAGAATTATTTTATCTTATCTTAAAATTTATATGCCGCCACCTCCTGCCTCAGGCATCTCGGGGCTGCTCACATCATCTTAAAGACATTTTAAAACATTAAAATAAACAATAATGATTACAATTAAAAAAAACAATATAAAACCACATCCCCCCACCCCACCCCATCTCCCTTGGGAAAGGCCTGGTGGAACAGCCAGGTCTTACATTGTGTGCGGTAAGAGGGGAGGCCGGCAGCCAAGCGGATCTCAGACAGGAGGGAGTTCCACAGCCGTGGCGCAGCCATGGTGGACACCTGAGAAACCTGGGGTACCTCGAGGAGGGCGCCCCCAGCCAACAGCAGGGGTTGCTCCAGGACCCGGAGGGTGAGGCAGTTCTGCAGATAGGCAGGCCCCAAGCCATTTAGGGCTTTAAAGGTCAACACCAAAACCTTGAATTAGGCCCGGAAACCTACTGGCAGCCAGTGCCAAGAGCAAACACTGGTACAATATGCTTGCATCTGCCTGTCCCAGTTAAGAGACGGGCCACCGCATTCTGCACCAGCTGCAGATTCCAAACCAGCACCAAGGGTAGCCCCACATAGAGCATGTTGCAGCAATCCAGCCTTGAGGTAATAAAAGCATAGATGACTGTGGCCAGATCCAAGACATATGGCCTAAGCTGAAGCACCAGATGTAACTGGCAAAATGCTCCCTTCATCACAGCCGCCACCTGGGTATCCACGAGGAGCTGCGGGTCCAGGAGCACCCCCAGACTCCGGACCTGAGAAACCAGGGGAAGACAGACCCCATCAATGATGGGGGCCACCACTCCCCCGGCCCTCCCCACAACCAGCACCTCAGTATTATCAGGATTTAGCCTCAGGCAACTCGCCCTCATCCAATCCCCCACAGCAGATAAACACCAGGTAAGCACCGAGACTCAGGCTGCATGACTGTGCATGAAAAGCCACCATTTTGCCAGGGGTCACCATTTTGTGATAGGTCACACGCTTCTGAGCAGGGCGCAGATCAAAGAGAGATAGTGCTACAACCAAAAAAACCCAAATGACTTCCCTTGGTGACACTACCCCAGTAAGGCCGACCTGACTGTGCCACCAGCTGTGGTGAGACGCTTAAGTAGAAAACACTATATTTCAAGTTCGGAGGATGCAAACAGTGTTCTGGCTAAGGCTCTTTTCAGCACATCTGTACGTGATGAAGAAACCTGCTTGGAGATTATTATTATTATTATTAACAAACATTTATATAGCGCCAGCAGTGTACATGGCACTTTACAAAGTAATAAAATAGACACGGTCCCTGCCCCTAGGGCTTACAATCTGAGCGACAGGAGCTGGGGGAGAGACATAGGAAGGGGAACAGAGGGAGAGACAAGGGGTCTAACATTCATGAAGATGCGAGGTCTCAAGTGCACGTACTTGGCTTGGTTACGATGAGAATGACAGCAGGCAGGTCCATGTGGCAAGGATAAGACTTCGAGGAACCCCCGCTATGGGCAGAGGTGTCTGAAGATGGGGTTTCTCCCAGCAATGCAGCAGAACTGGGTCAAGAGTCGCAGGTAAAAAAAGAGCGTTTTTCAGGATGATTAAATGGGTCTGTGTGTGTGGGGGGGGGGTTGACTGTCACAAAACAATGTTAGAGTACTAACCTGTTGTGGTTTTTAAAATTTCATTCAGGAATTGTTTGAAAGCATCCCATCCACTGAAGAGGAAAGCAAACCAGAAGGCCTTGCCTGCTGCTGCCCTGAGAAAAAAGATGCCACTGAACAGTCACTTATTAGTTATTATTATTATAAGCAATTATATAGCACCAGCAATGTACCTGGTGCTTTACAGAGAACAAGATAGACACAGTCCCTGCCTGAGAGCTCACAATCTAAAGACATGGGAGGGGAGGCAGGGAAGGGGGAACAGAGGGAGAGACAAGGGATGCAACATTCATGAGGATGCGAGAGGTCAGGTACACGATCTTGGCTTGGTTACAGTACATTGGAAATTTGCAGATAACAGGTGGGGAATAATCCTGGGTGGGGATGATTAGCAGGAGTTAGGAAGGTCAGAGCGGAAGAGGTGGGTCTTGAGGAGGGACTTGAAGGTACGAAGGGAGGGGGGCAAGGCGGATGTGGGCAGGAAGGGATTCCAGGCGTATGGGGCAATGAGAGAGAAGGGACGAAGATGGTTGGGGGAGCAGGGGAGGCGTGTTCTTCAGAAATATCTAGGGATCCAGCTGACCGAGGCCGAATAGAGCACAATGCGATCCATTGTGAGGGTGTGTGCGTATGGAATTGTAAAAGTTTTAGGGAGAAGGTTTATTCAGACTGCGATGGTTGCATCTTTAACGCATCAGGACAGGGTGGCCATGACTGTGTGAACTGGACTTGCGTGGATGAAAATAGAAAGCTTAAAATTGAAACTGTATTTCATGTTATCACAAGGTTAGCTTACGCAATGCAATCTTGTGCTTCATCAAAGAAACACTGGACTTGGCTCCAATTATGTTTTGCAAAACAGAAGATTCTCAAAACTCCATGCAAACATTGGACAGTTTGCTTAGGCCTTGTGATCAGCACATCTTAGAATTTGTACTGTCTAGGATTAAAAGGAGACACTTTAAATCATTTTTAAAGAACAGTCCGGTGTAAGAAATCCCAAACTGTAACATAACCAGATCCCATTTTTGTGGGATCAGTTTCAGTTGGCGATGCCTGCTGAGGTGGGGGATGTGCTTGCTTCTCTTCGGGCCACAATGTATGAACTTTGCCTCACTTGGGGAGGGCAGGTTGATGGACTTTTTTAAAAAAAAAAATCTTTTTATTAACTTTAAACTTTATTAATCTTTTTATTAACATTACACATTTGCATGTTTAAATCGTAGAGTTTGGTTTCTTGTGCTCTCATATCACTCCCCCTCCCAACGTGCCGGGTTCAGTGCCTCTTTGTTTCTTATATATAAAAGTCAAATAAGTATGTGTTTTCGTCTTTTTCAACTGTTTCACGCTGCATTATTGTCATGCAGGGATACCATGTTGCTTCAAAGTTTTTTTGTTGCTTTTGTTCTCCCACTCTGACCATAATCTTTTCCATGGAAAACATGTACCAGAGATGATTCATCCACTCCGCAAAGGTAGGTCCTTTTGTGTCTTTCCATTTTCTTGTGATTAGGCTGATCGCCACCAGGCAGAGCTTTTTGCATGAGTCCGCTCTTTTTTGTATGTTCTTTATCACTGGGTATTTCCCCATCAGTCCCGTCTCTGGTTTAAAGGGCACTAGGGTTCCAGCAACTTTATTTACACATTCCCAAATTTGTGTCCAAAACGTCTTTATAATACTGCATTCCCACCAGCAGTGGATATATGTGCCCCTCCCCACACCCTCTCCAACATAATCCACTTTCCTCCCTTCCCATTTTTTCTAGTCTAGTTGGGGTTAAGTAATATCTCATTATTAACTTTATTTGTATTTCCCTAAATTGTAGTGCCCTTGAGTACTTGTGCATATGGTTCCATATATCCACCTTCTCCTGTTTATCCATCTGTTTATTTAAGTCCTTCTCCCATTTACTCATATATTTATGCTCCTCTTTATACCATGTTTTTTAATTGCTCGTAGATTCTAGATATCCTGCCTTTGTTAACTGTATACTCATAGTCTTTTCCATATTTTGGGCTGGTCTTTTAAAATGTTCCTCTTCTCCTTTTTTTGTAAACAAGTTTTTTAGTTGTATTGGAAAGTGTCTACCTCACTCTGTATTAGTTCTTTGCACTTATGGAGTGTTATAAATTTCCCCCCCTGAAATAGTTGACCCGCTCTCCTTATCTTTTTCTCTCTCAACTTTTTTTGCAGGTTTGATGCGCTCCTTCCCCCCTCTAGTCCGTCTCTGTAAATATCCGTATATGGTGAGTACTCTTTCTTAATTTTCATTTTCTTTACTGTCTCCTCCCATTTTTTCATTGCTGTCCCTGCAAAGGGATGTTGTTTCCATGTTGGCCTGTTAATCTTCCCCTTGTCTGTCAAATATTTCCTAAAGTTTGTGATTTTCAGTATGTCCCGTTCCATTCCCACCCACTGGGGGGGCTTTATCTTCATACCAGTTGGGCAGCGCGTTCAATACTGCTGCACTATAATATAATTGGAGATCTGGTAGATTTACACCTCCCCTTTCTTTGTGTCCATGTAATGAGGTTTTTTTTATTCTGGGTCTCTTATTTCCCCACACGTGATCCATTAAAATTTTATTGCATTGTTTAAAGAATTTTTTTAGGTATTGCAATTGGGAGTGCCATGAATTTATACAATACTTTGGGGAGTATGATCATTTTGAAAATATTCATTTTTCCTAGCCATGAAATTGCCAGGTTCGCCCATGTTTTCATTTCTTCTCTGATATGATTAATCAGAGGTGGGAAGTTTTCCTTGTACAGGTCTATACTGTTTCTGGTTATTTGTACCCCCAAGTATTTTATGCTAATTTCTTTCTCTGGGAAGGGGATAATTTGTTTTATTTGCATTCGCCTCTTACCCTCTGTTCCTAGGATTAATGTATTCGATTTCCTGTAGTTTATCTTATATCCGGAGATATCTCCAAATTCCTCTATTTTTAAAATTAGTATGGGGACTGATTTCTCTGGTTCTGTTATGAATAATATCATGTCATCTGCATAGCGAGCCAGTTTATGTTGTCTCTTGTTGATGTTTACCCCTTGTATTTCTTTTTCCTGTCTAATTGCTAATAGCTAGTATTTCCAGAGTGATGTCAAATAATAATGGGAATAGTGGGCAGCCCTGTCTGACTCCTCTTTCTAGCAGGAATGGTTCTGTTAATTCCCCGTTTATTAATAACTGTGCTCTTGGTTTCAAGTATATAGCCTTCATCCATTTTATAAAGTTCCCCTTGAATCCCATTTTCTCCAGTGTTCTTATCAGGCATTGCCTTTCTATGGAATCAAAGGCCTTGTGTGCTTCTGCTGAAACTATGATAGCTGGAATTTTATTTTCTTGGATATGATGGCATATTAACTACTCTGTGTATGTTGTCTGTTCCAGGTCTGTTTGGTATAAATCCCACTTGGTCTTGGTGTATAATTTCTGTTACTATGGCTGCCAATCTGGTAGCTAGTATTTTTGTGAAAATTTTACAATCTACATTAATTAATGAGATTGGTCTGTAATTTTCACAATATTCCTTAGGTCTGTCTTGTATATGTATTAAGACCACAGTGGCATCATAGAATGTTTCTGGCATAGAGCCTTTTGTTAATATGTCATTATATGTTTCCACTAAGAATGGTGTCAAGATGCCTGTATAGGCCTGATAAAATTCTGCCGGGTATCCGTCAGGGCCCATTGCTTTGTTTTTTGTTAGTGATTTTATTGTTTTCATTAGCTCCTGTGCTAATTGGGGCATTTAAGTAATTGCATTGTGTGGGATTTACTTTGGGTATATCATATTTGTCTAAGAATTGTTTTATTTTTTCAGGCTTAGGTTTATTGGAAATGTACAACTGGGCGTATTAGTCTGTGAAAGCTGTCTTTATTTCCTCTATTTTTTTGGTCCTGCTGTTATTTTGTATTATTTCTGTAATGGCACTGTTTTTCCTTTGTTTTTTAACTAAATTAGCCAGCGCCTTGCCAATTTTATTGCTATGATCAAAATAAAATGCGTTTATATGTTTCAATTGGCTCATTGTTTTTTCTGTTTCATATGTGTTTATCAGTGCTTTAGTTTTGTGAATCTCCCTGTGTGTATCCCCTTAGGGCTTTTTAAAATTGATTTCTTCCCATTTTTTCAACTGGTCATATAATCCTGTTATATATTTCCTTTCCTGTTTTTTTGTGTGCTCCCAGCGATATACATGTCCCTCGTATTGTTGCTTTTGCAGTCTCCCATAGGACTTGGGGGGATGTGACTGAGTTTTTGTTAATGCCAAAATATTCCTTTATAGATTCCTCTATAGTTTCCCTAGTCTCCTTGTCTTTAATTAAGGTTTTGTTCATTTTCCATGTTTTCGGGCCCCCTTGTTTCTGGGTGTTCAGTGCTATCGTTATGATGGCATAATGGTCTGATACCACATTTGGGCATATCTGTGCATTTGTGCATTTATTTATGATTTGCGTGTCCATCCAGACATGGTCAATTCTAGTGTATGTTTTGTGTACCTGTGAATAAAAAGTGTATTCTCTAGCTGTAGGATTGCAATACCTCCACGCATCTACCCAGTTATCTCTTAATCCCTTGTGTATTTCTGACTGCCATTTCTTTAATCGTATATTGTTTGAATGGTCCTTACTTATGAGTATTGTGTTAAAGTCTCCCTGTAGTATAACTGCTCCATATGTATGGTGTGCAACTTTCTCCCACGCCTCTTGTAAGAATTCCCTGTTGCTTCATTAGGTGCGTATATATTCACTACCAAAACCTTTTCCCCTTCTAGGATCCCATTTACCATTAGGAATCTTCCTTCCTTGTCAGTTATTGTCTTTTTATGCTCAAAGCTTCTGTCTCCATTTACTCCAATCATAACCCCTGCTTTTTTTCCCCCCCCCCGCACATGCCGCATATATATATTTATATATTTTTAATTGAAATCTGAATATATCTCCCCGTAGCAGGTGCGTTTCCTGCAAGCAGAAAACGTCTGCCCCCTTTTCCATTATCATATTTTTCACTCTTCACCTCTTGATCGGGGCGTTCAATCCCTTTACATTCCACGATATGTATCTTAAGTTAGCCATAATCTACTATTCTTATTCCTTTCAGTCTTTCTCCCACATACTTTTTGCCTTGTTTATTCGCATCCCTTCTGGTATTCCTTCCCCGGCTAACATCCCCCCCCCCCCCCAACTTCCCTGACAACCGGACAGGTTATATCTCTTATCCCCCTTTCCTGTCTTCTTGTCTTATTTTGTTCATTTCTTTGTCCTTCCCTGTGGTCTCTTTCTTCATCTTTTCCCTTTATTCCTTCTTTTATTGTCCCTTTTAGGAGAACATAGTACTGGTGTTCTTATCATCCTTTTCTTTTCTTTCCCTTTAATCTATATTGTGCTCTGCTGCTCGCCGAGCGATCTCTGTTTAGGGGAGTTTCCCACTTCCTCCCTTCCCACCTATCTTTATGTCTCCCCCCACTCTCTTTGTTTCACATTTTATCCTTTGTTTTTGTTTGGTGAATTTTAATCTATATCTCTATGTTAGTCTAAGTTCTCACCTCCCTGTCTTTTCTGTGTCTGGTTAGTCTTGCTCCTCCATCCCTTTTCTTTGGGGTCTGTTGCTGTGCAGGAAGCTCTCTAGGTCTTCTGGGTCTGTGAAGATTTTTCTCTTCCCTCTGTGATTTACCACCAGTTTCGCTGGAGGCCAAAGTTGTGGGTCCATGCCTTCCTCTTTCAGTGTTCCCATATACTTTATCCAGTTCCTTCTCTTTCCCATGGTCTCTTGAGTGTAGTCTGGAAAAATCTTTATCTTTGTGTTTTCAAATTCCAATTCTGTTCTCTTCTGCCTGGCCATTTTAAATATATTTTCCTTGTCTTGGAAGTACGTTAGTTTAAATATTCTCATTCACGCAGGCTCTGTTTCATTTCTTGGGGGGTGCCCTGTTCTATGGGCCCGGTATATTTGTGGCTTATGTAGCCTTGGTGTTTCTGGGAAGATGGTTTCCAGGATCTTCCATACCAGTTTCACCATGTCCTCAGTTTCCATGCCTTCTTTTACCCCCGCAATCCTTAAGTTGGAGCCTCTTGATCTATTTTCTAGATCCTCCAATTTTTGTGAAATCCAGTCTATCTGTTTATGTGTGTTTTCAGCCAGGTCTGCTCTTTTGACCGCTTGAGCCTCTGTTTCTGATATTCTATTCTCCACTGCATCCACTCTTTTTGTGATGGCTTCATTTTTTTTTTTCTCAGTCTCTATATCTTTTTTCATTGTGGCCATATCAAAAACAGTTTTCCCCTGTCTTTCTCTGCTTTTTATCTTTGAGGATGCAGAGCATTTCAGTGTTATTTTGCTCTGTCTCCGGGGGATCTGTTTGTGTGGCGTGCGCTGCCATTTTGTTCTCCCCTCTTCCCTCCAGTTCACTTTGCTGGTGCCCTGGGAGGCAAAAGTCTTCAATACCCCCTTTTGGGGGCCCTTTAAGTTCCCCCTTTTTCTTACCCGGCATGTGGGTGAATTCTTTTCGCCGGTTGGGGTGAGTCTTTTTTATTTTTTTTCACCGTTCGGGGGGGTTTCTCTAGCGCTCCGGCGGAGCTCGCGCTTCCCGCGCCTTGCTCCCGATGGATTCTTTTAAGGAGGCAGTGGTCTAGCCACTCCTAAAGGAACTGTCTTTGGACCTTGACCCCCCGACGAGCCATCAGCCGGTCTCCAAGGTTCCCTTTTTAGGGAAGGTAACTGAGTGAGCCCGTCAGTTGCAGGCATATCTAGACTGCGTCAGTTTTCTAGATCCCTCGCAGTCTGTTTTCTGTCCAGGTTATTTATTTATTTAATTTTAAAAACTTATTACCCTGCCCCCCTGCCACAGGCAGTTTACAACAATAAAAACAATAAAATGATTAAAACACATAAAAAGGAGGAAACAGAAAAAACAACTGCCCCCTACTCCCGCCCCATCATCCCTCTCCCCCGTCAAACGCCTGGTGGAACAGTCAGATCTTGCAACTTTTCTGAAAAGAAGGGAGGTCCAGGGCCAGCTGGGCCCCCACCAGAAGGGAGTTCTATAGGCACGGCCACCGAGAATGCCCTCTCCTGTGTGGCCATCTGAGAAACTCGGGGGACCTCAAGCAGGGCATCCCTGGATGACCGCAGGGGCCGATCCAGGACACGGGGAGGCGGTCTCGCAGATAGGCAGGGTCCAGGCTGTTTAGAGCTTTATAGGTTAAAACCAACATCTTGAATCGGGCCTGGAAAACCACTGGCAGCCAGTGCAGAGAGCAGAGCACTGGTGTAATATGCTCCCGGTGGCCCAGTCCCACTAGAAGACGGACTGCCGCATTCTGCACCAGCTGCAATTTCTGAGCCGTCACCATGGGTAGCCCCACGTAGAGCGCGTTCTACCTCTCAACAATAGTCTAGTCGAGAGGTGATGAAAGCATGGATGACTGTGGCCAGATCAGAGTCCGAAACAAACGGCCGAAGCAGTCGCACCAGATGCAACTGGTGGAAAGCACTCCTCAGCACAGGCTCCACCTGGAGATCCAGGTGGAGCTGCGCATCGAGGAGCACCCCTACACTACGGACCTGGGAGGTCAATGGAGGACAGACCCCATCAATGATGGGGCCTGCCAATTCCATCGCCTTACCCACTAAGATCACCTCTGTCTTGTCAGGATTCAGCTGCAGTTGCTTAGCACTGAGTAAGTACTGAGACTGCCGGGCCTGGGTCTGTTGAAAAAGAGAGGTACAGTTGGGTGTCATTAGCATATTGATGACACCATACACCGAACCCCCTAATCACCTCGCCGAGCAGCTGCATATACACATTGGACAGGAGGTGGCTGTGGCCAGGAGCCTTCTGCCAGCTACATCTGGTGAGGTGGCTCCTCCCATTTCTCTCATACTCCGACCTTGCCACCGTCATCCATGCAATTTGTCACCTTGAGGTTGGACTACTGTAATGCCCTGTACATGGGACTGCACATGGTGACCGTTTGGAGACTGCAGCTGGTACAGAATGCAGCAGCCCACCTCCTTATGGGGATGGGTTGCTGGGAGCACATTACACCTGTGAACTGGGCTCTGCATGGCTGCCTATAGTTTTCCAGGCCCGATTCAGGTGCTGGTCTTAACCTATAAAGTCCTAAACAGCCTGGGTCCTAGCTACCTGAGGGACCGCCTCACTTCCTGGGCACCGGGGTGGCCCCTGCAGTTGTTGGGAGGTGACCTCCTGGAGGTCTCCCGGTATCCTCAAGGGGGAACTGACAGGCGGGCATTCTCGGCAGCCACGCCAATGCTATGGAACTCCCTCCTGGTGGGGGTCTGCCTCAGCTCAACTCTTATAGTCTTTCGCCATCAGTGTAAGATGTGGCTCTTCCGCAAGGCATTTGGTGAAGGAGGGAAGGGTGAGGGAAGGTTTGGAGGGGGTGGGGGTTTTCTTTTCGTTTTTGTACACATTCTGCCCTGTTTTTGTGATTTTTTGCTACTGTGATTGTATACTTTTGTTTTTATTTGATTGATTTTTTTAATAGAAATTGTATTTTTGTATTGATTGTTAGCTGCTCCGAGTTGCCAGAGGCAGGATGGTGGCGGGATACAGTAAAAAATAATCAAGTTGTTTTGTATTACAAGATTTTGTAAATAAAGCACATTTTGAAATCTATGTGTGTCTAGGTTACAATGGCTTTTAACCTTCAAAAGCATGGGGAAATGGGGGCAGACATTCTGCCTGAAGGCACCTGGAGACAGTTTTAAAAGAATGCCTTGAGTTGGCCTTATCAGGGTGGATTGCAGCATTAGGTCATTGAGGCGTGATGACTACTAAGACAAGCCCAGGAGGGTGGAACTGCTGGTTGAGGGGGTTTACTTTGTGATTGTCTGCTCAAAACACAAATAAACCATCAACAAGATAACCCTCCTGCCCTGAAACCACCACCACCTGGTGGACCATCCGATATACCCAGAGTGAGTGGCTCCCATAGGAATTGATCCCCCAAGGCCTGGTTGGACAGGGTGTTACAATCAGGTGGTGATGAGTTCACAACAATCCCTAAACAATGGAAACTCAGTTTTAAAAGAATGCCTTTTGTCCAATGGAAGAGCTGGTCTTACCAGGATGAATTGCATTAGGTCACTGAGACATGATGCCTTTGAGATAAGTCTTGGACAGGCATTCAGAGACTACAGTACACTCCTTCTGTCCTTTGTGGAAATCCAAAAAGGAGTAAGAAAAAACAAATGATTTTTAAAATGGCATGACTTTGTTAGTAGGCAATATCAGCATTTTTTGTTTGTTTCCTAAAGCATGTGAAAAAAAGCAGTTCCCTGATAAAATTGTCTAGCCAAGTTCATCTGTAATACAACACTGCCATCTACAGGTGAAAAATGGAAGAGGCAGGCCAAAATTCCAAGAAACGCAATGTGGCAAGTGCAAGGATGAAAACAGAAAGCTTAAAATTGTATGCAATAGTATTTGCTTTAAACGGTTTCATGTTATCATCACAGCGTTGGCTTACACAATGCAATCTTTGTACTTCACCAAAGAAACACTGGACCTGGCACTGATTATGGCTTGCAAAATAGAAAGTTCTCAAAACCCCATGGACAGTTTGCTTAGGTTTTGTGATCAGCGCCTCTTAGAATTTGTAGTCTATGATTAAAAAGACGCATTTAAAATCATTTTTTTAAAAACAGCCTGGTGTAAGAAATCCAAAACTACAGTATAACCAGTAAGTTGTTTTGTATTACAAGATTTTGTAAATAAAGCACATTTTGAAATCTATTTGTGTGTCGAGACTATAATGGCTTTTAACCTGCAAAAGTGTGGGGAAATAGGGGTAGACAGACTACTTCTTAGCTTAAAAAAGGCATCTTAGCCATCTGACCAATACAGTTTCTCAGTCAGTTTAAAGCAGACATGCTGCCTGAGGGTGCTTGGAGAGAGTTTTAAAAGAATGCCTTATCAGGGTGGATTACATTAGGTCATTGAGACATTGGTGACTTTTGAGACAAGCTCATAGGGGTGGAATTGCGGGTTGAGGGATTTAAGGTACACTGTTGAAGAAACGTCAAGATATTACTTGGCTAGTGACACCAAGGGAAGCCATTTGCTTTTTTGTGTGTAGCACTATTTCTCCCTGATCTGCAGTGATCAGAAAGTGGTGACCTGTTAGAAAATGGTGGCTTTTCACGCACAACCGCACGACCCATGGGGAAAGCTCTACAGGGACTGGTCGGGGTTGGTGGGTGGAGTTTTTAGAGGGGTCGTATGCCCTACTTCAGCCAATCCTGCCTACCCACGGCCTGCCACCCCACTGGTCCAGATAAACGTAACGGGAGGCCCCAGGAAGACGGAACCATAGCTGATGGGTTCAGCGTGGTGGGCTGAGTTGTTTGAGGGGTTACACAACTCCCCTCTGTCAACCCATGAACCGCCACCACATTGGCACAGATCTCTGCAATGGGAGGGACTAAAGCACTCAAACCCAGCCCGACTGGTTAGGTGCTGTGGGCTGAGTTGTTCGAGGGGGTCACATGACCCCGAAGTTTAACCAACCAGGAAGGATGGGGGCTGAGAGGGGCACCTTCAGATTCGCTGCTTCCTCTGGAAGTTTACCCTAACCAGTGGAGGGACTTCTGGGGCAGTGTTACTGAACATCTGGGTGAGGGCCTCGGACCTCCGCTCCCTGTGAGGCAGGACTACCAGTCACGTGACCAGTCAAACAACTCAGCCCACCCCTCCTATTGCAGAGATCTGGGCCAATGGGATGGCGGTCATGTAACCCTTCAAACAACTCAGCTCACTGTCTGCATGGGGTTGAGAATTTTCTATTTTGTAAAACAGAATCAGTGCCAGGTCCAGTGTTTCTTTGGTGAAGCACAAAGATTGCATTATGTAAGCTAACATTGTACTAACATGAAACTCAGTTTCAAGGCAAATACTATCACGTACAATTTTAAGCTTTCTATTTTGATCCTCGCAAGTCTATTTCACACGGTCATGGCCACCCTGCCTGGGTGCATTAAATATGCAGCCATTGCAATCTGAATAAAGCTTCTCCCCAGAACAGTATTTTACAATTCCATACACACACACTCTCACGATGGACCATGTTGTGCTCTTCCTTTTCTGTGGCAGTACCCATTCGGCATCAGTCTCCTTGATCCCTAGATGTTTCTGAAGAACAAAATGCGACTGTTCAGTGTTGCCTTTTCTCTCACGGCAGAAACAGGCAGGGGCTTCTGGTTTGCTTTAAACCTCTTCGGGGTAGCTGGGGTGCTTTCAAACAATTCCTGAATGAAATTTTGAAAACCACAATAGGTTAGCACTCTAACGTTGCTTTGTGACAGTCAGCCCACCCTCCCCATTACATCTCTAGGCACGTAGACCCCTTTTAACCACCCTGAAAAAAGCTTTTTTTTAACCTGCGACTCGACCAAGTCCTGTTGCATTGCTAGGAGAAACCCCATCTTCAGACACCTCTGTCCATAGTGGGGGTTCCTCAGAGTCCTTCATCTCCAAGCAGGTTTCCTCATCATGTACAGATGTGCTGAAAAGAGCCATAGCCAGAACACTGTTCTCATCCTCCGAACTTGAAATATGAATGAATTGTTTATTACGGCCCTGGCTTCTGCCATTGGCCAAACAACAGACCAACAATCAATTAGCAGGTACATCCATCCACACTTACATGATTCAAATACACAGAGCATAAAATCTACAAGAAATATACATATGCAGTCTTAAATACAGCTCAACCACACTGTATGGTATTCAGGTCCATACATTTCCTGTATGTACCTGAATTAGCAGTGTCAACAGCTCCCTACCAATACCAAGCCGGAACAATTTGTCCCACAATTTCCTCCTTGGAACTGAATTGAAGGTTTTCTTCAACTCAATAAAGGCCATAAAAAGTTTTCCCACCCTTATCTTAGTGTATTTTGCTATGAGGTGTGATAGTATGAAACAATCATACATCGTGGACCTAATCTTGCGAAATCCTCCCGGTTCCTTCGGAACCAACTCTTGTTTGTATGCCCACCTTTCTAGATGTACCAATAACAGCTTAGTAAATACCTTCCCTAATATAGGTAGCAGGCTTATCGGCCTATAACAGCCTGGGTTCCTAGGGTAGCCCTTCTTGAATATCGGGACCAAAATACTCATACCCCCACGATGTAGGAATATAGTGTTTTCTGTTTAGGCGTCTCACCATGACTGGTAGCACAGTCAGCTCCAAAGGCCTTACTGGGGTAGTGTCACGTTGGGAAGTCATTTAAGATTTGATTTGCGCCCTGCTCAGAAACATGTGGCCTGTCACAAAAAGGCAACCCCTCAGAAAATGGTGGCTTTTCATGCGTAGCTGCACAGTCTATAGGGAAAGATCTTCAGGGATTGGTCAGAGGTGGTGGCGGAGTTCTTAGAGGAATCATATGCCCCACTTCTGCCAATCCTGCCTACTCACATTCCGCCACCTCATTGGCCCATATCTGCGCAACTGGAGGGTCTAGGTTGACAAAACCTTAGCTAATTGGTTCAGCACAGTGGGCTGGGTTGTTTGAGGGGTTACATGACTCCCTCCCTGCCAACCCATAAACTGCCACCCTATTGGCCCAGATCTCCGCAACAGGAGGAGCTAGAGCTCTCAAACCAGCCCGCTTGGTTTCGTTCAGTGGACTGAGTTGTTTGAGGGGTCACATGACCCCCCTTTAATATCAGACACGACCCCAAAGTTTAACCAAACAGGAAGGATGGGGTGTGTGTGGCACCTTAGACATCCCCCTCCCCCCCCAGAAGATATGTAATGTAACCTCATATGTTTGTACAAGGTTTTAGCATGATGTCTATTAAACACACATGAAGTCTTGTTGAAGTGATTCCGAATCCTTCAAGATGCCATTGAAACAGTACATATAGCTTTGATTTAAAGAACACACAGAACTTTGTTGTCATATTGGAGTTTGCTGCCGCTGCCGTCTACCACTGCAGGAGCTGTGGTCGCTACCACCACTCCGGGATCCCAGACCCAGTGAGGAGGAGTACTGCCCAGCCCCCCCCAGGTACTATCTTCCCCCTCCCCCGTTTGGAGGAAGGGGGTGGGGCCAGGGCGCACGGCTAGGACTTCCAGTTCTGGCCCGAGCTGTAGGAAAATGAAGCAGATGGCGCATCCAAGGGCAACAACAAAGTAGCCCTTAGCAGGACCAAGGGGACCGGGGGAGGGAGGCTTTTATCTTTGATTTGTTTTTAAGGGGATGGGTGGGAGGGGTATTTCCTCTACAAGGAAGGGGGTGACGGGACTGTGTTAGGGAGGGGGCTACCCCCCTCAGGGGGGTGTGTGGAGTCCATGGGGGAGGTTGACTACCCTCCGAGAGACGGGGGGTCCATCCCGAATAATGGGGAGGGGGGACTCCTTGTGAGAGAGGGAGACCCAGGGAGCAGGGGGGATACTTTGGGAGAGGGGATCTCCCTCGCTGCCTAGACGGGACAGCCGGGGAGAGGGGGTCGGGGAGGTCATGACAGGTTGGGGGAGATATGGTCTCAGAGGGAGGGAAATGAGATCAGTGAGGCGGGATAGATGCCTACTGCATGTCCCGCTCACCTCTTCCCTAGCAGTAGAGCAGGTAGGACTCTGTCAAGGGGTCCCCAACCCAGTGCTGGTGGTGTTAAATGTGAGGTCGGTGGCGAACAAAGCAACGACGGTCCAGGAGGTAATCCTCCTGGACTATGGACTATGCCGCTGATCTCGCGTGTATCACGGAAATCTGGTTGGACAATGAATTGGGGCCTATTTTGGCTGATCCTGTTCCAGCCGGGTATTTCATGCAGCACCAGCTGTGGCCAGAGGAACGGGGGGCGGTGCAGCTATGATTTTTAAAGAAGGTTGGTCTGTGAGGAGGTATCCAGTGCGATCCATAGTGGGCATTGAAGGTCTCCATCTTGTGTTCTATTTAGCAGGGGACAGTTTGGGAGTCCGGCTGGTATACCGGGCACCTACCAGTACAGCGGCCTCCCTGCATGCTCTGGCGGAGGTGGTGTTGCGGTCCCCCAAGACGATAGTCTTGGAGGACCTTAACATTCATGCCGATGTGGTTCTTGGGGGAGCCGAGCATGAGTTCATGGCCGCCATGGCAACCATGGGCACCCAGTCCCAGTGTTAACGGCCTGACACATCTTGGAGGAAATACCTCGGACCTTATGTTTTACACTGGCCTTGAGGCGGGTGCTCCGTTAATGGGGGCAATATCAGCTGTGCCCTTGTCATGGACGGATCATTACCTCCTGCAGACCTCCCTTCTAACACACGTTTGCCCCCGGAAGGGTGTGAAACCTATTTGGATGGTCTGCCCCCAGAGGCTACTTGACCCATTGCGGTTTCTAGGTGTTCTGGGGGAGTTACCCTCTGACCGTGACGACCGTCTCATCGATGACCTTGTTAAGCTATGGAACACCTTGCTGATGGAGGCTATCTATTGGGCGGCTCCCAGGCGTCCGTTACTTAGGTGGAGGCTCCACAGGCCTCTGGTTTTCTGAGGAGCTGCGGAGGCTGAAGGAAGCTGGGCGACGATGGTGGTGTTCTCGTGCTGAAGCCAACAGATTGCGGCATAGAGCTAGTTTACGAGTCTATGCCATGGCTATGCGGATTTCTTTGCTACCCTCATAGCGTCTGCAAAATCCCGTCCAGAGAGCTGTTCTGGGTTGTGCGGGGGGCTGGTCAGTCCGGCCTCCCTCGACCCTGGAGTGAGTCTGTGATATGTTTGTTGATTATTTTGTGGATAAAATTGCTCGTATTCACCATGACTTTGATGCCGCACTTAATACAGTAGAGGAGGTAGAGATCGTAGAAGTCCCGTCATGTCCAATTTTGTGGAATCAATTTCAGTTGGTGACACCAGCTGACTTGGTGGAGGTTCTGGGGGTGGTTCGGGCCACCTCTTGTGAATTAGATCCGTGCCCGTCCTGGCTAGTAAAGGGCGGGAGGGCAGTGCCGAGCTGCCTCAAGGAGGCGGCGGTGCGGCCTCTGCTCAAGAAACCATCGCTTGACGTTGACTCCCCTGCCAGCTATCAGCCTGTCTCGCTATTGAACGGGTAGCCCGACAGCTCCAGGAGCATATTGACCGCGTCAGTTATCTTGATCCCTTTCAGTCTGGCTTCCACCTGGGTTATGGCACTTGCGGCTTTGGTAGATGATCTCCGCTGCGAGAAGGATCGGGGTCGATCGACCCTATTGATCCTGTTCGATCTTTCGGCAGCATTTGATACCGTTGACCATGAGATGTTGGTGACGCACCATGCGGGACAGTGCAGGGCGGGTGGGGCTGTTCTCAAATGGTTCCGTTTATTCCTGACCGGAAGAACTCAACGGGTGGTGCTTGGTGATTGTTTTTCATTTTACCAAGACCTCTTGTGTGGGGTTCTGCAGGGTTCTGTTTTGTCCCCTCTCCTGTTCAACGTGTATATGCAGCCGCTTGGAGAGGTGATCAGAGGGTTCGGGGTGAGCTGTCATTAGTATGCAGATGACACCCAACTGTATCTCTCTTTTTCAACCGACTCAGGCCCGGCGGTCTCGGTGCTAACCCAGTGTTTGGCAGCTGTGGGGGATTGGATGAGGGATAACCGACTGCGATTGAATCTGACAAGACGGAAGTGATGGTAGTGGGGAAGTCGGTGGAACTGACAGCTCCCGTGGTTGATGGAATCTGTTTTCTGTTGACTTCCCAGGTATGGAACCTGGGGGTGCTCCTCGATGCACAGCTCCGCCTGGATCTCCAGGTGGAGGCTGTGGCGAGGAGTGCCTTCCGCCAGTTACATCTGGTGTGGCGGCTTCGGTCGTTGGTTTCAGTTCCTGACCTGGCCACAATCATCCATGCTTTTATCACCTCTCAACTAGACTACTGTAATGCACTCTATGTGGGGCTACCTATGGTGATAGCTTGGAAGCTGCAGCTGGTGCAGAATGCAGCGGCCCAGCTGTTAGTGGGACTGGGCCACTGGGAGCACATTATACCAGTGCTCCGGTCTCTGCACTGGTTGACAATAGTCTTTTCGGGTCGATTCAAAGTGTTGGTTCTGACCTATAAAACCTTACACGGTCTGGGCCCTGTCTACTTGCAAGATTGCCTCACTTCTTGGGTCCTAGACTGGCCCCGGCGGTCGTCCGGGGGCGTCACACTGGAGGTCCCCCGGGTTCTCCGTGGGGCCACGCAGAATAGGGTGTTCTTGGTGGCTGCACTGCGCCTTTGGAACTCTCTCTCGGTAGGGGCCCATCCGGCCCCGGACCTCCCAGCCTTTCAAAGGAGTTGTAAGACCTGGCTGTTCCGTCAGGCATTTGGCGAGGGAGAGGGGTGAGTGGTGGGTAGGGGTGGTGAGGGAGGGGGTTGGTTTTTATTCTCTCTTTTATTGATGTTTTATTATGTTTTTGTATTGCGTATTTTTGATTATGTTAGCCGCCCGGGGTTGCATCTGGCAAGAGGGGCGGGGCATAAATCTTTTAAAGAAATAAGTAAAATTGTGACTTTTCCTCCTTGGATGCTCTAGATTGTAATATAAGGATTTATTGGTTGATTTTTGAAGCATTAGCTTTTTTAAACAGCATATGCCAATATGCTGTTTAAGTTTTTTTTAAGATATCTAATTGAAAAACTTATTTCGGTTCTGTACAATTGTCATGGATAATATCAATTAGGCAACTGCCAGAGCTTTGGCATTTAAGCATGTGTATGTCAATAATCAATTGATGTGTCAATCTGACTTTGTTCTGTAACCTTTTGATGTGCATTTCTCTTATACTGTATATATTGGTTAGGGTAGTTTACCCTTTTGTTCATTGTACTTGTGTATAAGATTAAATATTAATTTTCAATTCTCCTATGTTCTTTGATTGTGTACTCTGCTTCGTAGGATTTTGTTCTTGGGTGTGAGGGTTTCAGGGAATATAAGGAAGAGGGAAACCCACAGACCTGACACCCCGGTCACACCTTTCACTCCAGGGACTCCTGTGGGGCGGAGGCACTCACGGTTCCATGGCAAAAAGAGTTCCCTCAGGGTATTAGATGGCCTGGTTAGCCTCGTGTGAGGCAGGGCCGTGTCATCATCGGGAACGGGATCAGCAGAAAACGTGAGCATGCCCCCTCCGTACTCCACGGGGGGAATAGGTCTGCCCACATGTTCGCGCCCCCACACACCCCCACTTCACCCGGACAGTGCAAGGGGGAAGCAGCCTCGTGTCGTAAGGTGAGGAAGGGGGAGTAGGCCCTGGGGAGAGGGAGTTAGGAGGGGGAAGAAACTGTCACCACGCTTGAGGCAGGACACGCAGGGATTCCCAAGGGAGACAGTAATAGTGCACACCAACAGTAATACTATGTAACCCACGATATACCCACACTCACCCCACGCTCTTGCACTCACCTGGCACTCGCCTCAACCACACTCACTCAGAAACAAGTCTCGCACAAACGCTCGGGGGCCAGCTTCACAGTCAGACTGATCGCCGGCAAGGAAACACTGGAACAGCTGGCTTTAAATTCCCCTAGCTCCACCCCTGCTGCGCCTGCAGGCGCGCGAAGCGTCGTAGCGTCAAACTAGGCCCCGTCCCCTCCCTTACTGGTGCCGCAGGGATTCCTTTGGCCACCTGTGGCGCTTCTGCCTCACCCCTTTGTTCTACTTCCGGGTCCTGGGAAGGATCCCCGGCGGGGTGCCCTCTCGGTCTTGCGGCGGCGTCCTTGAGTGAGTCAGGGGCTGCCAGGGCTAATGCGATGGCCTTGGGGACGGTGGGCATACCCTGTACGCCTTCCTCCCCATTCTCTTGGTCTTCTCTCCATCCTCGTGACCCTCCCCCCTTACCTCTGACAGTGGGGCGGGGAGTTTTTGTCACCATCAGTGGGGTGGCCCTTTGCCTTTGGTCCCAACCCTGCTCATGAAGTGTTATTGAACTTCCAGGTCAGGTCCTGGGACTTCCGGTTCCGGGACATCCAGTCCCTGGAGACGGGACCTATCAAACTGATAACGATTGGTTTGATGGGACGTAGGCCCATACACTACTGTGGACCTCCAAGGATGCAATTGAAAGTGTAGTGTTGCAGGCTAACAGGTAGGCAAAGATGACAAAGGTGAGAGAAGAGTTAGGAATACCGTGTTCCGCACACCAGATTGAAAATGCTTCCAGTTAGCCATGCAAGAGGCCCCTGAGTAGAAGGCCTGCACGCATTTTGATTGATTACTGTACTGTGGGTGAAAGATCAGGAGCTATGAAGAGAGCAATCAGTCGGAGAGATGTAGGGATTCACAGTTGTGATGCCATATCAACCCTTGCTGGCAATACAGATGTCTGTAAAGGGGTAGAAGAGATTACTGGTTCGCCAGGTCCATTAAGATAGGAAACCATGGTTGCCTGGGTCATGAGGGGACAACCAGAATTCGATGCTCCTTCTTCCTGCTTGCCTTGTATATTAGCTTTTGAGGAAAGAGAACATTTGGAAAAGCGTATATGAAAGCTATGTTCCATGGAATCATGAACACATCCGAAAGGGACTTTGGGTCATGTCCTGTTCTGCTGCAGAAGACTGGAATTTTGGTGTTTTCTGCTGTCGCAAAGAGGTCAAACTCCTGGCTGACTACCGTTCAAAGATATCATTCAGCACCTCTGTGTGGAGGCTTCATAAGTGTCAATCCTCCCCCAGATTGCTGAGGTCATTGGCGACCGTGTTGAAGTGACCAGCCAGGTGGATTGCTAGGGGTGTGACCCCCTGGTGAACACACGAATTCCAAGCTCTTCCACTTCTGACAGAGCAGATGACCTGGCACCTCCCTGGTGATTGAGGTACTCCAGGGCTGAAGAACTGTCACCACCTGTATGATGGAGTGCTGTCTGTGAGGAGCAAATGCCTTGAGACCCCATCTGATAGCCCACAGCTCCAACATGTTGATATGAAGCTCCAATTCCTCCGACGTCTATATGTCATGTGCTGCGACATTGCCATGCATGCTCCCCATCCTGTCAGGGAAGCAGCTGTTGTCACCTTGCGAGAGTGTTCTGGTAGGTTGAATGGCATGCCTCTCAGTACATGATGTGGCTTCATCCACCACTGTAATGAGTTTTTGATGTGTTCTGGAATGGTGATATTTTTGGTCATCGTGTGTATGGTGGGAATGTAGATGGATCAAAGCCAGTGTTGTAAGGGACACATGTGGAGTCATGCTATGTCAGGCCCTGGCAGTGGGGCCTGTTGGGAAGGCGCAGGAGGCTGTCTCGAGTGCCACGCAGTAACTCCCGGCGTGTTCCGGCAACAGACTCCAAAGACAGGACGTCTTGCAGAGTCCCCCAACATACGTGCCGTGCTTCCCCCAGCTGCGCTGTCAGCGGAGCCCCCCATGGGGCCGTTCCCAGTAGCTGAAACAACTCCACCACCACTTCCAGCGGCGGTGGAGCAACAGGACTCAGCTGGGGATGCTCAGCCCCACCCAGCTGGGGATGCTCAACCCCTGCTAACCACGCCCCCCGCAGCCGCCCCACGCTGCTCAGAGCGGCTGAGACAGCGTTCCTGCATGCAGCAGGATAAAAGGAGCCCTGCAACCTCCGTGCCTTGCCGGTGATCAGTGCCGTACAGCCTGCGAGACTGGCCCTCTGCGTGTGTTCATGCTTGGCGGATTCTTCCCTAAACAAGAGAGTGAGTGAGTGATTGGACCTCGAGCGACTGGTGTGAAAGGTGGGTGCTTGGATAACAGTGTGGGTGCGAGAATACGTGCTACCCCCGCGCACTGTACCCTGGTTCCTGGGTGTCCCCATGTGAGTGTCATAACCCTTCCCATCCTCTTTCCGGAAACTGTGCCTCCACCTCCTATCCCCCACTTTGGCACTACCCTGCCCCCAGGCCCCATATACGTGAGCGTAAACCTGTGGCGTTGTGCTCCGTCACCCGATGATGATCTAGGCTGGGGATCACAGTCCCAGATGTCATCTTTGATCCTGAGGGGTTTTTATAGACGAGACCCGCCTGCTGTCTCTACGCGACTGAGTTCCCTATCTGTCCCCTCACCCCAAAACCCCACAGTATCACCGGCATATCTATTACCCCGAAGGCTCGACATGGAGCAAATGCTGGCCGAAGTACAGGATTTGGCTAGGGCTGTCCAGTCCCTTACGCTTGAGGTGAAGGACCTTAAGGAGCAACAAGGTAGAAAAGAACAGCCAGCCCTGGGTCCCCCGCCCCCTGCTCCTGTGGGAGCGGGAGCCATGAGCCCCAGTGAACCTAAGGGCCCCACAATAACCAAATTTACGGGAGACCACCGGCAATTCCAGGGGTTCCTGGCCCTGTGTGAACTCACCTTTATGATCCAAGCTAAGACCTACGGAAGGGATGAATTAAAGGTGGCGTTCATTATCGGACTCCTGGAGGGGTTAGCATTAGCATGGGCCACACCGCTTCTGATCAGTAAAAGCCCATTACTGTGTGACTATGATGGGTTCATCCAGGAATTTCAATCCCTGTTTGATTACCCGCACTGGATTAAAAATACGGAAACAGCTATAACTACAGTGAAGCAGGGGAAGGCGCCGTTATTGGAATATGTTATGAAGTTCCAACAGGGGGCCGTAAACCTTACCTGGCCAGATGCCATCTTGAGGGTAATGTTTTGCTGCGGCTTGAGCGAGGAAATAAAGGACCAGCTAGCCTACACCACATTGCTGCCTACGTGGGGAGAGCTGGTGACCGTGGCTCTTCAGATCGACGAGCGATTGAGCGCGGGCGTCCGGAAAATTAGCGAGCCGCTCCCCTTAGACCACTAACGACCTTTCCCCCCCAGACAGAGGTCGCCAGGAGCAAGAAGGCAGAGCCTGTGCAATTGGGAGCATCCAGAGGACCCTAACGGCAGCAGAACGAGAATTACGTCGCCTAGCACGTCTGTGTTTCTATTGCGGGGAGCTGTCCCACTATGCCCGCAACTGTCCGTCGCTACCTAAACCATGAGGGGAACCGGGTAGACCTGCATTTCCCACACCCTGTGGGAGGGTCGCCCTCTCTACCAGGCCAGTGGTATTCCAGCACATAAGGATCCCGCTCCTGTTGGGTATCGGCCCAGCCTGGAGCCTCATCGGGTGGGCCCTGATCGACTCTGGGGCATCCGGGAACTTCATGGATGAAGGATATTTGCAGCAACATGCCATCCCACACGTACGCCGGGTGCCTACAGAGACGGTTCACTCGATAGACGGGTCCCCTTTGGTCTCAGGACCTATCACGACACAGACCCAAGTGCTATCCCTCATGATTAGCGGGCATACCGACCGGATCCAGTTTGACGTAATTTGCACACACACCCCTTTTCTATTGTGTTGGGCATGCCCTGGCTCCGCCGCTGTAATCCTGCCATCAGTTGGCGGGATCGAACCATGTCTCTTTCTTCTTCCTGGGGAGAAGGCACAGAGAACCCAAAGCCACAAAAATTGATGTGTACCAAGATACCGCCAACTGGAGGGGTCCGGCTGCCCGCGGAGTACCTTGAATTTTCCGATGTTTTTGATGAAAAGGAAGCAGCTACCCTGTCTCCGCATTGTCCGTACGACTGTCCTATCGATCTGCTCCCCGGAACAGAACCGCCCTACGGCCGGATCTATGCTCTCTCGGGCCCTGAGCTCAGAACGTTGAAGGATTACATCGATGAGAGCCTACAAAAGGGATTCATCCACCACTCCTCCTTGCCCGCAGGAGCTGTTCTACATTCCGAAGAAAGATGGGGGATTACGACCCTGCATCGACTACCGGGACCTAAATGCGATAACTATAAAAAACAGGTACCCCTTGCTGCTGATCCCGGAGCTCTTAAACCGGCTACAAGGAGCTACTATAGTTACCAAACTGGATCTCTGGGGGGCGTACAATTTAGTCCGGGTACGTAGGGGCGACGAATGGAAGACCAATTTCAGAACACCGTATGGACATTTTGAATACTCGGTGACGCCGTTCGGCCTTGCAAACGCTCCGGCCACCTTTCAACATTTCATTAACGACATCTTCCGGGACATCTTAGATGGCTACGTAATCACCTATTTCTATGACATTTTGAATTATTCAGCTACAGAAAGAGAGCACATCCACCATGTCCGGAGATTCTTAGAAAAACTACGACAGCACCAGCTATTTTGTAAGTTGAGTAAATGCGTGTTTTGCATTGACACCATTAACTTCTTGGGGTTCGTGATCTCACCTTGGGGAGTGGAGATGTAAACAATTATGGTACAGGCCATCGTGGCATGAGTAGGGCCCTCCTCAGTCAAGGCATTGCAGTGGTTCCTGGGAACAACAAATTATTACAGACAGTATATTCCGCAGTACGCAAAGGTAACAGAACTCTTAACCCTACTCCTGAAAAAGGGGCGAATGTACCACTGGACTGACCTGCAGCAGAAGGCCTTTGAAGTCCTGAAGGCAGCCTTCGTCCGGGCAGCAATCCTACAACACCCCGACTTCAAAAAACCCTTCACGTTAGAGACGGATGCCTCCAATGTGGCTATTGGCGCAGTACTTCTGCAAACCGGAGCTGATGAAGGACAGCTACTCCCATGTGCTTTCTGTTCCCGCCAACTGACTAGTGCAGAAGGTAACTACACCATTTTGGACCGTGAACTATTGGCCATCAAAGCCACATTTGAGACCTGGCACCACTACCTGGAGGGAGCGAAATATCCCTTCACGGTAATTACAGATCACAAAAATTTGACGTATCTTCAGTCCCTTCGCATCACTAATGCCCGGCATGGGCGCTGAGCCTTATTCTTTTCTCGTTTCAATTTCCAGATCCAATACCAACCGGACCGGCAGAACCTCTTGACAGATGCCCAGTCACGCTCAACCGAGGCCAGGGACCCCCTACAAGGTAGAGGAGAACTGTTGCTAGCCCACCGTATGTTTGCAGCAGTAGGATTAACAGCCTCTTCAACGATTCTCGTCACAAGAGCAACAATTACTACCAGCAGGAGCACAGCAACCATCTCCCGGGTTATTTCTCAACAAGGGAAAGATAATAGTACCCGTGAAAGCGCAAAATGCAGCACTATGGAGTCATCATGATGCCTCTTTAGCTGGACATCTCTGAAGCAAACGAAATTACGAGCTCCTTTCCCGACATTTCTGGTGGGCCACAATGCGACAAGATACCATCCGCTACGTACGGGCTTGTGCCGTGTGCGCCAAGACCAAAACCCCATGACAACGCCCCCAAGGGTTACTGCACCTCGCGCCACTGCCCCAAGGGCTGTGGCAGCGTTTTGGAATGGACTTAATTGTAGACCTCCCCACCTCACACCACTGTACCACCATTTTCATCGATCATTTTTCAAAAATGGTTCACTTTGCTGCCTGCCCGGGACTCCCCACAGCCCGACAAACTGCACAGCTCCTGTTACAACATGTCATCAAATTACATGGGTTTCCATTGGAGATAGTATCCGATAGGGGCACACAGTTTACCTCACAACTCTGGCGGGCCTTACTGTCAACCCTCCACGTGAAACTTGCACTCACCACAGCCTACCACCCGCAAGCCAATGACCAGGTCGAGCAAACCAACCAAACCCTAGAGCAATACCTGAGATGCTGTGTCGACTATCTACAAGATGATTGGTATGAACTATTAGCTCTTGCTGAGTTTGTATACACCACCACCCTTAATGCTTTCATCGGGTCGTCCCCTTTCTACATGACCTACATCTACCACCCTTGTATCTGTGTTCCCGACGTGAACACAGTAAAAGTCCCTGCTGCAGGTGCACTAGTCAACCACATTCATCAAGCCCATGCCCTTGCCAAGACAATGCTGACGGCCCGCTTATGCTACAAGCAACAAGCTGATCGACATCGGCAAAAACCCCCGGAATTCCAGCCCGTCGATGGATAGACCATCGGCATTATCTGTCAGTGCAGCCATCAAAGAAATTAGACTATCGGCTCATGGGTCCATTCCCGGTGTTACGAAAAATTAATGATGTTACATATACCATAGATCTTCCCCCACAATTCCATATTCACCCGTTGTTCCATGTGTCCCTCCTGAAACATACACTCCCGGGAGTAGCGCCCCCCAGACCCAGATCAGACAAACCCCCCTCCGGTCGTGGAGAATGAATACGAGGTACAGAGGATCCTTGACTCCCGACTTCAGAGAGGAAAACTGCAATATCTCATTGACTGGAAGGGGTAGGACGCTTCTGAGAGATCCTAGGAAGAAACAGCTGACGTACATGCTCCCTTGCTGATCCGTCGCTTTCATGCTAGGTACCCTGGAAAACCAGCAGCCACTACCGGGCATCGACTCTGGAGAGGGGGTACTATCAGGCCCTGGCAGCAGGGCTTGTGGGGAAGACACAGGAGGCTGTCTCGAGTGCCACACAGAAACTCCCGGCATGTTCCGGCAGCAGACCCCAAACAAAGATAGGACGCCTCGCAGAGTCCCCCAACGTACTTGCCGCCACTTCTCCTGGCTGCGCTGTCAGCAGAGCCCCCTATGGGGCCGTTCCCAGCAGTTGAAACAACTCCACTGTTGCTTCCAGCGGCGGCGGAGCAACAGGACTCAGCTGGGGACACTCAGCCCTGCCCAGGCACGCCCCTGCTAACCACGCCCCCCACAGCTGCCCCACGCCGCTCAGAGCGGCTGAGACAGCGTTCCTGCATGCAGTAGGATAAAAGGAGCCCTGCAACCTCCGCACCTCACCAGTGATCAGTGCCGTACAGCCTGTGAAACTGGCCCCCTGCATGTGTTGATGCTTGGAGGATCCTTCCCTAAACGAGGTGAGTGATTGGACCTCGAGTGACTGGTGTGAAAGGTGGGTGCTTGGATAACAGTGTGGGTGTGAGAGTATGTGCTACCCCCGCGCACTGTCCCCTGGTTCCTGGGTTTCCCCCGTGTGAGTGTCCTAACCCTGTCCATCCTCTTTCTGGGAACTGCACCTCCACCTCATATCTCCCGCTTTGGCACTACCCTGCCCCCGGGTCCCATATACGTGAGTGTAAACCTGTGGAGAAGGGGTTCCTGCGTTGTACTCCGTCACCCGATGATGATATAGGCTGGGGATCACTGTCCCAAACGCCATCTTTGATCTTGAGGTGACGAGACCCGCCTGTTGTCTCCACGCGACTGAGTTCCCTATCTGTCCCCTCACCCCAAAACCCCACAAGCTAGCAGTGTTATCGTGGTTGTTGAGTCACAAGAAGTGGTGAACAGGGCAAGCTGAATGGGAGTGGATGTCCCTGATGAGCTGAACAATGGTATAGAATTTGTCTTCTGGAAGGAAAGCTTTTCCTCGTGATGCATCTATGACGGATCCTATGACAGGAAGTATTCTTGTGGGAGTGAGATGCAACTTTTCCAGGTTTGTAGGCCTAGGTTCACCAAAAGAGATATGGTGGTGATGTCATGATGGAGGCCATACTTGGTGTTTGCCATGAGAAGCCAGTCATCCAGATAACACTCTGTCTTCCGAGTGCTGCAGCCACGACAACAATACACTTGGTAAAGACCCTTGGAGCAGCTATTAGATCAAAATAACTTTGTATTGGTAGTAATGGACATCTACAATGAATCATAAGAATTTTCCGTGAAGTTGAATAAAAATATACATCCTTGAGGTTGAGAGAGGACAACCACAAATTCTTCTTTAAAGCAGGCAGAATGAACTGCAATGTTACCATTCCAAACTTTTGCATGAATTTATTGTCTCAAGTCCAGAATAGGGCAAATGCCCCCATCCCACTTGTGAGACCACAAAGTATCTGGAATACAAGCCAGCATATTGTTCACAAGTCAGGACTTCCTCTCTTGCTCCTTTAGCAAGTAGAGAGTCAATCTCTTTTAGAATTTTGGTTTCATGTGATGTGTCTGTTAAAAGGGATGGGGAACTTTTCAAACTGAATGGCATAGCCATGTTGAATTTCTCTGACCCACCAATGGTGGTGATGCTGACCCATGAAGAAACAAAAGGGGGTCAGGTGATTAGAAAAAATAAATAGTTGGGGATGTGCTCTCTTGACCTCAAGGTTACTAAACATGAGATCTGGATTGCTGGCCAGTGGAAGAATCTATTGGAACCCGTTTCTCAGTTTTGGCTTCATAAACCTTTTTCTGGGATGGGGAAAGGGTTGCTGCTGCTGTGGAAATCACCTATTCTGGAAGGGGAGGACGTCGTGGCCCTCTGGAGGTTAGAGTAGGAGGCACATACCTCTTTTTTATAGTATGAAGTACTCCTGATCTGGTTGTCTGACAGGCCTCCTTAATCATGGCCAGTGTCATCCATCAACTTTGCAAAGAGGCCAACATCACTGAATGGTAGCTCCTCTATTTAGATTTTAAGTGCAGTAGATATAAGTCATGCATGTTTCCTGACTGTAATTGCCAAGGCTATGCTGCAAATTACACAATATACTATGTATATGGATGAGGTCAGTTGAAATTGTGCCATCTGTCACCCTCTTTCTGCAGGGCTGATAGCTGAGTAGGTTCTGAGGTACAAGCAGCTTGGGCCCACAGCCAGTACATGGTGGACAAATAGCTTACAGCCCTTAGGGATAGTGTGGCAGAGGAAAAGGCTTTTCAGCCAAGTACATCCAAACAGTACTCCTCACAATCTAACTGGAAAGTCTGGACTGTTCTGGATGTAAACCTCCGCATGGCTGCTGCTATCACTAACGAGTCTAGCACTGGATGATGAAAGAACATTAAGAACCCCTCCTGAAAGATCGTATAAAGGGCATCGGCCAACTTGTTTGTGGAGGTAGCAAAAGATGGACTCTCCCACACAGTTCCGGAGGGCTTTAGTAACTCCTCAAAAATAGACCTGTCCTGTGTTGTCCTGCGTTGCCACCTCCACAGATATCAAATACAGGTTCAATGGAAGTCTTCTTAAAGACCTTGTTGGGGACCTGTGGCACGGCTGCCACCAGTCTCAACATGGCCTGAAAAGCCTTTAATCCTCTGTTGAGAGTATGGTGGATGGATCCAAGACTACATCAGTGGGAGGGGCCACGTCTCATCCGAGGAAGTGTTGTTGCCTGTATCCACATTAGTGGGTGGGGCCGATGAGGAATATAAAAGGAGGGTGTTGCCCCAGTAGAGTCTGTAGGAAAGAGCCCTGTAGGAGGGTTTTCTGGAACCAGAGGAACCTGAGGAGGGAATAGCTGGGGGCACTTGTGGAACCTTTGGAACCAGAGCTTGGATGTTCCCCAGAAGTGGTGCCGATGGTGCATTCCCGGCAAGCTCAATAAAGAGAAGTCAGATGGGGCTTGGAGGCCAAGTCACTAGAGGAGGAGCTGGAAACTAGGGAGCTATGGTTCCCTAGCGGGATGTGCCATATAGTTGAGTCTGGCTGGAGGATGGGCTGGGGTGGAGTATCTGAAATCCCGGTGCCAACAGGATTTCATTAATCCCCTTGAGATCTGCTCCAAGAATGGGAATATCTGTTCCAGGAGTGAGATTAATGATAATCGCAGCAGTAGGGATGTCTATCGGTGAAGACAGACATGACGCGAACTCCACTTGAACCCTGCTTTAACATTTCTTATGCATATCAGGGTTGCATAGGGCACCAATACAGCCCTGCAACATGCATAGAAATGTTTAAAGAGTGTTAAAGTGGAATTAGCGTCACGTCTGTTTTCACCCTATGTTTCTTGTCCCGATAATAGGAGGGTTCTCTCCAGTGGTATGGGAGGCAACAGCTGCAGGAAGAGGAATTCTTAACCCTGTAGTGGGTCATATATCCAGGTCATCGTGAGTGCCTCATGCTAAGGAATCACCCCCCCTTTCGGTACCGTGGGGTGCCCGGTGGTTCTGTATTTTTGGGATTGGTGTGGCAATCTGGACCATCCATGGTCAGGGAGGGGATGATGGAACCAACGGGGGTTCATCCTTTTATTAGATAGTTTCCACAGTGAGTAATCTTGTTGGGGCTTCTGTTCAGTCACTTCAATCTTGATCAGAGTCTGAGGAATGGGGAGGGGAATCTCTCTCTTTCTAGGTTCCTCTACAGGAGCCATGATGTCCCCCTGAAAAGCTTCCTCCCTCAAAGTAATTGAGGCTGGCTCAGCATCTTGTTCGAAACCCTGAACAATGCCAGAGGGGGTACCAAGGGCAATGCTGGGGGTGGTACCAGAGGTTGTGCCGGTGCCAAGTCATGGCAGGTGCAGAACCACGAGGAAGAAGCTGCTGGTGATGGCTGCAGTGCCGGCCGGCACAGATTGTGTAGAACTCGGCCTGATGGGGCCCTCATCCCCCCCGAAAGGCTTTTTTGATATGAATGTCCCAAAGCCACAGCATGCAGTCCTTTCTCACCTGGGTGGAGGAGGGCAGCACTCACCCAGGCATTCCATGCATCTGTCATGCTGGTCAGCGATAGAGCGGTAGGGCACATGAGGCACCTTTAAAAACCTAATCTCTTCAATATTGTTATAGCGAAGAACACGGCAGTCTGAGGCTCACCAAAGGGTAAGAAGCCCTGAAGAAAACCAACCTAACTATACTTTAAAAGACACTAAACTATCTAACTAAAATAATACTATAAGCTGACAATGCTTAGAACTAAATGAAGGTGTGTTCCTAAACTGCCAAGGACGGCTGGAAGGAACTGAGGTGAGGCGGCTCTACCTCTTCCTTTTATCTTCCCTCCTGTAGTGTGATAAAAAGCCCGTGCTGGGGAGGGGGGGGGGAGAAGGGACTGCTAAGGTGGAGACTCAACTCCCTTCTAGATTGTTTCAGGCAGTCTGCCTGGAAAATGCTGACAAAAAGGAGGTTTTGGTTGCCTGTGGAGCATGAAGATATTCCGTCAGTGAGAACTGAAGTGCTCCTTGAAGTACTAAAAGTAGGATTGAAATATTTTGTTTATAGGAAGACCACTAATTTTGTTATCAAGTACGGTCTTCAGAGCCTTGAATTTTTCTGAACTTCAGCTTACCTACCAGCAAGATGGAAACGGAATAGTTACTTTCCAAGCAGAACTGTTAAAAAAAACTTTATAAAACACTTGATAATCCTCACATGAAAAGGAGCTGTATAACTGCCAAAAAACCACATTATTGTATAAGAGGAAAAAATCCCCTCCCCATAAATTAGTTTAACCCTTCTAACACTTCTTGACAAAGATATAAAAGTCTTCCCAATTTCTGCTAATTTCTTCTCTTTATAATTTTAATCTCCCCCCTTTGGCTGATACGGGGGGAAAACCCAACCCATGGCTGCAACCTTAATAACTGGCATGTCACCCCATGATAGTCTCATTTCACCTTGCTAGATCTCCACAGGTGCTGGAAGGGTGAAGCTGACTGAGCTTTGTCACACCAAAGAAGCATGATAAAGCATGGTCTGGCAGGGTGAAGTGGGGCTCTCTGTGCTTGGCAGTGCACCATTTCACCCCACCAGAAACTCCAAACCAAATCAAAGTTTATTACGCGGTTAGCCATATTACCAGAAACTCCGGGTATTATACTAACATTATAATACCCACATGCCTTGTAAGTGTTTTTGCCCCTTCCAGTGGGCTGGAATATGGGTCTTCCCTAATTCATGGCAAGGACCAAGTAAGCCTATGGATTCATAATAGTCATGCCATGTTACTATATGAAATAAGACTCCATACTGCTAGCTTGAGAAAAATGTAATAGTATAGCAAATCAGGTAAGCCTGGATCTCGGATGCAGAATATTATCAAGTAGATCCAATGCATCAAAAAGAAAAAAAACGATCATTTTTCATCATGAACAAATTCTTACTGATTTTCTTGCCAAACGGGTTGTTGAAAAGAAAAATTAGAACTAACAAAGTAATCCAAGTACTCTACTTTATTAAAGCTTCAGCAGAGGCTAGTGATTTAATGTTCTTGAAATAATATATCAACTTTAGAAAAGAATACAAAAATACAAAACAAACCTGATATATAACTTGTATGCTTATTCTTTTTGTCTAGTTCAACAAGATCTTGATGTAACTGCGTGCCCACTCCTTTCTCAAACTCCCTGGCAATTCTTTCAGTATTTCTATAGTTTTGAAAATGTATTATTACAGCATATCAAATATTTAATTGTAACAATTTAAATATTATCCCTCTTGTATGTACAACTAAATATAATACAATCTTAGACTATAAACTTATTGGGGTAAGAGACCATATTTTTCTTATATCCATTGCAAATTACATGATCCTTGATTGGGGCTCCTAAGTACTGTAATACGAATAGCATAAATTATTGTTTTATGTTAGTGTCAACAGAGAAATTACAAAAGGGACAAAGAAATTTCCCTCTTGAGAAAAGAGAATTGGTCACCTACCTCGGTGAATTCTTTTCTCTCCTGCTTCCTGAATAATACTCCGCACGGGTAGCTCTCCTCTTGACCTCCAGGAGGCAGCACTTGAAATGTTTCGTTTGCGCATGCGCGCCCAGCTACCCCGTTGCCTCAGTCAGTGACATAGTCGAGGACTGAAGTTAGCCAATGAATTACATCTTAAAGTATAAAAACTAACAGCACAATGATGAGAAATTTCAACCATACAAATACCGTGAACCAAACCAAAGAAACTATGGCCCTGCTCTGGTTGCAGAGCCCCCGTTTCCAACTTTTTTTTTTTTTTAAAAACACCTTTAGATACTCCCTTGCTGTTTGATAGGGAGGGTCAGAGTATTATCTGGGAAGCAGGCGAGAAAAGAATTCACTGAGGTAGGTGACCAAATCTCTTTTCTCCCCCGTTCCCGGATAATCCTCCGTACGGGATATACCCGAGCAGACAAAATCCTCTAAGGGTGGGATCAAACAGCACTGGAGTCATCCAGCACCGCCTGCAACACCCTCCTACCAAACGCAGCATCCGCTGACTGGTAGACATCCATCTTATAGTGTTTTATGAAAGTATGCAGCGAGGACTAGGTAGCCACCCTGCATATCTTCTCATAAGAGGCATGAGCCTTAAAGGCATAGGAAGTAGCGGAGCCGCTGACAAAATGTGCCCAGATCTGAGTGGGTGGCACCTTCCCTTTTGCCCTGTATGCCTCAATGATACATTGTCTAACCCATTTAGAGATCAAGGTCTTTGAGGCCTTTTGATCCTTTAAACCTGGTCTAATGTTGACAAATAGGGCGGAAGATTTTCTAAATACTTGCGTCCTTTTTAGATACATTTTTAGTGCTCTACGCACATCCAACTTGTGCAACAGCTTTTCCCTGGGATGCACCGGCTTGGGGCAGAAAGAGAGTAACACCAGGTTCTGAGACCTATGAAAAATAGTTCACCTTGGGAATAAAAGCTGGGTCTAATGACAAGGTTACTGATTGTTTCTGAAACACACACAAATTATTTTCCACAGACAGAGCCCCCAACTCTGAGATCCTACTAGTGGAGGTTACCGCTATGAGGAATGCTACTTTAATGGAGAGTGAGTAGAGGGTCACCCTACTGAGGGGCTCAAAGGGTTCCTTTATAAGAGTGTCTAATACTAGATTCAGACTCCATGAAGGGTGTCCGTGTACAACTGGTGGAGAAATAAGCCTGGCTGCCCTGATAAATTGTCGGACATGCCTATGAGCTGAGATAGGTTTGTTGAGAACAGCTCGTAAGACAGAATCTAGGGCGGAAGCCTCTCTGGCTAAGGTATTTGGCTTGAGCCCCTTATCTAATCCCACCTGAAGGAATTCACGGACTTCAGGGATCCCAGCCCTACACAGGTTCTTTCCCTGAGCCCTTAAGGAGAAAACCCTCCAAGTGTTCCTGTACGTCGTCCTTGTGGCTGGTCTCCTTGACAGCAGTAAGGTTGAGAGTACCGACTGAGTAGCCTCTATGCCTTAATGCTGCACGCTCAACCTCCATGCTGTCAGTCTCAGCAGCTGGAGGTTGTCGTGGAATACCAGACCCTGTCGAAGAAGTGCAGGATGCATAGGTAACAGGATGTGTGGTTGCTGGCTTAAAACCAGGGCCTTCTCGGCCACCAGGGGGTTACTAGTATCACCTGAGCCTGTTCTCTGTAAATCTTTGTGATCGTCCTCCCTATTAGGGGAAAGGGGGGGAATGCGTATAGCAGTCCTTGTGGCCAAGGTTGATTTAGCGCATCTACTGCCACCGCCCCTGGGGCTCGGCCCTTGCTCATAAACAGATGAACCTTGTTGTTCTCTGGAGAGGCAAACAGATCCATTCTCGGGTGGCCAAACTGCTGCGAGATCTGTTTGAAGACCTCCTTGTCTAGGGCCCAATCGTGGGGGCCTATTAGACATCGACTGAGCCAATCTGCTTGTACTTTGTCCAGCCCCCGATGTGTAGCGCCTTCAAGGACAGCAGATGCGTCTGTGCCCAGCGGATGAGTTTGACCGCTTCCTGATGTAACAACCGGATCTCGAACCGCCCTCATGGTTCACGTATGCTCTCGCTGTAGTGTTGTCCGTGTAAATGAGGACATGCCTCCTCTGAAGCGTTGGAGTTAACTTGACTAACGCGAGGCGAATGGCCTTCAACTCCAGAAAGTTGATGCTGCGGGCCAAGTCTGTCCCGCTCCAGACTCCCTGTACGGACACTGGCCCCGAGTGAGCTCCCCATGCTGTCAGACAGGCATCGGTTGTGACTGTTATTCTGCAGGGCTCTATCAGAGTAACACCCCTTCCGAATGTTTCTGGCCTTAACCACCAAGACATTGACCATGCCAAACGCGGTGGAATGATGACCCAGGGGTTGAGGCCAAACGTCAGCTCTCGCTGCATAGGTCGCAGATGCTGCTGCAACTGTCTTAGGTGGAACCTCCCCCATTGCACCTGTTGCGTGCACGATATAAGTAGCCCTAAGAGCAGCGCCAGGGACTTGTCTCATTCACTTTTTTACCTGTAGCATGTAAATCAGGCTGCGCACCTTTTGTTGCCGTTGTAGCGGGATGAATGTGCTGTCTAAGCAGGTATCGATGACTACCCCTAGGTGTTCCAGTTTCTGCGTTTGAATCAAGGAGCTTTTTTCCCTGTTGAGGAGAAATCCACTAGCGGTCAAATAATGAATGACTCTGTCCTTGTCCGCCTGGAGGTTGACCTCTGTCTGGGCTCTGACTAAAATGTCGCCCAAGTATGGGTAGAGGTGAATACCCTCTCTGTGGAGATTGGCTATTAGCGGAACCAGAAGCTTTGTGAATGTTCGCGGAGCTGAGGACAGTCCAAAGGGGAGGGCCTTGTATTGCCAGTGTTTGTCCGGATAGCAGAACCTGAGGTACTTCCTGTGGTGCTGAGCAATTGGTATATGGAGATAGGCGTCTCTCAGGTCCAGGGAAATCATCCAATCCCCCTTCCTCAGACTGTGGGATATGGAGTTCACCATCTCCATTTTGAATTTTTGTCTTTTCACAGACCTGTTAAGGGATTTCAGGTCCAATACCGCCCTCCAATCCCCTGACTTTTTTGCTCCTAAGAAGAGGATCGAGTGCAGGCGCTGGATTTCCTGGAGCATTGCCTGGTGCTTTGAAGGATTGTTGGAGGAGGGTAGGAATTTTTCTCTGGGTGTTCAGGAGAACTCTATAGAGCAGCCCTGTTGATTATAGCTAAGGCCCACTTGGAGACTGAAGCATTCCAAGCCATTGCAACTCATTGCAGCCTGCCCCCTACCTCTAATCCCTCCATGCAGTCATGCATCCTATTTGGGTTGGGAGGGGTCAGAGCCCTTGGGCTTCTGTCAGTCAAATCTATTCTGCCTCTGTCCTCTGGGACGAAAGGAGAACGAGGGTACAGGCTCCCTGCTACGCTGAGACTGAAACCTCCTGAATCCCCCCGCACTGCCCCCATACCTAAGGGGTGGCCCATGAAAGGGCTTTTTTTTTTTTTAAGGAAACTGTTGGAGGGTTTTAGCCGTTGCTTTGTAGGTGGCGTCTGCCAGCACCTTATCTAGAGACGTGCCGAACAGTTTATTTCCCCTGTAAGGGCCTGCCACTAACAAGCTCTTAGCTATGGTGTTTCCTTGCCAGGACTTCAGCCAGATTCTCCTCCTGGCTGCCATGCAGTCTGCAACTGCGTGAGCTGACCAAGTCATTGAGTCCATAGTGGAATCTGCCAGGAGGGAAGTGGCAAGAAAAATTCATGAAGAGAGTGAGTTCTCTTCTGCGACAGCTCGGGGTTCTGGATTTCCTGGAACCAAGCGAGGAGGGCTCTCGCCACATAGGACAAGAGAATATTTATCTTTAGGGAGGTAGTATAAGAACCTAACACCCTCCTAAGGGTCATGTCTACTGCCCTGTCAGTAGGGCCCCTTGGAAAAGCATCTCCTTCTGTAGGGAACACCGTCTGCCTAGCCAGCGAGGCCACAGCAGAATCTACCTTTGGGTTGTTAAACAAAGGTTCCTTCTTTCTAGAAAAAGCATACATGGCATCCTGGGATCTATTCATTCTGTGGGCCTTATCTGGTGACTTCCATTCCTCGAGCACCAGTCTCTCAAAGGCCTTGTCCAGCAGGATCCCTAGGTCCTTGCTGTGGACGCTGGGGATATAGTCTCTTTCTTCCTCCTATTGTGAGTTGGAGGACACCCCCTTGTTAGCCTTTTCTTTTAAGTGAATTTTGACAGGAGTTCCTCCCTGTATTGTGGGGGAAATTGCCTGTTCTTGTCCCTGGGATCCGTCTGTGGGAACTGAATCTCCCCTTTCTCAGTCTGAGTTTTCCCCACGTGGGGATTCCTCAGAGGTACAATCCCCTCTGTGCTGGGCCTGTGAAAAAGATCTGCGGGGTTTAGGCCTCTCCCCTGAGGAACTTTCCCCCTCTGAGCATTCTACAAGGCGGGCTTCAGCGCCCTCTGGTGGGGATTTGGACCTTCCTGCTCTTTTTGGCCCAGGGCTATGAGGTGCAGCGCCCTCTGGAGGGGACTTGGACTTTCCCGCTCTGTTTGGCCCAGAGTTATGAGGGGATTTAGAGGGAGCCCGCTTTCTTTTTTTTTGCTTGGGAGTCACATAATCTGTTTAGTGACTCCAGCACTTTCCCCATGGTGACAGCCAGAGATGTGAGGGATGCATCCTGCGGGGGTACTTGCGGTTCTGTGCGTGAGTCTTACGTTCCTTCCTCCATTCTGCCCGCCCAGGCTCCTGGAGAGACTGCAGTTCAGGCTGCAAGTATGGAAAACGGGCTTCTGGCTGAACTGAATTCACGCATGGCATGAACAGTTCTGAGGCGGGGGAGAGCCGGCTAGGGTGCTGCTGCTGCAGAAAGGCTTAGGCCCTGTCTTGCCGCGCAGCTTCCCCGCTCCCTGGCTCTCGTGAGGGAGCTGGCCTGGGTCTGGTCGCCACTTCCCAGCTCGTTCCGGCTACCCTACAGCCTTACCGAGGAGCTCCAATCTCCTCCCTCAATCTCGCTGACGAATCTTGTCCTGTCACCCCTGATGGAGCGCCACCAACAGCCTCCTGTCGGTCCGAGGCAAAGATTAGACTGAGGAAACGGGGTAGCTGGGCGCGCATGCGCAAACAGAACATTTCAAGTGCTGCCTCCTGGAGGTCAAGAAGAGAGCTACCCGTGCAGAGGATCATCCAGGAGCAGGGGGAGAAAGGAGATAATCTGATCACACTGGCCTGCCAAATCATCTTCAGCTGGCGGATCCAACCTGGTTAACTAAGGGGCTTTTACATGTTACGTTTTATACACAAACAGAGCAACGAACACTTTCCAAACCCAAATCTGCTGTTCCAGAAAAATAAATGTAGCTTCACTACACGTAGGGCTGGTCTGCTCCTCATTGACCAGCTATTCATCAGGGGAATGGGGGCAATTTCATCTGAAATTATGTGTTTTTTCCTGGCCAGGGATGGTGCTGGCAGATTGGAAGTGCTCTGCTGACAGCAGCCCTCACATGGAAGAACCCAGGGCTGCTGCCAGCAGAGCCATGCGAGTGCCTACATTTCTCCTGGTACAAAGGGTTCGCATGTGTTGTTTTCCAAGCCCTTGCTATAGGCATAAAGTATGTGTATAAGCACCCCAAGAGCCCAGTCCTTTAAGTTTATTCCACTTGGATATAAAAATAAAGTGCTTATAACAAAGACTAAAGACAATGAATAAATACTTTGAGTAAACATTTGTTTTTTAATGGTGCGTTTTTTGTAAACGTTTGTCTCACCAAGACCTGCACTTATCTATCCAGACCATTTTTGTATGTGCACTCATCTTATAAAAAAAACAACTAAAAAGTAAAGAAAAAGACTAATAAATAACTCTGAGTGGCGATCTCAGAGATGTACAGCTCCAGCAATCAGCTGTTAGGGTGGTTGCGGCAGCCAGAGCACATGAAGCTAGGCAGGCATCTCATCACCCTGTGCTGGAGTCACTAAACAGATTATGTGACTCCCAAGCAAAGAGTGTCTCCTGCTGCGGTAAAGGGCTCTTCCTGTAGGAGAAGGGACATGGCACATCCAGGAAAGGCCAAGCATTCACTTTCCCTGGCTCCAAGAGGCAAGGCACATAGCGGGAGGCACAAAGAGAAGGCTATGCCCAAGCAGGAAACTTTTGGAGGAAGAAACCAAGACAGTCTTCTCCCTGCCTCCCTCCGAGTCACCCGGGGGAATGGGGGGTGGAGGCAGACTCATCATTGTGGCCTAAGCCTGGGTTCTTCATAGCCTTGCTATGCCCTTGTCCCAGCACCTCTAGCCTCCCACCCTGGGGCCAAAATCAAGCAGTGTGTACTGGGGATGCAAATGATGCCACAGTGCTCCTCCCTCCCCAAGCTTCTGTCGGGTTGCAACATGCTTTTTCTGCCTGTGCAGGGAAGCAATTCCCAGTTTGAGGGAAGGATGCTGCCCTTCAAGGCTGCGCCCTACCAGGGGGGTTAGACTGAAAATTCCTCAGGATCAGGCTGTTCCACTTCCCTAACTGCACAGCATGAAGGTTATTGTCGGGGGAGGGGGTGTCTAAGCTGCCGCAGAGCTTATTAGCTGCAGCATATTAAGGCAGCAGTTTGATCTCGGCAGGAAAAACAGCGGAAACAGCCGGATAGGAGCCAGAGAAGTAGCTTCTGGCTGGGAGTCACAGAAAGGGGGGCAGAGAACTGCATGCGGCTTACGTGCTGCCAAATGCCCATCTCTACCACAGACCCAGTGGAAAGGGTCTGTATTCCCGAGGGGATAGATAGATATTGACGGCACTGGCTTTCGCCATGGCCCAGTATTCCCAAGGGGAGTGGGAGGGCTAGAGGCCAGCGTAGCACTTGACAATAGAATGCCTTAATTTACCTAGAGAGGGACTGCTTAGAGGCCCTGGAACCCTTGCACCCTGGGTCAAAGGGTACAAATTATACATATGCAAGCATGAAATCCTTTGTATGGCTAAGGCAGGAAAGTAGGGCCCTAACAGATATGCAGTTTGTGCAAAGTCTCTTCCCCACTCCCCATGACATGCATGGTAGTGGGAAGAAGGCCGAGAGGGATATAACTTATCCCATGTGGAACCTGGACACCATCTTGGGCAGAAAAATCAGGTGTGGGCAGAGGACTACCTTCCCACAGTAGAAATGGACATAAAGTTTACCGGAGAGGGTGTGTAACTCACAGACTCTCCTGGTGGGTGACAGCAACCAAGAAGAGAGTTTTCAAAGAGAAAGGATCCATGGGGATGGGAGCCATTGGCTCAAAAGGCTCCTTCATAAAAGTCTGTAAAACTACATTTAAATCCCAGCTAGGAAAAAGATTTCTAGCTAGGGGAAACACACTCACTTAAGGAAGCTAGCCACCATGGGGTTAAAAGAAAGGGATCCCCACTGGCCGATGCCCAGAAGACATTCAGGGCGGCAAGGAATGACTCTTCCAAGAAGGACACCAGAGAGTGCAAGATGATCAGGACTGAAACCTTGTCTCTCACTCTGTTCCCCCTTCCCTTCCCTGTCTCCCCTCCCACTGTCTTTAGATTGTAAGCCCTCGGGCAGGGACCGTGTCTATATTATTCTTTGTAAATCACCAGGTACATTGCTTACGCTATATAAATGCTTATAATAATAAAATAATAATAATAATAATGGGGAGAGGCCCCTGTCTTGTGCCCAAGCTGCAAAACCTTGCCATTAGACCAAAATCCATCCCCTGGTAGAGGGCTTCCTGCTGGACAGGAAGATGTTGTGTACTCTACTGGAGCAACCCTACTTCTCTGTTTAGCAGTGCAGCCTCCAAGCTGTGAGGTGTAAGGGGCAAGGTTCGGATGCCAAAAATTTCCTTATGTTCCTATTTTGTTTTATGGATGCCATTGATATTACTGTTTTTTGTATTTCTTTTAAATTGTTATGGTCTCTCTGGTTTCAACAATAATAAATACTAATTCTTGTGTTGTGAGAGGAGGTCCAGTAACTCCAGAAATGGCCTTGGAGGGCCCAAGGCCAACTCCCCTATCTCCAGGTACAAGTATTTTATTTATTTATATCAAAATTTAGTACCCCACCCCTCTCATACAGTGGCTCAGGGTGGCTTACAATCTTAATAATAATCATGGTAAAACCTTTAAAATGTATGACAAAAAAATCAACAAAATAGGACTAAAATCAAACCCCAAAACAAACCCTATCCCTAAATCAACCCTACCCTAGCCATCCACCCCACCAAAGGCCAGGCAGAATAGCCAGGTTTTACAGCTACGTCGCAAGGAGGGGAGATCCTGCGTCAAATGGGTCTCTAACGGCAGGGAGTTCCACAGCTGCGGAGCAGCCACTGAAAAAGTCCTCCCCATTGTGGCCCCCTGGAAGACTTGGGGGACCTTGAGGAGAGCATGCCCCGATGACCGCAGGGGCTGATCCAGGACTCAAGGGGTGAAGCAATCCCGCAGGTAGGTCGGGCCAAGGCCGTTTAGGGTTTTATAGGCACCAGCACCAACACCTTGAATTGGATCTGGAAGACTATGGGCAGCCAGCACAGAGACCCAAGAACTGGTCTAATATGTTCCCAGCAGACCAATCCCACCAGGAGATGGGTCACCGCGTTCTGCACCAGCTGCAGTCTCTGTACTGTCACCATGGGTAGCCCCACGTAGAGCGCGTTACAGTAGTCTAGCCTGGAAGTGATGAAGGTATGGATGACCATGGCCAGGCGTCTGAAACATACGGCTGAAGCCAACACACCAGATGTAATTGGCGGCACTGAGAGTGTGCCAGTTATGTAATCTTGGGGAAGTAGACACAGTGGAACACATCCTTCTCCGCTGCCCCTCACTAATAGGTCTCAGAACCAAATATCTTGGAGGAACAAGAGAAAGTGTATGTAGGGCTGATTAGGAGATGTGCAGACTCCTAAGCCCTGTGGACTTGGATACGACCAGGGCTGTTGCAGGGCTAGGCCTGGTTGTTATGCATACCCGACGAGCTATTATAACTACACCCAGTTAATTATTTTTAACAACAGGGCTATTTATTGCCTAAATAGGGGATAGTGCTCGTGGGCGAGAGCTCAACCCCAGGTTGGTATGGGGTAATGTGCAACCCACGGGCTAGCCCAGTTGGGAAATAAGGGGCAGCCAGAATCTAGATTGTCTTGCCCATGCACTGTTTGTTTACCAAAGGAGTCGACCTCTGCTGGTGTTGGAACGCTTCAGTGAGAGGTCATCTTGCTGAAAATGTCCAGGCTTTTCAGGTTGGGGATGGGAGGTATTCTTTGCGGGATTGTGACTATTTCATTGATATTGTTTATACTGCAATCTTGAGTGACATGCATTTTACTTTATTTATTCTCTTATCTTGTTTTATCTTTTTGTTTATATTTGGTTACTGTAAGATTTGGATGATGTTGTACTATGTATGGGAGTTTTTTGACTCTGGCTTATTTTATCTTATTTTTGTATTGTGCATATTGTTTATGACTTGCAATAGCCTGTGGCTACGCAAATAAAGATATTATTATTATTATTATATTGATATAAGTCTTATTGCACAAATTAAATCTATCAAAATAGTTACACAATAAATTTGTTCCACTCAATACAATCATTCAACAAAATGGGTTCTGCTCCTTTCCTCTTCCTCTTTTTCCGTGAAGGGCCAGTATCACAACCAAGGATTGGGAGAGGAGACAGATATTAACAAAAGAGAATCTCCATAAATCCAATGTAGTTAATCTATCACAACGTATTTTGAGTGAAGCAGAACTGGATGCTTTGAATTAAGGTTTTGAGCTTTGTTCCTACCCCCCATTTTGATCCCTTTTCTACTAGAGTTCACATACAGAGATTGGTTAGGAAGATCAAAATGGTGGATTTTTGGAGAGATGACTTTGAGACACAAGAGAGGGGGCAGGATTTTCACCCCAAATCCAAACCCTTAACGGGGAACCAGAGTTCTTAAGGAGTCTCTTATGGTGAAGTTAGATATGATAGACTCTATGAAATTTACTCTGTTGGCATAATCTATCTAGGGTCCAGAAAGAAGCAGTATCTCATTTGGGATCAAATTCATCTATTATTATTAAACCAGCTGACAAAGGTGGTGGAATAGTGATTTTAAATACTCAGGATTATAAAGATGAGGTGGTGTGGCAGTTATCTGAGAAAAAACACTATTGTATTTTGGAAAGTAACCCGTTTTGTTGTATTGATTCGCACCCCCTTGAGCAAGAACTCTTGTGGTTGGAAGCTAGATGGATCTTGAGATTTGATATCTGTATGCCTCTAGGTTTAAATGATTGTATTTAGTGGAACAAATTTATTGTGTAATTGTATTTTGATAGATTTAATTTGTGTTGTAAGATTTATATCAATGTTCATTTATGGAGCTGATGTATCAACAAGTAGAAGTGCCTTCCCTGGCAGGGTGTGACATCCTATTGGATGATATTATTTATTTATGTGTATTTGGATCTTTATCATGAGGTTAAATCTAGTATGTTATATAGCCTTTAGAAATACAGATTGCTGATGAGGACCTATATGTTGGGTCTAGAAACAAAGTTGTGTCCATCCTTTGTATTATTCATTGTATTTTGGCTTATTCATTGTTAGCATTATTGCCTTTGGGGTTTTTTGGAGCCTAATTATACTGCACTTTACCCTTTGTATTATTCATTGTATTTTGGCCCATTTATTTGTCATTGTATATTGGCCTTTTGTAGTTGTTATATTACATTTTTGTCAATAGGGTATTTTGTAGTACCTTGTGCTATTGTAATATATTTTATATTTGACTTGGTGTACGCTTGATTTTCCATATATTTATTTATTTTTTACTTTTTTCTGCTTCCTTTTGGTGTTTTTGTGTCATTACTTTGGGGAGAAAGTTATTGTCTTCTTGTTGCCTGCCCCCTTGCCCCTCATCTAATCCCCCACACCCGCCCGACACCCAGTAAGCACCAAGACTGCCGGGCCTGGGTCTGATGAAAAAAAAAAAAAAAAAAAAAAAAAAGAGGTAAAGCTGGGTGTCATCAGCATAGAGGACACCGCACACCAAACCCCAACCACCTTGCCAAGAGGCTGTATATACACGTTGAACAGGAGAGGGGACAAAACAGAGCCCAGGAGAGGTCTCGGTATGATGGAAAATAATCCCGAAGCAACACTCTCTGAGTTCATCCAGCCAGGAAAGAGCGGAACCAGTCAAGAACCGTACTGCCCACTCCTGCATGGTCCCACAGGCGCATCACCAAGATCTCATGGTCAACGGTATCAAAAGCAGCCGATGGTATTGGCTCAGCTAATCTAGGGCAATCAGGATTAGATCCTTCGTGAGATCCCTCAACCGCCTGAGCTTTCTGGGAATGAGGGGTATTGGTATGAAAGCATATAGGACTCCCTTGGCCATGGGACAACCAGAACATCTCCCTCGAACCCTGTCCTTCTTCCACTGAGAAGGAAACGGGAAGCTTGTTGGTGCACTCTGATGTACACGTTGCTTTCCTGTAATGTTTCTTCTTTGAGTTGTACCCTCTGTGTAGTCCTGCTATAGGATCTCACTGACCCTTCTTGCCAAAGTCATACTTAGTAGAAAGGCAGTTTTAAATGAAAGTAAATCTATAGGAATTGATTCCATAGGCTCAAAAGGCTCTTTCATACAAGCTTGTAAAACAACATTTAAGTCCGAGCTGAGCATATTACTCTGAAAGGGGGAAAGGATCCAATTGCTCCCTTTCAGAAAGCAGGTAACCATACAATCAGTGAATAAAGAACCTCCATTCACAGGTGCCCAAAAGGCATTTATTGCAGCTAAATTAACTTTTATTGATACAGCTGCTCCTTTTTTTTAAAAAAAAGAGAAAACAGTCTAAAACAGGTACAGTGGCTGAACTAGGGACCCCCATACACCATGCAGAGAACCTCTGCCGCTTAGCCTTGTATGACTCGTGTGGACAATTTCCTACTAGCAAGTAGGATCTGCTGCACTCTGTCTGAACACACTCTTTACACGATTAAGGAGTGAAGCCCCCAAACTGTGAGATGGAGAGAGAGTAAAGTTAGGTGCCATGTCATCCTTTTGTGAAATATCAGGTCTGGAATATCTGGGAAAGGCCATGGGGGAATCCATTACCATCTCCTTGAGATTCAAGAACCAATATTGGCGAGGCCAATCCAGGGCTATTATAACCATCTCTCCTCCTTTCTCCTTCAGGATGTCTAAAATTCTGGGAATTATGGGGATAGGAAGGAAGTCATACAAAATGTCTTGTGGCCAAGCCGCTATGAGGGCATCTCTCTAGGATCCCTGCCCTGGAGAAGAAGTTTGGCAGTTTCTTGTTGTTGACAGACATAATGAAGGGCCTACAGCGAGTTTGCAAGGAGCAGAACACAGATGTCTTCAATGTCTATTTATGAGACTGAGTCAGGCCATTTACGTGTAGTAAGTGCTCTTTCCTTGGCCAAAACCTGCTGACTGATGGGGGCTCACCTAAGCCCTGGGGGGATGCATCAGTTTGGTAAGGTGATCTTGCTTGAAGAGGTTTCCAATGCTGTTCCACCACGTGAGGCTGCGAATGACCTCTATTAGCAGTGTTAATGGGAGCCCTGGGCTTCTAGCCCAATCTTTACCCAGGGAGATAGCCACCTCTGAAGGGGCCTAAGCCTTATCCTTGCTAGGGGCGTGGTGAAAGCAATAAATCCCAACAAACTGGAAAAAAATACAAAATTGACAGGGGTTGCTTACAATCAAAGACACTAACTACCTCCAATATAACCTGAAAATGTTTAAGAGGCATGAATGCCTTAGCTCTGTCCAAGTCAAGTAATGCTCCAATAAATTCAATGGAGTCAGTCAGGGTTAAAAGTGACGTGTCCAAATTGATGAGAATACCTAATTTAGCCATAAGATCACAAGTTAGGGCCATCTGGCTATTCAGGGCATCCAGGAACCTAGCTCTAAACAGTCAGGTCACCAAGGCAAGGGTGCACATGTAAATCCTGTCTTCTTAAATGAACAGCCACTGGGGCTAAACATTTTGTACACCCTAGGGAAGGGAAGTACAGTGAACTGAAAATGTGCTACTCCCAGGGCAAACTGAAGGAGTTTCCTATAATCCATTTGTTCCTCAGGTCCGTTGGGGGTGATCCTTGACTCATGGCTCTGCCTGGATGCCCAGGTGGCGGCTGTGGCGAAGGCAGCATTTCACCAACTGCATCTGGTGTGACTGCTTCAGCTGTATGTCTCAGACACTGATCTGGCCACCATCATCCATGCTTTCATCACCTCAAGACTGGACTATTGCAATGCGCTCTACGTGGGGCTACCTTACGTGATGGTCTGGAGACTGCAGTTGGTGCAGAACAGAATGCGGTGGCCCATCTCCTTACGGGGATGTCCTCACGGGGACATTACACCAGTGCTTCGGTCTTTGCGCTTACTGCCTATAGTCTTCCAGACCCGATTCAGCATGTTGGTTTTGTGTCCTGGCAGCCTAAGGGCACCTCCTCAGTCGCCACCCTGGAGGCCACCAAATCTTGGAAAGCTTTAATAAACAGGGGAGGAGGGCCCATATCGAGTTCCACCTCCTCAGGCAACAGTTGTCTCTCCAAGGGCTGAATTCTGTCCCTCCCAAATTCAAAGTTCTTATCTAAGAGTACATCCAGTCTACCCAGTGGGGAGAGGTCTCCGTTATCAGGGAGGAGCCGACAACCCTTCAAAAAGGTCCATCTCATCCCATCCATCTCCATGCCCAGGTATAGGGCAGCATGCGGTTGTGTTGATAGTCTAAATCAACACAACGGCAGCTGAACCAGGAGTTGGGCATTTATCTGAAAGGTTTATATATTGTCAAGCGGTGAGGGTCCCTTTCTCTTTTTATCCATGTCCTCCTCCCTGAGACACCTATCTGGTTTAGGGAACAGTGTCTGTGTGGAGAGCCCTGAGCAAGGGATCTGCTTCGGCATGGAGATATCCTCCTTGGGTAGGAATGAGGTGTCCTGGACTTTACAGGAGCCTGCGAGGACTTATGGGCTGATGACACCACAGAGATGTGTGCAGCTGAACCCAATGGCACTTCCCTGTGCGCACTGGCCAGGACAGGTGAAGGTTGAGGCCACTCAGCTCAGGGATGGATTCTGTGGAGACAGTTCTTTATGTCAAGAACTCAGATAGGCGTTGGGCACTCTCTCTTACAGTGCAGAATTTAAAGCCGCAGCACAAAATGCAGGTGCCAGTGTTGTGCTCCGGCCCAAAGCAAAATATGCACTGAGAAGGAGAGTCAGAGATTCACTTTGCAGTCACTGTACCTTCTAAAACCCTTCGCAAGGGCTATATCAGGGCTGGCCCCAGGCATGTGGCACATGTACGGCTGAACATGGCCCCGCGGCCAGCTAGAGCCCTGCACTTGCCTGGCTGGGTGGCAGGCTGCAGCCAGCTTCTCCCCCAATAAGTTTTTCTGCCTCCCCTCCCTGCTTCCAGTCCCCATCCCTCACCTGCCTCTGCCTCTTAGTAGTGCAGCAGCGGCACACCAGGACACCAATCGGACTGGGAGATAAAGCTATTTGTTTACAAACTCCTCCACCCCATGTGAGTGATCAGAAGGCTGTTACCTTGTAAAGAAGGTTCTTCAGGATGGCTCACAACATTCTCACAACTGGGTTCTGCATGCTCACCCTATTCAAATAATAGACCACGTGATGCTCTTGAGCTCCTCTGGTATAAAAAGCACTCTTCCCCCCTCAGAATGACAGTTCCTTCCGACCCTTTCTAGGAATATAAGAAAGTTCCATACGGGGCTGGAAGGGTGGGTGTTGTGAAAATGTTAGGAACCATCTTGAAGAACCTTGTTTACAAGGCAGCAACCATTTGTTCTTCGAGTGGCTCCTCAGCCATTTTTACATGGCTCCAGTGGGGTGGGGTGTCCATGGGCATGCCGGTGTGTGGGCGTGCACATAGCCACACACACATCCCCACTCACCCACGAAGTAACTGCTGTTTTCCCTGTTTTTTCCGTGCATGGGGACGAGCGGGGGGTGAGTAGGAATGTGCCTTAGGCATGCGCGCACGCACCCCCACTCACCATGGGCGCATGCACTGCATCTTTCACACAGGGCTCTCCCCACCCATGAACACACAGAAATCTGTGTGTTCATGGATGGGAGGGGCCCATGTAAAAAGGGCCACATTCTTACAGCTGTCTTACTAGGTAGGAATTTAGGATGTAAAGCAATATCTATATTCTATCTTGGAAAATCTGCAAATATAGTTCTGATTATTATGGCTGCTATTTCGCTAATTCTTAATGAAGTTATTGCTAACAGGAATACGGTCTTTAAATCCGCACCCCATAACCAGTTCATTTGCGTCCCCATATAATCAATTCACACTGCCCTGGGGGCACAAATTAAATGGTTATGGGTGGGGGGGGCAGCGTGAATTGATGATGGTGAGTTGGTGGCACAACTGAACTTGTTATATATAGGTCTCTTCTCATGGCATAATGCGCTTAATAGGCTGGCTGCATTTTGGGTGTTGTGTGTTTGATAGCAGCACCTCTAGACCGGTCGTGCCATGGAGGCCAGGCTGCGTAAGCTCACCCCTCACCCCGCTCTCCCAGTAAGGCAGTGGACGCAGTCAGTCTCCCTGTGCCTGTCTCACTCCCCGCCCAGCTTCCCCTGCAGCGGAACCACTCCTGGGGAGTGGTGGTGGATGCTCGGCTGGGAAGGTGGGAAGTATTGGGAGGTCATGCTTTGCTGTGGCTGCTCGGAGGAGTGGAGAATGAGAATCCTTCCTGTCCAGAGGGAGTAAATTTTATGTAAATGTAGACATTTGCATAATTGGGTGTGGCCTAATTATGCAAATTAGGCCCCACACCAAGACTTCGCACATGGCCTCACAAACCCTGGGCTATACATCAGTCGTTTTCTCTTGCTAATCCAAGCCTGCTGAAGGCAAGAAGAAAAAAAAAACAAACTAGGCGAACTTGTTAACATGCCTATTTATGTGTGGGGGAAAAGAGGTGAGGGACGCGACGTCAGGGAAACAAGGTGCTTTGATCTGAAAACTGCTTGCCATTCTCAGAGTTGGCTGTTAGATGGCACCAAATACCTATAGCGAGACTACATTGAGAGGGTAGCAAAGCAGCAGTGCAGAGATTCCACCACTGGGGTGCCTCAGTTGCGCACCAGGGAGCAGAAAGACATCGTTTCAAGTCCTACTCATAAGACAGTGTTGTGCACCTGCTGAGGCCACACTATTGCCAGAGGCTGCGAGCCTCTTTCATGAGCAGGGTCAACTAAGTGCCAACCTTCCTGTTTATGTAAGACAGCCACTAGGTTTTTTGTACACAGCATCACCATGCACGCTTGAAATAGGGGCGTGAAGGCCTGCAGAGCCAAGAGGAAAGCTTGGAGCTAAAAGAGATTTAAGTGAAGGGAATGTTCTGCTAGGGCTCACAGGCCACTGATGGCAATGCCCTCCAAATGTGTCCCCCAACCCTAGAGGAAAGCATCTGAAGTGATGGTCAGAACTAGGTGGGGTGATAGAAAGGGTAGCCCTGGCACACATTGGCCCTGCCAGACCACTATGGTCTGTTGTCACGGTCACCATCCTGTATAGGATAGCCTCTGGGGCCATGATCCTGAACCCTGAGCACCATAGACCCTTGATAAACCATAGTGAGAGCCACCACTGGAGGGACTGACGTGTCATAAGAGTCATAGATGACATGAACCCCAACAGGTTAGAAAACAAAATGTTGACGTGGGCTTCTCAATTATAGAGGTGGTTTCCTGAATATTGAGGAATCATTGTTCTGGGGTAAAGGCCCCAGCCAGACCCAAATCTTGCAAACCCCAATAAAATCTGTGATATTAAGAATCAAAAATGACTTGTCCCAATTGATCTGAATCCCCAGGCTAAGCAAAGGTGATAGGCCAATGTCATTTGGGATTGCAGCTTTCCTGCTGAAGAAGTCCTAAAGAGCCTGTTATCCAGACATGGGAAGACAAAGAGGCCTTTTCGGTAAAGCATTGTTGCCACAGGGTCAAGACACTTAGTGGACACCTAGGGAGGTAGATAACCCAAAGGGGAGGACAGCAAATTGGTAGCAGACTCCTAGCACAAAAGCAAAGGTATTGTGATGCGCAGGGTGAACAGAGATATGAAAGTAAGCATCCTTCATATCTATGGTCGTGAAGAAATCTGCCACTCTAAGGGGAAGAAATAATCTGACCTACAGTCACTATACAAAACTTAGAACTTAACATAAGCAGAGAAAAAGTTGACTTATCAACCAACTCTCTAGTTCCTTTGAGCAATAACTGCTGAAATAAACAAACCGTTGTCTGCAAGGCAGTAGCAGCAAGGAGATCCCGAGGAACCCTGGTGACAACCTCGCTCTTCCCTGGCAAGGAGGTAAGCTAAATCCTGTAACCCTCCGTTATAGTAGAATGCATGTCTGCAGACGGTAATACCTGCAGCCATACTTTGAGCCTCCAAGACTGCCGCATCATGACGCCTGGGTGAGGTGGCGGGATAACTCAAGACCATCCTCTACTGCATTACCCAACCTCTTCCTAACTCCCTCCCCAGGAGTTCAAGCAGCACCCGTTGGACTATTTCCCATAAACTAAAACTAAAGTGTGCCATGAGGGCCAAATAATTACCTGCTCTCATGTCTAGAGGGGCAGAGTATACCCTGCATCCCAGGGTGTCAATACACTGCTCACCAGCCCCATCGGTTCTTCCCACTTTCAGCAGGCTGTCATATAGCACTGTATGGTCTTGGTGAAAGGTGCTGCATGAAGATCCCAGACTTCAACACCCATGTTCGGTGCCTTTTCTGCCTGGGGCCTGAGCACTGGGGTGTGTAGCATCTGTCGCGGGTTCAAACTCTGAGCTTGGAATGACAGAGCTCATTGCTCAGCAGAACGCTTAACAGTCCAGGCCAGGTCCATGCAGGAGCAGGACTCGGGAGTCTACCCAAAGTGCCCCTGCTTGTCACCCACTTTGGCCCATGCCATGCTTGGAGAAGCACCATCAGAGTCCATTCCAAAAGGCACTTCCAAATGGCATTAGGGCAAAAGTTAAAGAAAAAAAGAAAAGCTCTTGCTATACTCCGAGTTAGGCACTAAATAGGACTCTGTGCAAGGTAACAAAAAAAGAATGAAGATTACTTATTAACGAAGTCCTTTGAGAGAAGTCTATGTATTCTCACTTATGGCTCGATTCTCACTTATGGAATTCCTGCTCTGCAGGTGGCAGAGTGGGGCCATGATGTCAGCAGTATCTGGGCAGATGTCCGGAAAGAGGTGAAGCCCTCGCCTCCTCCATCCTCCTCCCCTGCTTGGGCTTTTTGTGAGAGGAAATGGCATAAGAAGGGAGATGGAGACTCTCTGGCCTCAGATCCTTCTAATCTCCTCCCCGAGATGGGGAGTGAATATATATGCATACAAGCCATCAAATCGAAGGGAAGGATGGCTCGGTAGTGAGAATATATAAAGCTCTCTTGAAGAACTCAGTCACTGGTAAGTAACCTTCATTTCTTCTTTGAGGAGCTCCAGAATTCTCTTATAGGAGTAGAAAGCAGTCCCTCAGAAACTGGTGGAGGGGTGAGGAGAAGTTATGAAACGAGTGCAAAAAGGACTGCTTTCTCAAATGCAGAGTCAATTGGGCAGAGACTAATGCTTGGGAAATGTATGGATGGAAGATTATGTTGCTGCTTTACAAATGTCTAAGAAGATGGGAACATGTCTGAAGTTGGCCACAGCTATAGCTCAGGTAGAGCATACCCTCAGTTCCTGCAGTGGCTTTCTTTATGATTATATAGCAGGTGTGGATGCAATGCAATATCCACTTTGAAAGCCTCTGAGAAGAGATGCGTACACCTATATGCTGACCTCTGTATGAAATGAAAAAAAGAGTCACTGGCTCTAATGGGATTGGTACAGTCTATATAAAAAGGATAAGGCCCTCTTCAGGACAATGGCATGGAAGGCTACCTCAGTAGCCAAACAGTAGCAAGACAGACCGATTCAAACAGTAATGAGATAGTGAGTGAGAAACTAATTCAGAAGAATGGGAGATACAACTTCTGGGACAAATGGTCAGTTTGGAGGTCAACTGTTATGAAATATGTGGAGGAGAAGCTCTCAAGGCTGCTCACTTGCCAACTCTCCTTGCTGAAGTTAATATTACAAGAGTAATCATTTTCATGGAAAGGTACTCAAAGACGTAGGTAGCCATAGGTTCAAATGGTGGCCCCATAACAGCTTAAGAACCAGATTTACATCCCATTGGGGAATAGGTTGTGCAGCAGGAGTGTAGGTGTTAAGAAGCCCTTTCCAGAAAGATCTAACTATAGGATCTGAGAAGATAGGCTTTCCTGGACTGGTTCTAAGGAAGCCACTATTGCTGCCAAGTACACCTTTAAAGGAAGACAGAGACAATGCAGTAGTTCAGGTGCAGTAAGAGAGGAAGGCATTTATTGTCAACTCCTTTTTTCTTCACACCACTTCATGATGTGGCCAGGCTGACGCTATCAGAATTAGGGATGAACTGTCACTTCTCACCTTGTAAATGAGCCTGGGAAGGATCAGAATGGGAGGAAAAGCATACATAAGTTAGCTACTCCGAGGTATCATGAAGGTGTCCCCTTGGGAGGCTGGATCATGGCTCCAGTCTGCTGTAGAAAGTCAGAGCCTTCAAGCTACGAGAAGTAGCAAAAAGATCTATCATTGGGTGGCCCCATTTTCTGAAAATGTCTTCTGTCACCTCTGGGTGAAGTGATCAATTATGGCAGTCTATTCCCAGTCTGCTCAATTCATCTGCCAACATATTTGCTCAATTCATCTGCCAACGTATTTGCTTGACCTGCCATATGCATTGCTCTAGGAGTAACATCCCACTGTATACACCAATGCCCAAGTTCCTCAGTTTTTGAAGACAGAGCTGAGGACCTGGAACCTCCTTGGCAGTTCAAACAACAGTCGATGTGCTGTCACTATCTGGGCTACGGAGTGGGATTTGTCTTGAACGTTTTGAGGGTCCATTGAATGGCCCACATCTCCAGGATGTGGATATGTAGCTCTCCCCCCTCTGGATTCCACAGGCTATGAGCTGTGAGGGAATTCAGATGTGCTCTCCAGCCTTGTAAGAAGGCATCCATGGCGATAGTGACTGCAGGCTGGGGAATTTTGAATGACATGCCTTTCAAAGAATGCTGAGGTTTTTTGTCCTTCAAAAGAGCAGGTGGAGGACATTGTGAAGGACGGTGGATTTCATGCTCAGAGTGGACATGCAGGATGTATAACCTTCTGAGTCAATATTGTACGGGTATCTTTAGTCGTGTCAGTGGAGTAACTGACAGATGAGGCAAACAAATCTTGGAGCCTGAGAAAACGTCTGGGTGTGCTCGGTGTAGGAAGAATTCCTGTATCAGGCACTTGATGTCTTTGAATCTCTCCTCCAGATGGAAAGCCTTTTCTTTGTACGTATCTAGCACTGCTCCAATGAAAGGAATCACTCTAGTAGGGGTAACGTGTTAACTTGTCCCTCTTTACTACAAGCCCTAGGTTGTCCAGGAGAGAAATGGTTATGGCAGTGTCCTCCAATAGTTGATTATCTCTATCGGCTGTCAACAACCAGTCATCTAGCAAGGGGAAGACTTCAATGTCTCTTGTCCTGAGCTCAGCAGTGACACATTTGGTGAAGACCCTTGGCCTTTACAGGACAGTGTATTGGAAATGGCAGTGTACTGGACAGTGTATTGGAAACTTAGCTTTATTTTCAGCTGTGAGAGCCATGGATCTGAGCCAGGTGTGACATCGTACCGTGATGGCAGAGGCCATGCTACGGATGGCACAGTTGGCAATGGACATCATTGTCAACTGAAACAGATTATGTCCTGGTCTCAGCCTTCCTAACTATTCATCTAGATGGCTTTTGCGTAGGATCAATGATAGTGATCATTTCCCCATCATGATGAATCTGAAACTTGCTCAGCAACTTGTTCTTCCAAGATAGCAGATGTCCTCCTGTGGTATGATGTACAAGGTGTCTGCCAGTTTATTGGTAGATGTGGCTGTGGAAGGGGTTTCCCCAAACACAGCTAGAGGATTCAAGCTCTTGAAATATGGGCAGCATGACATGTCCTGTATCACCACTTCCAAGCATTCCAAACACCGGACTTGTGGAAATCTTCTAGAGAATCTGTTTCAGCACCTGAGGCACAGCTGTAGCAAGCCTGTTAAGAAGAGGCATACTGGGTCAAACTAACGGTCCTTCAAGCCTATCATCCTGTCTCCAGCACGGGCCATTCTGTCACTTTGGAGAAGTACCCAACAGGTCAAAACAGAGTGATCCATTCCCTGCTGTTACTCCCAGCTCCCAAAAATCTGAGGTCACATCCCCCAACCTACTTGGCCAACACTATTTGCGGACATACTCTAGAAGAAATAGAGGTTACTTACCAGTAACTCTGTTCTTCGAGAGAGCTCCGCGAATTCTCACTATTGGGATTCACTTCCTGCTCCGTAGGTACCAGAAGTTCTTGTCAGCATTTTCCAGGCAGAAAAGTTCTGGAAAGAACTAGAAAGAAAGGTGAGGGCTCCGCCCCTCCTCCTCCCCCCTCCCGCCCGAAAGCGCGGCCTCCAGATCGCGTGAGACTATAAAGGGGGGTGGAGCCCTTGCTGCCTCAGTTCCTTCCAATCCCATCTCAGGAAGACCAAGAGGTGCCTCAGAGAAAGAGGGGAAGGCAGGGCGGGTCGTGAGAATTCGCGGAGCTCTCTCGAAGAACAGAGTTACTGGTAAGTAACCTCTATTTCTTCTTCGAGGATCTCCGCGATTCTCACTATTGGGAGAGTAACAAGCAGAGAGAAGACTTACCACTGGTGGAAGGTAGTCGAGGAGGTCACTGGAGGACGGTTTGTAGAACAGCTCTGCCAAGGTCGGAATCAGATGTCGTGGCCAAATCAAGCGAGTAGTGCTTGGTGAAAGTATGCGCAGAAGACCAAGTGGCTGCTTTACAGATGTCCTGTAGAGGTACCCCACGAAAGTAGGCAATCAAAGAGGCAACAGCTCTTGTAGAATGAGCACGAAGGTGGGAAGGAGGAGGTCTGCCAGCTTGCTCGTAACATCTTTTTATGCAGAGTAAAACCCACTTAGAAAGTCTCTGTGAAGAGAGCTTTACTCCGATACATTGGCCGCTGTAGGACATAAACAGGGCATCCGAGGCTCTGAAGGAGCGAGTTCTAGACAGGTAGAAAGAGAATGTCCTTTTACCATCTAGTGTATGGAACAGTCTGTCCGTAGGGGAGGAATGCGGCCTAGGGAAGAAAACAGGCAAGGAGATGGTCTGATTGAGGTGAAAGGGGGAGACGACTTTAGGAACAAAAGACGGGTCTGTTCTGAGATCCACTCTGTCAAAGTGGAAAATGGTGTAAGGTGGGGAGGCTTGCAGTGCAGACAGTTCGGAGACTCTCCTGGCAGATGTGATTGTCAGAAGGAATGCAGTTTTAATAGACAAATTTTCCAGAGAGAAAGATGCCATAGGCTCGAAGGGAGGTCCCATGAGCTTGGTGAGGATGAGATTTTAGTCTCACGGTTGTGTAGGGTGGGAGATTGGGGGGAAGGAGTTGACTAGACCCCCTCCAGAATGTCCTCATGAGGGGGTGCGAAAACAAGGTTCCTGTGCCCGGTGGGCAAAGTCGAGAAGAAAGTGCCGCTAAGTGTACCTTGAGCGACGGTAGAGAGAGACCCAAATTGTGGAGGTGCAGAAGATACCGGAAGACGTGGTTCATCGATAGCTGGTGTAATTCACAGGGTAGAGTCGTGCACCAAGTTGTGAAGCGTCTCCATTTAGCGCGTAACAGGCCCTTGTGGATGGGCGACGGGAGTTAAGTAGGATGTTAGCCACTTCAGGGGAGGCATCCTGTATTAAGATCTGATGAGCCAGGCGGAGAGGTGGAGCGATTGGAGGTCGTGATGGAGGATCAACCCCTGGTCTCTCGAGAGAAGGTCTGGCAGGAGAGGGAGTTTGACTACGTCGATGGCCAGGTTCCTGAGAATTTGGTACCAGGGCTGGCGTGGCCAGGCCGAGGCTAACAGGATGATTTGAGCCCGGTCCTTCTGGATTTTGTGGAGGACTCTGTACAGGAGAGGGATGGGTGGAAAGGCATATAGCAAGGGCCCGTTCCAGGAAATGGCGAAGGCGTCGGAGATGGATCCTGGATCGGCTCCTGCCCTGCTGCAAAATTGAGGGAATTTTGTGTTCCCTTGCGAGGCGAAAAGGTCGATGGTGGGGGTGCCCCACAGATGAAAGATGTCTGAGAGGACCTGGTCGTAGGGTCCATTCGTGTTGGTCGGTGGACTTGCGGCTGAGGTGGTCTGCTAAGGAGTTGTCCTGGCCGGCTAGGTGTACGGCATGTAGTTGAATGTTGTGGCGGATACACCACTTCCAGATAGTTTGCGCCTCTAAGGAGAGGAGGGTAGATCTTGCCCCTCCTTGTTTGTTGATATACCACATTGCTGTGGTGCTGTCCGTAAGGACTTGAACATTGTGGTTTTTGACGACGTGTAGAAGAGCCGCAAGTACCCATCTGATGGCACGAACTTCTAATAAGTTGATGTGCATGCGCTTCTCTTCGTGGGTCCACAGACCGTGTACCATGAGTTCATTGATGTGAGCCCCTCATGCTGTGAGCGACGCATCCATAGTGAGAGAGATGTGCCTCAGCGGAGGGTCGAAAGGCATGCCCGTGAGTACGTGACGGGGAGAAGTCCACCAGACGAGGTCGTGGAAGACCTCTGGTGGGATGGTGATGCGCATGGAGAGAGGATGGCGGGTGGGGTCGTATACTCTCGCAAGCCATTGCTGTAGAGTCCAGAAATGGAGGCGGGCGTAAGGAGTGACTGCAGTGGTGGCTGCCATAAGGCCCTGGATACGGAGGAAGAATCTTACTGGTCTCCTGGGTCTCGTGCGAAGGGGTAGGATGGTTGTCAGCAGATCGTGGAACCTGTTGTCTGGTATGAAGGCCTTTGTCATGTTGGTGTCGAAGACAGCTCCTATAAATTGAAGGCGCTGCGTGGGGACGAGGTGTGACTTCTCGTAATTTATGATAAACCCCAGGTCCTGCAACTTCTTGAGTGCCAGGTTGAGGTGGGTTGTTAAGTGTGTGCGCGGATGGGGCAACGAAGAGCCAATCGTCCAAGTACGGGAACACTCGTATGCCCAGAGTCCTGAGGTGGGCTGCGACCACAGCGACGCACTTCATGAAGACCCTGGGGGCTGCAGACAGGCCGAAGGAGAGTACAGAGTACTGCAAATGACGATTCCCTACGAGAAAGCGTAAGTAGCGTCGATGAGGGGGCTTTATGGAAATATGAAAGTAGGCGTCTTTAAGGTCAAGGAAGGCCATCCAATCTCCTCTTTGGAGGCCCAGACAGATGATGGGGAGGGAGGTCATGCGAAAACGGAACTTCCGAGTATGCTTCTTTAGATGGCGTAGGTCAAGTATAGGTCGGAAGCCCTTGTCCTTTTTAGGGACGAGGAAGTAGTTCGAGTAGAACCTGGTATTATGCTGAGACCGTGGTACCTGCTCGATTGCCCCTTTGGAGATAAGCTCCTGTATTTCAAGTAGTATTTGAGGTTGGGGGGGGGGGAGGGCCCTGAAGGGGTAGGGGAGGGGAATCAGGTGGTAGAGAGTGGAATTGAATAGAGTATCTACAGGCGATGATCTCTCTAACCCAACGGTCTGATGTGATTGAGGTCCAGAGATGGCAGAAGGGCTGGAGACGGTGACGAAAAGGAGGAGATTGAAAGGAGACTCCCTTGACCAGGTTAAAATCAAAAGCGCTGTTTGGAGAGGGGTCCAGCGGATGAGGTAGAGGAAGATTTGCCCCATACCTTTTGCTTCTGGAAGCGCCTACGTGACTGGGAGGAGGTGGGTTGTTGTTGCTGAAACTGTGGTGAGAACCTCCGATTGCCCTGAAAAGGCGAGTAGCGTTGTCTGGGCTGGTACGGATGATAAGCGTAGGGGGTGGAAGGGGGATAGAAAGATAGTTTCCGCACTGAGCGGATTACCCCCGTGGATCTGGCGGTCTGGCACATTTCCTTCACCTTCTTTAAGGTGTCGTCCGTGGAGGCCGCAAAGAGACCGTCCCCGTCAAAGGGGAGGTCCTCAATGCGGGCCTTGTTCTCAGGGGCTAAGGCAGTAGAGCAGAGCCAACCATGACGCCTAAGGGTGACAGCAGAGGCTAGACCTCTGATATTGGCATCAGCGATATGCATATTTGCCGTTAATTGAAAACGGGCAATTTGCATACCCTCCTGTTGGAGAGCTAGAACCTGGGCCGGGTCAGAGGCCCTACTGAGTTGAGTCCACAGCCAATGTTGGTATTCACACAGGGCTGAACCATAGTTGGCAGCCCTAAGAGAAAGGGTCTCGGAGGAGAAGATCTTGCGGCCAATTACATCTAAACGTCTGCCCTCCTTGTCGGCGGGGGAAGTTTGGAGGCCGCCTGCTCTAGATTTTAGGGAAGCCGCCGCTATCACCAAGGAGTTAGGGGCAGGGTGCCTGTAGAACATTTCCGCCCCCTCTCTGGGGATAGCATAAAGGGTATCTGCCAACTTATTGGTGGGTAGGGCAGAGGCAGGCTTCGCCCATACAGATTTGGATGGCTCTAATAGTTGTTCTAGTATAGGGAGCATAATCTGACCGGAGTCGCTGGATCCTAAGATCCCAAAAACTGGTCCTGATTGAGATTTCTTTACAACCTTGGTGGGAAGGTTGGGGAGTGCAGAAGTTAGCCTCCTGAGCATACCCTGAAAGGCCTTACTATCCTTGGTTGAGAGGGAGGACACAGGGTCCGCTATGGCGTCCGGGGGTGGGGGAATAGATGGCTCCATCCTCGTCTTGCAAGGAGGAGGATGAAGAGACAGACCCCACACTGTCAGAGGAGGCCTCGTGCTCCTGTTCTACTGTAAGAGGGACGGAAGCAGCCCTCGCCGGTGCAAGCAGCGAGTCCAAGACAGATGGTCCGCTCGTAGGCTCTAACCTTGGCTGCGTGAGGGCAGTAGTAGGGGCCGGTATAGGAAGCGGTTGCAGCCGTAGTGGTAGATGAGATACCGCTGGTTGTCTGGCACTATGGTGGCGCGGCGGCCTCGGAGAGTCTGGTGGTCTAGATAGCGTGGCCGTCGGAGGTGCTCTGGGTGGCACCGGGGGTACAAACTGAGAAGATGGTAATGCGAGGTCATGCTGGTCAAAGCTAGAGAAGTCTCCGTCATAGTGAGAAGGAGAGCGTGACGGATGGCCATGGTACCCATATTCACGACGATCGAAGTTGTGGTAGTGGGCTGGCTCAGGTCGGTGGTACCTGGAGAAGTCCTCCTGACGGTACTGGAAGTCGTTCCGGGGAGAGCAGCAGGAGCATGGGGAGCGTGAGCAACGGTCCCAAGAGGGACGACGCGGTCGGTCACGGAGGAGTTCAGAACGCTGGTGTAGATCCATCTCGTCTCTGTAGGTGGAGAGAGAAGGGGAGCGGTGATGCCTCTGGGATCTCTGAAAGAAGGAGCGAGATGCCAACAGGTCAGTGGAGTGTCGCTCCGCAGACTCTCGTTGTGCAGGTGTTGGTGCCGTCGGTGCCGATGCTGTCAGTACCGCACTCTTGGGTACCGGCGGTGCCGGAGGTGTCTCCGTCCTAGCCAGGGCCGGAGGTATGATGACCATCGGTGGTACCGGGATCAACGGCACCCTAGCCAGGGCAGAGGTCAGGGAGACTGGTCCCGGAGCCGGTTGCGAGAACAGTCTCAACTTGTAGTGGGCGTAGAGCCACCTCATTGGCGCTGCGAGAGTGCTTCTTTTTCTTTTTGTGTTCGCCCTGTCACTTGTGGCGATCTCTAGTGGCTGATCCGGCGGTGTCGGTGCCGGTGGAACTGGTGGAGCCAGCGGTCATAGATTGGGAACCGGCAGTAGTCGAGTGCGAGACTGGTCGTAGCTCTGGTGAAATCCATTGGGGGGCTGGCCCCTGCACATCTGTGACAGCAGGCGGATTCATAGGTACCAGGTGGGACGAGAGTGACAAGGGTCCGTCATCACCGCCCTGGAGAGCCTTTTTTGTTAAAAGTTCCTGCAGCCGCAGGGCTCTCGTATGTAGAGTGCGCTGAGTTAGTTTAGCGCAATAGGGGCAGGTCCTCGTGTTATGCCCCTCTGAGACAAGCGAGACAGAGCTCTTGCGGGTCACTCACCGACAGCGTGGCCGGGCACGACGCGCAACGTTTGAAGCCCGGCTGTTTGGGCATGCTTTGCCGCCCTAAAAGGCGATGAGCCCCGGGGAGACCCAAGGGCGGACAAAGCAACGTTGGAGGAAATTTTATCCTCTCTTCTTTGTAGAATTTTTTTCTTTTTTTTTGCTAATGCTGTGCTGAGAAGCACGGAGGTCTTCCAACGTGGTTGGAAGGAACTGAGGCGGCGAGGGCTCCACCCCCCTTTACAGCCTACCGCGCTTTCGGGCGGGAGAGGGGAGGAGGAGGGGCGGAGCCCTCACCTTTCTTTCTAGTTCTTTCCAGGACTTTTCTGCCTGGAAACTGCTGACAAGAGGTTCTTCCGGTACCTGCGGAGCAGGAAGTGAATCCCAATAGTGAGAATCGCAGAGATCCTCGAAGAACTTGTCCAATCCTTTTTTAAACCCAGCTATGCTATTGGCCTGGACCACGTCCCCTAGCAACGAATTACACAAGTTAACTATGCTGCGTGAAAAAAACACTCTTTTATTTGTTTTAAATCTGCTGTCAGTTAGCTTCATGGAGTGTCCCCTTATTCTAGTACTATTTAGAGGTATAAACAACTAGGGATGGGAATTCCGGATCTACCGGTATCCGATAATGCCGGTATCGGGCGTACCGGCATTATCGGATTCGGCCCGGTAATCCGGCCCCCGGTACCGGATTTCAGTGT